>ML779323.1:594377-640407 GCA_009831015.1 Picea engelmannii
CCTCTTCTTTGTCCTCCAACTTCTTTGCTTGAATTCTCCTAAAGCTTGAGGAAAGGCTAAAGGGTTGGGACAAAACGGATTCGGCAATTTGGCAGAGTTTCTTTGCTATGATTTTTCCTCCTTTGAATAGTACCCCTACCCCTCCTTTTATAGGCTAGAAGGAGGTAGGGTTTTAGGCGAACTCTCGGCCATGCATGGTTGGGAGTTCCAGTTAACAGACAAAAAGCTTCTCGTCCCGGCGGAAACTTTCCTGATTTTTTTCTTTGTTAGGTAAACATGGGCTATAGTGGGCCAGCCAGCGTTCAAACGCGTGCTGCAGAAGGCCTGCCAGCATTCCAACACACCCAGTGATAGGTTAGGGCACAGGTTACTTAATTTAGGAGGTTTTTTGAAGAGTCTATTCAGCATGGCTTTGGCAATGAAGGGAAATGAGTAGGCCTGATGCCAGGTAAGCAGGGATAGTGCAATTTAGGGTTATAACACAATTCACACATACAGTTCACACTTAGCTCTTCTTACCCATTCTACCACATCATATCATGATACATCTCAACATCTACTCTTCCACACCTACTATCCCAAACCCTTACATATTTATACATTTACAAAAGGGGCTTACCCTGTTACAAAGGACCAAAATTCCTAATGGCTTCTAACTAACTCCTTCTTTCGCACACACTCACTCCTGAAAATGCATTAATTGTCTTGACTATCTTTTGTGCATGCTCTTCCCTGGACAACTTGTTGCGTGTTTTTCTCTTCACGATTCCAAAAATTGGTCCCAAAATGTCCTGCTCCAACATATGGTCAGAAGAGTGTGAAGCCAACATTGAACAACTAAAACATCTCTTGACCAATGCCCCTATTTTAAAGATTGCAGACCCCAAGAAATATTTCTTATTCTGCATTGATGCTTGCAAAGAAGGACTTGGTGGAGTTTTTATGAAAGAGGGACATGTGATTTTCTATGAATCAAGGAAGTTGAATGAACATGAGCAACGATATGTCACCAATGACTTAGAGCTTGCAACAATTATGCACATATTAAATATGCAGAGACATTACTTGCTTGGAAGAAGATTTGTCTTGATGATAGATCATTGTGGAATGAAATATATGTTTGATCAACCATGATTGAGTTCTATACAATCCATATGGATGGCACTTATCAATGAGTTTGATTTTGAAATCCAACATAGAAAAGGAAAGGAAAACCAAGTGGTATATGCACTTAGCCAGAGTGTGCAGACACTACACCTAGCAATAAAAATTGTAGGTGAGTTTGACATTAAGCAAAGAATCATAACTCTTGCAAGAGGATAAGATTTTCAATATGGTAAAATAAAGTTTGAAGGAAGATCCAAAATTAAATAAGTATGAGAAATATCAACTTATAGTGGATGAGATAATGTTGTATAACAACAGGTTGTATGTACCTGACTCAACAGAACTAAAACACCTCGTTATGGATGAGTTTCATAAGAGACCTTATGTGTACCATCCTGGTTATAAGAAAATAATAATGGTAGTAAGACAATTGTATTACTGACCATGAATGAAGAAGGACATTTCAAGGTACAATGTGAAGTTCTTGGAGTGTCAATAAGTCAAATTTGAACATAAGAACCCTGTAGGATTATTGCAACCATTGCCAATTCTAGAATGGAAGTGGGAAACTATTTCCATGGATTTCATCACATGTTTGACAAGAAAAATTAAGTAATACAATGTGATCATGGTAGTGGTGGATAAGTTGAACAAGGTAGCTCATTTTATTCCAACTAAATCCACTTTTAAAGCTATAGAAGTTGTTTATGTTTTCATGAAATAGATTTTTAGGTTGCATGGAATGCCCGAGACTATCATTTCAAATAGAGATGTGAAATTCACATCGAAATTATGGAAAATCTTGTTTGCAGGCTTGGGAACATATCTAGAATTCAACACGGCATGCCTTCCTCAAATAGATGGTCAGACCAAGAGGGTAAACAAAGTACCATAAGATGTGTTAAGGATGCATTTCATACATCAACCCAAGCAATGAGAAGAATATATACCCTTGGTATAATTTTCCTACAACAATGGTTATCAAGAATCGTTGGAGATGATCCCCTTCGAGGCTTTGTATGGAAGAAAGTGTGGAGTTTCTATTAGTTGGAAAAATCCAGTGGATAGGATCACACTTGGACCAAACCTATTAAGAGAAATGAATAGGAAGTGATTTGAATAAGGAAAAATTTAAAGGCATCCTAGGACAAACATAAAATATATGGAGATAGAAAAAGAATTCATAAGTAATTTAAGGTGGGAGATCAAGTGTACCTCAGGGTGAAACTAAAAAGGAGTTCTCTAAGAATGGGAACTTATTCCAAGTTGGGGCCCTGTTATTTTGGATCATTTGAAGTTATGGAAAGAGTGGGACTAGTGGCATATAGGCTTCCCCTACCACCTAATATTAGAGCTCACAATGTGTTCCATATATCCTTATTAAATAAGTATATTAATGATCATAATTATGTTATTTATTAGACTATAATAAAGGTGGAACCAGAGGGATAATTCCAACTTGAGCCTTAATGCATCCTGGATAGGAAAGAGACATTTCTCCAGAACTGGGTCGTTGTGCATGTCAAGGTGCAATGGAAGCACTTTGGAGCAGATGAGGCCACTTGGGAACTAGAAGATGACATGAGGATGGCATAAAAAAAAATTCTATATAAATTTGTATATATGGTGTTAAACACATCGAGTATGGTGTTTCCATAAAGGGGAGGGGAATGTGACACCTCATTTTCCCCAAATACGTAATTATGTTTAAGATTTCATGCATTGTGATTAATGAAGATTGTAATTGTGTTTATGTTAATAAAAACACCAAACAACTAAATAAGAGGGAATCCTTGCGGTACTGGCCATGATACCTTGAGTGGGACTAGTGAGGTGGAACGTGGAAGTATTAATGAGGAAAATAGGAAAATTTCCTAGCAATCTAACCTACACCTATAGAAACTTGAATTTATAGCGTGTCCAAAAGTACCCTATTTACCTTTATCACAAGGAACCTGTTAATGGAATTCAGATTTGGTATTTGGAGTAGTTATAACTTCCTTTAGGATTGTACCTAGAGGAGGGATGGGTTGGCTGCAAATTTCATCTAGAAACAACCATAATTTCCCCTTCAATTTCGTAGTATTGATCTCGAGGAGTTTACTTCTTGACAAAATCAAGTAGGGATCCCAAGGAATAGGAGAATGTTCTAGTTGATAAAAATAATGAGATAGAGGAGCACACAAACAAAACACGCAGGAAAAACAAAAAAGAGAAGCAGAGAGATTTCACTCCCAAAGATGAGTAGCCAGATTCATCAACAAATGGTGATATGAGTGAGCAGCCAGAACTCACGTACATAAATATGAACAACATAAAATGGCTAGGAAGTTTTCTTGATGAAATATTAAGCTCTCCCAAGACATGAATGGACACTCTGGAACAAAGAAGACCTGTATCTAGACTAAAGCAAAGAGGGTCACGACTTGGTGCTTGCTAGAAAGAAACCAACACTAGTAAGGGAAGGTCACCAAGGGACTATGTAGCAAAGAAGGGACTCCCTTATGTAGAGGAAATCCAGCTGGGAAGGAGATTGATGAAATTGTGGAGGCCCTCAGCTCAGTGGGAAGAGGGAAACTTATGTTGTTTCCATTGGAGTGAAGGAGAGTAACCTTCCTTATCCATCCTTTGATCTATTAATCGACTCTGAGAGTTCCCTGGTGGTATCATGGCCTGGAACGAGGGTGGATTGTTGTAGAGAGGAAAAAGTATATCCGAACCTATGGTTGGGTGGAAATGAGTTCAACCTTAGTCATTTGGTTAGTTGAATTCATCATTGAACAAATAAGTGTTTCCTTGGTATGTTTATTGACTGTCTATAAATGGTTATGAAGTGTTGGTACAAAAGTGTTCACACTAGGGTCCTTCTTAGGTTACCAACAAAAGGTACCAAATTAGTCTAGAGCATTGGGATTTTCATCTTCTTCAAAGGAAGAAGTCTCAACCGAAGTGCAACCAAGACATGAAAAAGAGGGAAGGGTAATGAGAAAACTTAGATAGACCTCTAAGGCATCAAGGCTCACTGTAATCCTGCACAGAATAGACTAAACCTGTAACAATATTTAGGATTTCCTGACTGGGAAATAAAGAGACAGAGTTGTGTTTCCATTCATAAAGAAGCATTCAAGTACATAAAAAATAAAGGTAATAAAGAATGACATTCCATTCACGCATTAAGACTGAATACACAAGATGTAGATTCAAAATATAGGCCTCTGTTTATATTGATATATAATAACAAAATCGGATACATTGTCTATCTGGTTACCACCCAAATATCCATATTCAACCATAATATAGTATTGGCCCATTACATCAGTGACTCTTGTCCCAATATAAAAAGTTACAACAAGAATAGTAATAGCTCTGAACTAACATGCTAGGAAATAAGGACATTACAACCCTTTCATTAACCCTTCACTATTAGCCTATCGTTATTCATTATTAGCCTATTACAATCACATTGGTCTCCTATATATAATCTGATATTTCTAGTTAAGAACTCAAGAGTTATTCCTTTTCTTGATCTTTTTGCTGATGTTGCGTTGTCCGTTTAATCGTTTTATGTTTATTCCTTTCGTGCATTGTCCAACTCCTCAACAGCTTGCGCAACTTCCATTCTCCAAAATGAAGTTGCAATGTGTTGTGCATAACTTCTAACCAACAAAATGAAGGGCCCAATAGGATCCAACCACAATCCTTGACTCACCCTGAGTCAAGTCTTCATCTTTTCCGTGCTCTCCAAGTTGGCTTCTTGTTCTTTCTTTCCTTCGGGCTCTGAGTTGCATTCACTTCCGGCTTCAGTTTTTTCTTCTTTCTCTTTTTCAAATGAAGGGCCCAACTTAGGTACAAATTTGAGGGCTCTCTTCCTAACCTCTTGGAAGCTATCCACTTTATCCTGCCACTTCCTGGCAAGTAGTGAAGCTTCAGCAAAACATTGTTGAGTGGCATCTGTGATGCATTCCTTTGGCTTTGACATAACTAAGGAGTTCCATTCAGAGTCAGCAATTGCATCGACTTGATGTATCTGTAGGTATGTTGTATGAACTATGGGTCAAAACTCACGTAGCTCTTTCTTATCAACTGTTTGGGATTCATATAATGCATTCAATTCATTATCCGCTTGCTAGATTTTGTCGATTCACCTATTGTTCCAGCGGATCCAAGGTGTTGGATGCTTCTACATTAAGCGATTGGATCTTTGCATGAAAGTCCTCCAATGTGTGGTTGCGTATTGATATGATCCCCATCTAATTTCTTACCTCTCTGAAGATCTTGGTGCATTCGGTAGTCCGTTTGTGCAATGTTGCTCTTACATTATTCCCTTCTAAGAAAATCTTCTCCATTTTCTCTCGGAGCTTCTTGGGTTGCAATTCAGCTTCATTCTTGTTGTCTCATAGTTGTACCTCGAGGCTCTCTACTCTTTCTACCAGTTCTGACCAAGTGACATGAATCAACTCAGTATTATCCATAGGCTCGTTTTTTGTGCTAGACTCTGGCAACTGAGGCACTGTCTTATTGACCGTCGTCCAAGTCTCTGAGAATTCTTCTTTGACTTTCTCCACCTTAAGTTCTGCCTGGATCTTGGAGTGTTCCTGTTGTTTTCGTTGTGATTGCACAATGTGTCCTTCCTATATCTAGAATTCTTATTCTCTTTTAACCTGCTAGATCCTCTGCTCCATTTGTTCAGTTGAGGCTCTGATTATTCCTACCAACTGGGTTGTTGGTAGTTGCGCAAGCTTGCTCGATGAAGGAGTGGAATCCATGGGTACTCAAACTTGCAATGGCAATCCACTACCCATTGATTGTACAAAAGGTGTATCCACCTCTTCTTCTCATGGGGATGGACTTTGTAGTTGGTGTGCAATTTGAGACTTCAATTCTACTGGGAACTGAGGAAAAGATTTGTCTTGGCCAAGCATAGCTGCAACAGTTTAGCACATAGCTGTGGGTTTTGGAAGACTGGTTCCAGTTGCTCTTGCAAAGATGTTGCACTCTTCCATGATGTAGTTTCAGGTTCCTTATGAACCTTTTGTGCTTCTGCCTCTTTTTGTAACACAGTTTATGGGGTTTCTCTTCTATGGATGGAAATCTCAACATTGATTGTTGAGAGAGGACAATGCGTTCTTGGGACTTGTGGTAGTGGAATAATTTGACTCTCCTTTGAAGGAAGAGTATATTGAATAGGTACAAATGGAATAACTGACTGACTCAAGACTTCAAGGATCAGAGTAATGAGTTTTGGTACATGTTTGGGTAGGTTAGGGGGATCCAACTACATGGGCTTAGGTGAAGTGGTTTGGGGTTGCATGGTCATTTCTTGTGGTGATGATGGGGGTTGTGGGGGCGATGGGGGTTTCTCATTGATTATGGTTGTGGATGCAGTGGTATCTGGTTTGGGGTCATCCTGGATGTCGATCACTGCTTGGGTTGCTCGAGTGGTTTCTCTAGTACAAGGTATGGTCTAGGAAATCTATTGGGGGTTCAGAATATTCATAGGGGAGAGCCATGTCTTGGGTTTCTTAACTAGTAGATATTCTATGATATCATGGCTTGGTCAGGAAGCTGTGGGAACATCGACAATTTCCTCTTTGTGCATTCCAGAGTTTGTGCATCCTCTTCTTCTTTTGAGTTCGTTGGCATTGGGACATTTTGTTTCTTCTTAGTTGGGCCAGAACTCGGCCCTACTCCTTCTCCGTGCCCTTTTTTCTTAAGGAGATTTTCAAGCAAGAGGTATTGCATGCCAGACTTGCGTGGATTGCACTTGACGCCAGTCCATGACATGGCTTATTTGTCAAAGGTTTCCTCATCCATGTAGGAGGGGAGCAACCTTAAGTGGAGTTATTTTGGCTTCGTATTCCTTGGCCATACAAGAGTGTTGTGGCAGTTCAATCCAAAGGAAATATTCAGGGTGTTCAGGTTTAACAACTCTTGTGGTATGTGCCATTTCTAAGTTGCATCAATTAGTAGGTTGTACCACATTGAGAAAGGTACATTGTTGAATTCATGGTTCTTCTAATCCACCCTCGAGTGCCAAGGTTCAAACATTTTGGCAAGGTGACCTTTGTTCGCTAATGCTAACTGTCTCCCCATGGCTGGATTCCATTTCCACATGGTGAATGTTATTAATAGGTACCCATACATAAATGTTTCTCCTTTCTCTTGAGCTTCTTCACACGCTACCAAGAGTTCCTCTAGAAGGTAAGTGCACCAGTTGAATACAACCTCGTTTGCACAAAAATTAACTACAAAGAGTGCATCAAGGGTGCATTCACCTTTGTAATAGAACCGTATGACCTTGCTTGCGATTATATAGTAGGAAGCTTGAACCGTTTCTATGATAATTGGGTCAATCCTTATTTTTTTACCACCTCTGTGTGTGTGGAAATTCTCATACAAGCTAACCTCACCTTTCTTTTTCCCATGCTTGCTTGAGCCTTGGAATACTTTGGCGACATCCTCACCCTCGAGAGATAAGCCAGTGAGTTGGTGGATGTCATCCGCATGAATTAGATACCTCTGGTCAAGCCATAGACTTTTGTTATGTACTCGGATAATTGATAATTTCGTGCAGCACGCAACCTCGCCAGTGGTCTCGAAGACCGGTAACTCTCTGAGGTTCATGATTGTAGAGTTGAATAGATTGATAAATTCATGCTTGGGGAAAAATTGCATGCCTTCGATGGCATCTAAAGCCAAGTCCTAGAACACATCGATGTTCATCTGTAGGAACAACACTTCATCTACCAAATCCAGGTCCAATATATTTACTTGTTCTGTCTTTCCTTTGACATCCCCGAAGATCTCGATTTGAGGATCATACGGTTCATCTAGGATTTCTTCTTTGGGAGATAAACTCCAGCCTCATGCTTCTCTTGGCATGGTAGCTCTAAAGTGTTGATTTGTTGGGTAAATTGGGGTCATATTTGTAACAGGGGAACGAAAATATCTCAACGTATGCACAATTGCAAGAAATTCAATATCTAGCTAATAACAAACGGTGATGTTGCTCATGGATTGATGGAGTCTTATAACTAGATAACTGGAGAATTTATGTAAGTGCACATTAAGACACTCATGATTAGGCCATAAACATGTTTTTAGGCTTAGGTGTCTGACAGGACAGATAACGGGGTAGGATCTATCAACTGATCTGGGATTTTAATGAACAGACTGACAGGGACGTCGTCGAGTTGTAGTTCTTATCATTTTAATGGATGAGAAGAACATAAGGGATACTAATGGCATCTGTGCATATCATGCATTTATGGCTTAACATAAAGTTTGATGGGTTATGGTGGTTGTCATAAAGTGTATGACTGGACTGGGTATGTGTGGCACATAGGTTGTAATCGAGCTCGTATTTTCCCTCCCTCTGACCACAATTCGGTTCCCTATCATATTAAATGAATTCATTGAATGTAATGGTGTCTCTTCTGATACTATGCAGATGAGTAAGAATTTATGTGCAAAATAAATGCTTATACTGAAACAAAATCTATGTCATGGTGCATTAAATGCACACTCCAATGTTTATTAACTGAATTAAGGAAATTGCAAGAAATGAAAATCTAACTACTATACATGATCCTTTGGGAAGGAGAAACCTTTCTTTGTTTCAAGCATGAGAAATGTAGGGTTTCAGGTGGGCACCTTTCACCCATCCTGGCCGAAGGATACCATCTAGTTGCGCGAGCCTGATGGCACGAGAGTGTTAGATATACGCAACTATGAATGGACCCAACCAATGCATGTACAACTTTCCTGGATGGTTTTGATATTGGCTATCATATAGGAGCACATTATCCCCTTGAGCAAATCTCTTGGACTTAATATTCCTATCATGCCAAGATTTTTGTCTGGCCTTCCCAACTGTCTGATGAAAATTTTCTAAAAATCTTGCTTCCTCAAGTTCTTACAAGTCTGAAATCCTCTGTGCAACTGATTCATCATTTGTCATATGGGTAGCCTGTGCTATATAAAGACTAGAGGTGATAAATTCTGTGGATACAACAACTTATTTTACATAGACCAACTGAAATGGAGTGTATCTGTGTAACTTCTTCATGGTAGTCCTATAAGCCCATAAGACTGTTGGAACTCTATCATCCCAGTCCTCCCGGTTTGTGCAACATACTTTTATGAGTCCTCTTTCCAGAATTTCATTGAAGGCCTCTACCGTACCATTAGCTTGCGTATGGTAATGGATGCTATTATGATGTTGTATAATAAATTCAGTCGTTAACACTACAATTTTACTGTCGATAAAATGAGTACCTTGATCATTGGTTAGACTTCTAGGACATCCAAACTAAGTGATAACATTCTCAAAGATAAATCTAGTAGTTGTGTCTAAAGAACAATCTTGGACTGCCTCTTCTTCAACCCATCTTGTAAGGTAATCAGTTGTGGTAATGATGTATCTGGCCTTTGAGTGCTTAGCTGGTGGGTTGATCGGTCCAATAAAATCCACAACCCACTTATCAAATTCTTGAAATGCTTTGACTGAATGAAGGGGTAATTCATCTCCATGAGACGAATTTACTACTATTTGGCAAGTGTCACAAAATCTATAATATTCCTTAGCATATTTAAATAAAGTGGTCCACCATAACCCAGTGTGAAGTACCTTTTGTGTAGTAGCCTTACCTCCAACATGTCCTCCCCAAACTCCATTGTTGCATTCCCATAGGATATCATGCCTTTCATGGTTTAAGACACAACTCCTAAGGATGTTGTCGAGTCCCAATTTGTAAAGTTTCCCAACAATCAATTGATAATCTATTGTGTGAACCACCATATGTCACTTCTGGGTTGCGGAGTATGTTTCTGGGAAGGTTCCTGTACTGAGGAAGACAACAATGTCTTCAAGATACTCTGGAATAGCCTCAATCTGGAATAGGTCTGCATCTGGGAGTTGATCATCCACTGCTCCACCACTTTCTCCTAACTCCAACCTGTAAAGGTGATGTGGACCTACATTGAATATTCCTGGTTTGACAATCACTTCAAACGAAAATTCTTGAAACAACAATATCCATCTGCAAAATTTTCCTTCCAATACTGGTTTATTGACTAGGTACTTCAATGTAGAATGGTCAGTGAAAAACTTGAAATGAGAGCCTAATAAGTAGTGTCTAAATTTTTGTAATTCATAAATCATAGCCAATGCTTTCCTTTGAGTGGTTGTGTAGTTGCGCTCAGATTGCGATAGTTTTCTATTGGCAAAGTAAATAGGGTTGTCCATATTCCCTTCCCCTAGTTGTGATAAAATGGCTCCCAGGGAGATGCATGATGCATCGACATGTATTTTGTCCCTTGGTTATGGAAGGAAGTGAATATCAAGGAAGAAAAGGTGAAATACAAACTTTGTGGAAGACACAGTGATTGTTACTGGGTCGAAGTGAGAAAAAGACAAGAAAAGATGGAGCAAAGCAAGGAAAAGAAAGCCGTTGGATGAGGAGATTGAGAACGACCGATCAACAAGGAAGAAGGATCATGGAAAGCTCAGCAAGTGGAAAAATCCATCATTGTATGCTTTGGAGAACCGCGCGAGAAGGAAGGAAAGACAGGCTGGTGAAGCCCAGAAAATGTGGGTCAAGTTGACCTAGGGTTTTAGACACCTAGGGTTTTGGTATCTAGGGTTTTGATAGCTAGGTTTCGACCTAAGGCTCTCAGCGAGATATTGTAATGTATAAATAAAGGTCAAGAGGACCTCGGTTGGGTTGGTATGATACTATTGTCGATCTAGTTGTATTGTTATGAGAGATTATTTTATTGAGTGAGAGAGAAGTGCTAAGTGTGAGAGCCTTCCGGTATTGTAAGATCTTCAGCTGGGTGCGAAGATAAAGTCCTACAACTGGGTGCGCTGGAAGGGGAGAGAAAGAGAGAAGAAGAAAGAAGATCTGTTGGCTGAGAGCGTAGACAAGAACTGTATTCTTTATCTTAAATATATCATAAGCACATTTTTGTGGACGTATCCCTAGAGAGAGGGTGAACCATGTATACCTTGTGTCATATGTGTGATTGATGCTTTGATCTCTGTCATTGTTATATTGTTATTTACATTGTTCTGTTAGATCATACCTATAGTTGTGCAGGGTAGATCTAAGAAGGTACTTGATATAGAATGGTTGTGTTGTTGTTCTGTTCGATCCACTTGATATTCCCCTTTGGTTGTAGACATCTCTGTCTTGCAACCCCCTCATAGTTCCGTCGGGTGAGACTGAATCTTCCTCGTAGGTGTTGCCGAAAGGGCCAGTAGCTAGGGATTGTTGGTGCGCTCTTGGAGCTGAACCCTGGGTCTGCCCCTGTGCTAACAAATGGTTCCATTGTTGGGATAGGAATATTCTTGAGGGAATGTCAAGGTGGTTTCCATCGAAGACAGAGATTCAGAAGTGGATAGAGGATCAAGAGAAGGACTTCATTGAAGCCCCAAAAAAAACCCTAATATGAGTACACAGGATTGGATAGGAATATATATATTCACCGACATACATGAGATATTCTTTGGAGGAATCCATCAGGAGCTATATGAGTGGTTAGCTAGGTTAGCAGATACCCAGTTTGAGATCAGGTCTAGACCTCCTATGGTTTGGATGTCGGCGTTGATCCAGAAGGTCAAGATAGTCTATAACACTATATCACGAGTAGTATATCACTGGTTCGATAGCACCATTGGAGGGTATATCATCGATTTTGTTGTTGACAGAGTAGAATCATATAGCCAAGCTGAGAGATTCTTCTTCAAGGGACCTAGAGGAAAATTTTTGCATTTTCTGAAGTTAATAATCAAGATGCTATTGCATGAAAAGAACGTCTTGAATATCTAGTAGGTTGGTTGGATTTGAAAAGGTTAATGTTCAAGAATTTGGACAACGACAACGACACAAAATATGGACATACACACAGTGGAAAAGTATTCAAAGGAGTTCATATTCTGAACCTGTTCAAGCAGAACTACAGGGATGAGGGTTTCTACAGTGGAGAAGAGGCAGATCTGACAGATGAAGAACATTCAGAACCCACTAGGGCAGAGGAAGGAAAAGTTGAAGAACCTCACCGGGAAGAACCAGAAACTTCAGGAACTGCACAAACTATTGAAGTAAGTACTATTATTCCTCCTGTTGATTCAACAACATTAAGAAATCTAAGTAATCAGAGTCACCAGAGAATTCATAACATTGTCACTAGCAGTTCAGCATATACTCATACAATAAACCTAGGAAACCTAGGAAGATCTATGGAAGATGAGATGAGGCTCCCTATCTTTAGGGGAGATGGTTCTAAAGATCCTGACCAACATTGGTTCTTATGCGAAGCTGTGTGGAATATTAAGAATGTCACCGATGAGGCTGTCAAAAGAAATTAGTTCAGTACCACTCTGAGGGATCGCGCGCTGAGCTGGTACATGAAACTTGTCCAAGGACTTGCGCAGCCTAAGCCACTGAATGAGATCCAGAACATGTTGATTGAAGAGTTTAATAAATCTAAGTTGGATTCCCAATGTATTATAGAACTGAAAGAGATCAAGAAGAAGGTAGCCGAACCCATTTGGGAGTTCGATAAGAGATTCAAGACCTTAACAGGCCGATTGAATTTTCAGATCCCAGATGAGCAGAACAAAGAATGGTTCATTGCTACCCTTTTACCAAACATCAGAGTTCCTCTTATGCAGCATAAGATTGATTCATAGTATGAGGCACTGGAGATCACCATGAAGCTCGAATCAGCCCCTATGGTAGAATCCATCTAAGGTATGAGTTAGATCTTGAGTCAGCTAACTAGTTTGTCTCTACAAGTTGAAGATATGAAGAAAGACAAGGGAAAAGACAAAAGAGAAGACATCTGGTGTGTCAGATGCAAATTAGAAGGCCATGAAAAGGAGCATTATCCCCTGTTCCATGAATACTTGGCCTCAGGAGCTCCGAGCCCTTTGAAGCAAGTCACATTACCCTAGTGCAAAGTATGCATAAACAGACATCACCCTGGTGACTACTATTAGATGCAGAAATATGTTCAGACACCTACAAAACTATATTGCGCATTATGTAAGTTAGTAGGGCATGATGATAGGGATTGTAGAGCTTATGACCCCTTGCATGAAAGATCAAGAGATATATACAAAATACAAGGCGAAGTACATCAAGAAGGAAACACTATGCAATATAGCTCTCCAGAAAGAGGAAACTTCAATCCTCGCGGTGGATTCAAAGGAGGAGGACGAGGAGGAGGTATGGGCTGAGGTCAAGGATAGATAATCTGTTATAACTGCGCATAGCCAGGACATTTGGCAAGGGACTGTTAGAACCCTTGTACCACTTGCAGCTATTGCAACTCTTTTGAGCATGTTATCGAGGAATGCCCAGTATTGCTAGCCAAGCTTCAAGAAATACGAGGACCTTAGCAGAATCCATAAGTGAAACTGTGTTGACGAGCGAAACAGTCCATCCATCAACTGGGAGAGTGGAACCGGTCCGGGGTTGTCTAATAACCCAAGCCGTTTGGAATGGACCACCCTGACGAGTTTAACGGCTCCGTTGGCCACTCTAATGTCTTCTATGAAAACCAAAGAGAAAAACTTGATCTGAGCTAAGTGATCTACCTAGAATAAATAAAACAAACTAACTATAACTGAATGAAAGAAACTAACTAAAGTAAAGGAAACTAGAAACTAATAAAGCAAACTAAACTAACTACACTAATCTAACTATGAACTACTAACTATTATATATATACAAGAAACTAACTATGATTATAATAACTCAAATCAACTATCTAATTATCAGCTATGATGTTCCTTATTCACAAATATACAATATGGACAAACTACAGATTTGAATAAAACCTGTGAAACTAATTTGCTTGCTGTCCCACGACAACGAAGGTAACTCTTTTTTGATTTTATGATTTATGAATAATAAAGTAAACTAACTGAAATTAAACAGATCAAAATTATAACTATATTAAACTACTTAATAAAAGCAGTAAACTAAATACTAATTGACTTGGAGACGCTCCAAGTCTGCCCTGCGTATGATGACTTCTAAGCTGATTGGAGGAGGGAAACTCACACCGTTAAGTCCTTAAGCTTCTCACACAAGATCAACTATGCTGCTTCTTGAAGTATGTTACAGGACAAACAAGACATAAAAGAATATCATAACAATTTTCTGATTATAAATTCCTGCAAAAGGGGAAACCTATTATGCAGCAAACTTATATATTACAGTTCGATTTATGAAGAAGACAAAGCTATGATTCACAAATTGAACTAACAATTGTTATGTCTTTTATCTATTTGGAAGAAACAAGATATGGATAACAGAAATAAAATTATATCATTTTCATTTGATTCAGATAGCTAAAGCAATACTAAACCATAAGCAAGCTGATATACAAAACATGGAACAAAGTGTCGATATATTGAAAAGTGAAAGCTATGAAAAAACACCAATTCTGCTCCAGTTTGAATCAGAACTCCATATCCTTGTTCTCCCCAACTGAGGATTGTTCGATTATTACAAAACCATAGGTTTATATAGGTTTCTCACAAGGTAAAACCTCCTTGTGAATAATAGCAAATTGTTTTACAAAATCTGGGAAGATATTCCCTAAATCTGATTCAAACTTAACAATCTAAGCCAAAACCAAATATAAAATATCTCATAAACTGTTACAGCATGCCCATTTGATCACTCCAATTCGTATGTACCTGAAAAGAGGAAAAAATAAACAAGTTTAAAAGATATTTTGTTACTAAAATGGTAAAAATCTGATCCTGTAGACTAGCTACAGAATCAGCTTGTCTAATTTAAGAACAGACCTGTTTTAAATCAATTAAAACTAACAGAAATATATTAAAACAAATATTGGATTACTAATTAAAATCAAAGCAAAATATTTAAATCACAACAAACTAAAACTACTATGCTAATTTAGAACAAACAGAATCTCAATTTAATCTAATTCAATCAAAACAAATATCAAATAAATCTTTGCAATTCATATACAAAATCTATCTAGAACTGAGTGTAGGGAATTAAAACGGCTTCAGCATTGGCAAAAAAAATGGTTATCAGAAAATGTTCCTTGATATTGAATGGCCCTTGAGATAGGCTTCTTGAGATTTGCCAAGTTCCATGGTTTTTTAGTGCTTGCTCTAATTCCTCCTTTGTAATGTATCCGCTGCTGTCTTTGTTTCCTCCTGTTGGTATTCTTGAAAAAGCCCTTAATCTATAACTAATCATGTTGCAATGGAAATTCATTAGTCTTGTTTGTTGTCACAGGTGCAACAGTTGGCTGTCCAATAAGTTGCTTCACATCACAGATTGTTACTTTGTCACCTTCTCCTGCTGCAAGCCTGCCTCTGCTATTTTTATTAAGCAGAGATTTGACAATAGAGCCACTAGAAAGATGGGATTTAATTTCTCTTGCGTTTGGTTGTTCTGTTTTAATCTTCATGTCCAGAGATCCATTTTTATATGCCTTCCTTTGTCTTTGATACCCAATTTCTCACTTCCTCCAAACTGTTCTGAAATAGATCCATCCTTGTTAGGCACTTGCTGCCCTTCATTTTCCTCTTCATATCCAACCCGGAGTTGTGCAAAATCACAATCTGCCTGTGATGTGCTCAGACTACCAAAATGCTTTAGAGCTTCTAAAGACTGCCTGTGAGGCAATGGACCAGGCCAAAAGACCTCTTTTAATAAAGACTTCATAAAAAAAAAAAAAATGAAGCTGTTTATCCTCTGCCCACAAGAAATCAGCCATCGTGCTTTGAATTTGGTATCACTGAATGTTAGTTTGAGGGTGCAGTAGTGCTCTCTTACAAATAGTATGGGGCCATGGCTTGGACTTAAACGATTAAATCAGACACACACACAATAACAATAGGATATTTGGCAGTGTATCAGCCAACATGATCTATATTTGTGCTATCAGGAGCAAGGGAATTTGAAGGTACAGTAGTCCCGCCACCTATTATAGATATTGTAGGGACACGACTTGAGAAATTGCTGATCAAAGAATGGTCTAAGAACACAACAATGACAGTAATATCATCATGAAAATGTCGTCTGACTCTGCAATCAATCTTCTTAAGATCTGAATAGTGCATCTCCCATTTCTTTGTTGCCTCTTGGAGAGCAGCTTTAACAAGCCTTCTTGCACTTCCCGCATGTGGGTGATTGTGAACGATATCAACTGCTTCCTGGTTGCTCGAGTGTTCCCAAAGCCCATCTGATGCAAACATTATAAACTAATCATGGGGCTGAAGCGTATGGACATTAATTGAGGGTTCAACAGTCAAGATAGGCCCACAGAGAGGTTCAGAAAGGCGAAACTTTTGGTATAAAGGTTCTCGATTAAATTCAGGCTTTTTCAAGTATACATCCCCAATAGATCTCGAAACCTGAATGATACCCTTCACACGCCAAAACCCATGCTTTAGAACTACAATACGTGGGTCATCTGGATGCAAAGATTGTAGCTCTTGCCTCACAGCCTCAATGCCTGCATTATGCTCTGTTGACAACTGCATGGCAGCAATTTCTCCAGTAGCCTTGACCAATCTTCCCAAAATAGCATGGGAATCTCCCAGATTGGCAACATAAAGCACTCCACCACAAACCACCCCTACTAAACAGCAAGACCCAACTGTTGTAAGTTGTGGCTTTGTAGGCCATGCCTTTGTAACAAGAGACAAAAACCCCTCTTCTGTTGCTAAAAAGGCTGTTCGAATCACATCAGCAGACATCCCCTGCTACTCCATTGCAAATTTCTGGAGGTGCAGAAAAAGGTGGTTATTGATATAACGAGCAGTTTCAGGACATCCATGCCCATCATATATTCCTACAAAAGTACCATGGGGACCTGATTCAGTTGCGCTCAGCGAACCAGAATCGAGCTGACTCTGATCTTCGAGAAGACTATTGGCTTGAACAACAGCCATCGAGAATTCACCAGATTCATGTTGACCCAAATATTTATATCATAGAAGACCATCTTGGCGACCTACAATTTCTCCGTTCATGTGAACATAGTGCTCGGCAGAGGGCCGCCATCACGCAGTAACTAGCTTCATCAATCCAGCTAGCATCCCTCATCTCTCTCTACTGGGACTTGGGACCAAAAACCCTGATAAGGTTCGCGCAGGAGAATTCAATCTCTCTATGCCCTCCAGGTCTTCCAGGGAAACCACAAACTCTCAACCTCAGTATGATTTATGAATCTAAGGAAACCATCATCTTAGCGAGCATGAGCGTGGCAGGTGAGAAATCGCTTAATTCCTGGTAAGGAGGCAGGCGTTTACAGCTGTAATATCCCCTATAACACAGCTCAACAATTATATCAGTTGGTTGACCAATAAACCATGATAAGTGCATGCGCAATCAATGTTATACCAATGTTTTTAATCTACCAGGGATCGAATTGCAATCAATACCAAACCCAACTTATGCGCTAATGTAACCACCGATATCCATAGCTTAACCAATGTGTCGATATATGTAACCAGCATACCAATAGTTACAACAGTAGCCATAGGCATTATATTAAAAGATATGCATGAATATCCATGTATCTTATGAACCAAAGGTTGAGTAGGCTGAATAAGAAGCCAATCAAAATACTAATGCATTGCAAAATCAAATGAAATCCAATCACACCATCGATATAAGAATGCCCAATGAGTATACTAATGTGTGTGAATGTTATACCATAATGTTCAAACATCCGACATGAAGTTCAACACCCCAAAATCATGTATTCGCCAATGCATTAATCAAACGTTTAACCAAGGTGTAAAATTGATATGCCAAGAGCTATAACAAGGATCAACAATAAGGATCACAAAAGATAAATCTTGACCCCCGTGCAATTCCATGAATCCATGTTCAGGCAAGTCATAAAATGTGAATTCAAAGGCTAAATGTCTTCAATAAACCGAGTTATATAATCCATCGAAGTATGAAAACCGATCAAAGGATATTGTTGATCATGTAAAAATCAACAAAAAGATAAGCGCAATATGCATAATGACACAAAAGATATTGGCAGTTCAGATAATGATCGAAATATGACCTCGAAAGGAGAAATCTTCATGATTACACTCGTGAAGACTTAGTGAAGACAAATGTGCAAAAGTCTCAATAAATGAAAGTCTCGTCCGTTTGGAAAATGCGACGAAAAACTTGATGTTCTTATGACATAGGTGAAGGCAGCTTACAAGAAAATGGAAAAAATTGAATTGGCTGCCAACAAACTGATATATGTTGAACCTCGCGGAGAAGACCCTAGAGTCGTTGTTATCACTCGAGGAGGTGCTGCTACAGGAGAATATAGACTAACCCAAGGAAATATTACAGAAGACTCAGGAATCAAAAAAGATACAGAAAAGACTCAGACTTTTGATGGAAATAAAGAAAGACAAATATTCGAGGACGCAAGACAAGAGTTCAAAGGAGACAAAGGTTATTCATCAAAAACATGACCAGAAGTAAGAGAATATGGAATTCCCCTCAAACATTTGATCAGTCTTCTTCACCGAAAGAAGGAAAAGAGGTAAGCAAGCTCATGGAATTTTTATATACTTGTATTAAGTTGATTTAGGATGAAAACGTTGTACAAGAGCTATAGAATCTAATTAGACAATATGAGCTACGAAAGACAGACCCCTTACTGCATAGGGAAATACACCAAATTGCACGAAGGAGAAGGACAAATAAGGAATTACACTTGAATGCTCAAATAGAAGAGTATGACATAGACTATGTGGTCCTCGACTTAGGGTTGGAGGTCAATGTCATGACAAAGAAAACTTGGGAACTGATGGGAAAAACGAAGTTGATCTATTCTCCTATCAGGCTTAGGATGGCTAATTAGCAAGCTGTTAGCCCATTTGTACGGTAGGAGCATGTCCCTGTGGACATCGATGGAGTAAGAACTTTTGCAGATTTTGAGGTAATTGAGATAGTTGATGACAACTTCCCTTACCCTGCGTTGTTAGGAATTGATTGGGCCTTCAATAATTCCACTATGGTTGATTTAAAGAAAAGACATATGAAATTTGAAAAGGATGGCCTTAGGGTCATCTCACCTTTAGATCTAGATGAAGGTCAGTGATACACAGAAACCATCAGAGAGGAAGACCACGCATATGAACTAGAAATCATATACAAACTAACAACTAGACAATAGGACTACATTAATCCTATGGCCGATGGGAACCTAAGCTGGTGAAGTGACAATGCATGTTCAACAGATTCATAATAAGCACTGGAGAACTGGAAGAACTAGATGCATGAAGTATCTACAATGAGATGTGCTAGATTAACTAGAGAGGTTCACTGGATCGGCACAACAGTGAGTAACTTACCCACATTTGATGGTCTGAACCCTTTAGAAGCCTTCCTATCAGACTTTGAAACAAGTGTACCCATACAATAGAGATTGTTGGCAATGGATGAGGCTCTGAAAGCCACACCAGCAAGATGGTGGGGGACACACAAAGGTAATTTCATAGACTGGATACAATGTCGTACTTTGATGACAGTGCAGTTCTTAGCACAAGAAGAAAGTTGCGAAGTAAGGTACACAGGTCGAAGCTGCCCCAAGGACCATGTGAAAAGATATGAAGAGGCCTAGAGTAACATTCCTTGAGAATAGTGGGTGCACAAATTCATTAACACGTTGGACACAACCCCTATCAACTGGTACCTTCAAGTGGAGATGTGTCTCGTCACTACACATTGGGAAGGTATGACTCAGAATTTTGTAACCACCTTTTTATATGAAAGTAAATATCCTTCAATAGATCAAGCATTACGTATTGTGAGACAAAAATTATTTGAGGAGGCATCTAGCCTCCCTTTGGAACAAGAAGAGAATGAATGGACTGCGCCCCTCTAGAAACTGCAAGTTGTTACAACATCAATGTTGATGAAGATGATGATCTGAGGAAGGTGAACATCGCAGAAAAAGAAGGCCAAAGAGATGTGTAAGGACTTGGAGTTGAGATACCATTCATCGGACAACCAATCAAGATTAAAAAAGTTAATATTGGGACAGAGGAGACACTGAAGCTTGCTAATGTCAGAGATTATTGGGATGTTGCTACCATTGACAAGATCACAGAGTTGTTGCACGAGTATCAGGACTTGTTTCTGACCAAGTTCACTGATATAAAGGGTATCAAAGGACCTATGGGAGAGATGAGGATACCTTTGAAACCATATGAAAAACCAGTAAAACAGAGACCCTACCGATTGAACCCAAAACACAAGGAAAAAGTGAAGATTGAGCTCGACAGAATGCTGGAAGAAGGGATTATAGAACCTGTCGAAGAGTCGAAGTGGATCAACCCCATGGTGGTGCAAAACAACAAGACATGAGAGATTAGGATCTAGGTATATCTCTGGAAGCTGAAAGATTCTTTTTTGCGTGACCCCTTCCCTACACCATTCACTGACGAAGTGTTAGATAATGTGGGAGGCCAGGAGGTGTATGCTTTTACATATGGCTTTTCAGGATATCATCAGATCCAGATTACCAAGGAGGATCACCATAAGACCACGTTTGCCACAGAATGGGGATATTATCAATATAAAGTAATGACATTTGGATTGAAGAATGCCCCAGCCATCTTTTCCAGGGTGGTGGTTGAATCCTTCAAAATGTTTTTGCATAAATTTTTAGAAGCATATTTTGATGACTGGACTATTTTTAGTTTGTTGAAAAATCATATTGAATGTATAAGGCTAATGTTGGAAAAATGAAGGCAGTGTCAAATTGCTTTGAATCTGAAGAAGTTCATCTTCTTCTCACCATTTGGAGTATTGTTAGGTCATATTGTATGCAAGCAGAGATTGCTGGTTGATCCATCTAAAATTTCCATTATCATTGATCTACCACCTCCTACTTCAGCCAAACAATTGTGCACTATGCTGGGCCACATTGGATATTACAGGAAGTTCATCAAAGGATATGCACAGTTTACAACACCCATGGAGAATCTTTTGAAAAAGCATTGTCAGTTTAGTTGGACAGAAGAATGCCAAAAGATCTTTGACACACTGAAACAAAAGATGGTTATTGCGCCTATTCTGTTTTTTCCAAATTGGAGTAAGGAGTTTCATGTGCATGTTGATACATCTTCTATAGACTTAGGAGTAGTGTTGTCACAACCTAGAGACGGGGATATCGACCATACGTTATCTTTTGCTAGCAGGAATCTATCTACATCTAAAATTAATTACACCACTACAGAGAGAGAAGGATTAGCCATGGTGTATGCGCTGCAGAAATTTCGCCACTACTTGTTGGGAGGACACTTTAAAATGTTTACTGATCACTCTATGCTGAAGTAACTAGTCAACAAGCCAGTGTTGGGGGGGATAATATGCAGATGGCTACTTCTATTTCATGAATTTGATTTTGAAGTTATGGTTAAACTAGGAAGAATGAACAAAGGTCCTGACCACTTGTCGAGGTTGAAACATGGAAAAGAGCCCACTAGTTTGGAGCATACACTGCCAGATGCACAAATTCTAGAAATTAGAAGTATTGATGACCACTTCACAGACATAGTCTAGTTCCTGTCAATAGAAATGGAACCTAGTGAGTATACAATTCCCCAGAAGAAATAACTAGTGGTGCGTGCTGCAGACTTTTCACTTATAGCTGGATAGTTATACAAAATGGGCCCTGATGAGATATTAAGGAGGTGTGTTATGGAGGAAGATCAACCATTGATCCTCGCAAAATCTCATGAAGGCATCGCAGGAGGACATTACACAGGGAAAGCGACTATGTAGAAGGTTCAAAGAGTTGGCCTTTGGTGGCCTACTTTACACAGAGATGTTAAAGATTATGCCAGAGCCTGCAATGTATGCCAAAGAGTTGGGAAACCATCCAAAAGAGATGAAATGTCATTAGCACTACAGATGACCCTACAAGCATTTGAAAGGTGGGCCATTGACTTCATGGGACCCATAAACCCACTAGGAAAGCATACAGGAGCAAGGTACATCATCACTGCAACAAAATACTTGACTAGATGGGTCGAGCCAGAGAAGTTAAGGACTGTAGTGCAACTATAGTTGCATGCTTTATATTTGATGACATCATAACCAGGTTTGGATGCTCCAAGATCCTTATAAGCGATCAAGGCACACATTTCATCAATAAGACAGCTAAAGCCCTTATTGAAGAATTTGCAGTCCACCATCAGAAGAGCACACCTTACCATCCACAAGAAAATGGGACGGTTGAAGTGTTCAACAAAATATTGGATATATCACTGATGAAGATTTGTAGTGTGAACATGGATGACTGGGATTTAAGAGTACCTACAGTACTATGGGCTTATAGAACCACCTGTAAGAAACTAACAATGCAGACCCCTTTCAAGTTGGTGTATGGCCTTGAATCCATTGTTCCAATGGAATACTTGGTCCCAAGCTTAAGAATTTCTACATTTACAGACACAGATGATACTGGCACTATTCGCGAGAGGCTTGCACAGTTGGTTGAACTGGAAGAAGATAGATTTATTGCAGGATTCCACCAGAAGGTACAGAAGGAACGAGAGAAGGCCTACCATGACAGGCACATAAAGAAGAAGGAATTCAAGCAAGGTGATCTAGTACTGGTGTATGACAGTAAGCTCATGAAGCATCCTGGGAAGTTCAGAACGCATTTGCTTGGACCATATGATATCACCTATGTTACAGAAGGAGGAGCTGCGCAGCTAAAGACATTGAACGGAGAATGGAAGGAAGGCTTGGTGAATGGGAGTTGGCTAAAGTTGTACTATGACAACCAGCTGCCTCGTAGCTCTTAGTAAAAGCATCAAGAAAAGGTTATAGGTACCAGTTGCAGTTGAAACTGGGCACCAGACATAGAAAAGACATTCTACACAAGGCGAGAGAGGAGGCATACAGAAGAAAGCAAAGATTGCACTGCGCAGTCCGAAGAAGTAAAATAGAAATATCAGATCTGAAGTGCCTCAGGATGAGTCGCATGTGATTCTTGGGGTCTTTCTGGACCTTGGTTATGGAAGGAAGCGAATATCAAGGAAGAAAAGGTGAAATGCGAACTTCACGGAAGACACAGTGACTGTTACTGGGTCGAAGTGAGAAAAAGAGTAGAAAAGACGGAGCGAAGCAAGGAAAATCAAGTCGCTGGATGAGGAGATCAAGAATGATAGATTAGCAAGGAAGAAGGATCGTGGACAACTCAGCAAGAAAAAAAATCCACTGTTGGATGCTTTGGAGCACCACACAAGAAGGAAGGAAAGACAGGCTGGCGAAGCCCAGAAAACGTGGGTCAAGTTGACCTAGGGTTTTAGACACCTAGGGTTTTGGTATCTAGGGTATTGACATCTAGGTTTCAACCTATGACTGTTGTTGAGATATTGTAATGTATAAATAAAGGTCAAGAGGACCTAGGTCAGGTTGGTACGATACTATTGTCGATCTAGTTGTATTATTATGAGAGATTATTGTATTGAGCAAGAGAGAAGTGTTAAGTGTGAGAGCCTTCTGGTATTGTAATATATTCAGCTGGGTGAAAAGATCAAGTCTTGCAGCTGGGTGCACAGGAAGGGGAGAGAAAGAGAGTAGAAGAAAGAAGATCTGTTGGCTGAGAGCGCATACAAGAACTGTATGCTTTATCTTAAATATATCATAAGCACAGTTATGTGGACGTATCCCTAGAGAGAGGGTGAACCATGTATACCTTGTGTCATATGTGTGATTGATTCTTTGATCTTTGTCATTGTGATATTGTTATTTACATCGCTGTGTTAGATCAAATCTATAGTTGTGCAGGGTAGATCTAAGAAGGTACTTGATATATAATGGTTGTGTTGTTGTTCTGTTAGATCCACTTGATATTCCCCTTTGGTTGTAGACATATTTTTCCTGCAACCCCCTTATAGTTTTCGATCTAGTTGTATTATTATGAGAGATTATTGTATTGAGCAAGAGAGAAGTGTTAAGTGTGAGAGCCTTCTGGTATTGTAATATATTCAACTGGGTGCAAAGATCAAGTCTTGCAGCTGGGTGCACAGGAAGGGGAGAGAAAGAGAGTAGAAGAAAGAAGATATGTTGGCTAAGAGCGCAGACAAGAACTGTATGCTTTATCTTAAATATATCATAAGAACAGTTATGTGGACGTATCCCTAGAGAGAGGGTGAACCATGTATACCTTGTGTCATATGTGTGATTGATGCTTTGATCTTTGTCATTGTTATATTGTTATTTACATCACTGTGTTAGATCAAATCTATAGCTGTGCAGGGTAGATCTAAGAAGGTACTTGATATATAATGGTTGTGTTGTTGTTCTGTTAGATCCACTTGATATTCCCCTTTGGTTGTAGACATATTTTTCCTGCAACCCCCTTATAGTTGCTTCGGGTGAGACTGCATCTTCCTCGTAGGTGTTGCCGAAAAGGCTAGTAGCTAGGGCTTGTTGGTGCGCTCTTGGATCCAAACCATGGGTCTGCCCCTGTGACAACAATGTAAATGGAATTCAATTTCCCAATTTGGAAATATCAAGATCAATGCACTACTTATTTTCTCTTTGAGAATGTCAAATGACTTGTCACACTCAGGCGTCCATCGAAACAATTTAGAATTCTTCAACAATATCTCAAGGGGTACTATAATAGTTTCATATCTTTTGATGAACCTGTGGTAATATCCTGTATGTCCCAGTTTGGAGTGCAACAATTTGGCACTTGTAGGTGGCGGCATGTTCAAAATGACAACAACTTTAAATGGGTCTACCAAGACTCCTTCTTTGCATACAATATGGCCTAATATATTGCCATGAGGTACACAAAAAATACACTTTCTTAGATTTAGAGATATCCATTTCACAAAATCTTTCAAACATTAACTGGAGTAGGATGACATGATATTTTAATAGGTTGTGCACTGTCCAATCATCCATGTAGACTTCTACAAAATTGTGGATGAATTCTCCAAACGTTGCTATCACAATTCGAGAGAAAATTGCAGGGGAATTATTCAAACCAAAAGGAATTACATTGTATGAAAATGATCCCCATTCAGTTACGAATGTAGTTTTCTTCTTGTATTCCTCAATGATTCTGACTTGATGATATCCTGAGAATCCGTCTGTAAATGAATAGAATTTGTTTCCTGCAACATGATATAATACCTTGTCACTAAAAGGTGTGGAAAATGGATCATGCACACACGCAAAATTCAGACTCCTGTAATTGACACGGACTTGAATGCCTTTTGTGCCTTTCTTACTCTTGATAACTATGGGGCTAATCCATTATGCTTCTTCAATATGAAAAATAAGTCCGGCCGCAAGTATCTTGTCCACTCCTTTCTTAACCTTTTGTTTAATTCTAGGGTTAGGGTGGTATGGTATGTGCTTCATAGGCCTTGAGCTAGGTTTCAACTCTATTTTCATTTCTCCCATGGCTCCCTTTATTTCTTTTATTTCCGAGAACGTTTTTCGGAAACAATTCCTCATACTCTGGCAATAGATTATGTACCTCTTTCATAGCCTGCTCACCCCAGTAGTCTCCTATAGAATCTATCTTAGCATTCTCTACGCTCCCTATATTGAATTTCCACAACTTCAGTGGGTGATTATAGGATCTACAGGTGTGACTAGGTATGGTATCTGAAATATCTCTACTGACTTCGATTTCTTTAATGTCTAAGTTTCTAAGCTCTTATAAACCGTAAGGGTTTTCTAGGACTCTCTCAACTTTACAACAAGGTGCATATATCTTATCAATTTCAATACTGATACTAGACTGAAGAAGTGAACATGGTCATCACAAATTATTGGACTTGGTCTCCTTTTACAAAAGTCGGTAAAAATCATTTACATGATTCTTTGAAGGACTGTGTTGAGCTCGAGATACTTACTTATAAAGGATAAATCCTTGAAAAATTGTTCTTTTAAGGTTTGCCAATAGTTCGTTTGTCTTCTAGTCTCCTCATGTGTATACCAAGCCTTTGGAATAAGTCCCAATGAATGAAAACATACTTGGACCCATAGGTGAGAGGGTACCTACGCAACTCTCCATTGCTTTAAGAAATGTGACATATGCATCCTAGGGTCAGATCGTCCATTGAACAGTTTCACATCTTGGAAATCTATCTTCATTTGTTATTCCAGTCGATCCCTCCCTTGGAATTGACAATGGATGGCTTGTTTTGCATCTTCCCACTCTATAATCTAGGCTTTATGAGTGGCCCACCATCTAGCGGGGCTATCCTCCAAATCTAAGTCAAGAACATAAATCATTTGTTCCTTCGCTATCTTTTCTTCCATGCTGGCAAGAAAATTGTGTACCTCTAAGGTACCATTGTATGTAGGGGGTTCCCTAACCTTAGTTCCAATCCATATTATTTCTCTAATAATTGCGCATCACCTTGAGAATCGCTCATATGAACCTTGTTGCCAATTTTCAAATGCTACTTCCGAATCCTCATCAGCAGATTGTATGCTTCTCCAAATTATTGATCTGTCTCCCGTAGGATTTATGTAATCTGGTCTCATGCTTATTGTGATGGTGTACAATTGGTCAAGGGCCTCTGGATCCATATTATGGTCCACTGGTCCAATATATCTAGGCCCTAGACAAGGATCTAAGGGATGAACTAATTTTATCACGTCTTCTTCAAACGTCATGGTGTCCCTCTTTAGATCAATGATAGCATAGTTGTCATATTCCCAATCAATCTTGAGTAGAGAAGGGTAGGGGTCCTTATATCCCATGATTTAAATCACCTTAAAACTATCTATGGTATTAACTCTCGCAACATATATTTCCAAATTTTCTAGCCTTCCTACTGTAAATGTGATGAACTTGCACAGAATAGATCTATCTAAACAATAATACACACATTTGTAGAGAGAATTGGAGAAAGAAGAAGAAGGAGAGAAAGAATGGAAGAATTATCATTAACCGTATTTCACACTCAAAGAGTGAATAATTTACAATGTATATAGGATACATGAGTAACTAATGAGCCATAGTGGTGGTCTAGAGTGATATGGACACACACCAGCAATTACGTGAGTGAACTACCACCTAGTCTAGTCTCTCATGCAGTTACAGGAGTGAACTGCCACCTAGCTAAGTTAACTAGTCAACTTGTCTTCAGTTAACTGACTGAACATAGAGTAGTGACGAGTTAACTCAGGGAATCAAGGGTAATGTGCCAGTCTGGTGATGATTCCAAGGCAAGTGCGCATTATCATGGTGATGATCCCAATGTTGCATGGTGACAAAACTAATGCAACATCTAAAATCAACTCAACTAGTCAAACTGAAGTGTCAACTGAAAGAGAATATTCTCCCCTAAAATATAGGAGACTGGATAATGACTAATTATGACTAATAAAAAAGGAAAAATCTTAGGAAAAAGAAATCCTAGGTGTGTGTGAAGTAACTCCAACACCTACTGGGAAGATGCAATATTTATTTTCCATTCTCAACTGGATGGGGGAATATACTAAATGAGGTCTTCCCAAAGCTTCGCAGGTATTTTTGGGTAGGATGTTGACATATGATCCAAAATCTAGCATGAAATCCTTGATTTCAAACTCATCTAGCTGGGCTTTTAACCTAAATTATTTTCCAGTTCGCAACTTTCTTCTTTGTATTCTCTAGGTATTCTTATCAGGGAGGTTAGTCCTTACTATGGCTTATCGGGTTCCCTCATTCCCCAATATCAAGTACAGGGTGTTGCATAACTTCTCAATAAGTTGGTCATCTTGTAGGATATCAAATAATAATGGAAACCAAAGATTGATTACACTTTGAGACTGCTCAGGGTGTTTTATTGGAATTGCAAAACTCCTGGGTGATGGTGGTGAGGTAGGGGCTTGCACAGGGTTAGGTTGATAGGCATCTCTAGGAGGATTCTCTATTACTTCTAGAATGGGGATACTCTTAAATATTTCTATTTCATTTTTGAAAAACAACTTTTGTTTCACAGGATCATACCTGTCATATTTGGGAATAGATTTTTGAATCTTGGGTTGACTTTCTGTGTCTGCCCCAGTATTTTCTCCTTTGCGAGTGATAATGTTAATATTTGATAGTTGTCCCTCAATTCCCATTTTTAATTCTGAGCTTATGATATTATCTCCCCATTGACGAACCTGATATTCCCACTTCACGATCAGTTTTGGATAGTCTTCAATTATGTGCCCATTATTCCTGTAATGAGATCACCACAGTCTTCTTGGGTGAGGGAAGTCTCTTGCAAAATGAACTTTTTCATTATAGTGGTAGCATCGGCTTAACCCTCTGCCTCCATTTCTCCCTCCTATGAATCCACCTCCATCCCCTCATCCCTGACCTCTTCTAGGTCCTTGGGGGGTTTCATTTACTCTAAATGTTCTCCGGTCTAATCTGTCAGCAAGTGCGTCGAGTGCTCTACATTGATTTGTGGCATGGGTCGTAGATGTGCAAAAATAAGTGTATTGTATTGGGCGCATTTGTGTACTTCTGCATAATAGGACACTGCCTTGACTCATTTCCCTGTGTCTGACAAATCTCACAATACTCTGCTTTCTGAGAGGTTTGAGCGCCTGAGAAGGTATTATACAGACTTGGTGTATGGAATGGTGGAGTCACAGACACTTGCTCAACTCCTCCCGTGGGTCCTGAAGGCCCCATTAGGTTTTGAAGAGCTCCCATTCCCCTTATGCACGGACATTCTTTTTTCAAATTCCCTTCTATGTAGCAGCATGTGCACCAAACTTGAGGGCATCCTAGTCTTTGTGTGGTTAATTCTTGAATCGTTTCCATTAGCGCTAATATTTGTCCCTAAATTTTCGACAGATTTGCATCTACTGGGGGCCTAGTCATTCTCATATTGCCTGGATAACCTGCCATGGCTTCAATCTTCATCGACTGTTCCAAGGATTCTATTAATGTGGCTATTCATTGTTGCATTAAAGGAATTCTTTTCAAAGGTAGTAATCCTTGGATATACCATTCCCTCTGGTGATATTCATGAATTGGATGTGCTATACTCCCAATAGAATCCTTGAACTTTTGGTTGTACTCCCAGGCATATTCTAATTCCCTTTGTTGAATCTCCAGCAGCTCGAAGATAGATTGTTTCTCTGACTGAGGTAGTTTGAATTCGGCGATGAACTTCATATGAAATTGGCCAAGGGTGAACTCTTGTCCTTGCAGCATAGGTTCAATAGCCTTCATATACCATTTGAGAGCGTGGCCCCTCAAGGTAGTCTGAAATTATACTAACTTATTTGCATCAAGAGTCCCTCTGGACCTCCAGATGGATTCACACAAGAACCAATGTTTCTATACATCTTCGTCTCCTTTACCCCAGAATTATGGGTATTGGGCGATTGATCCTCCCATATGTCTAGCCATTGTGGGTCTCATTGTTCCTATTAGAATAAAACCTAACGGTTCTAGTTGTGATAAGCCTGAGGATCCCAATATCCTCCCAACGTTTACACTTACAGACTGATTTTGACTAACTGGTTGCAAAGGAATAGAAATAGCATAAGTAGGCAGTGTAGAATTTACCATGGGTATAGAGGACACCTTCGAAATGGGTGATTTGGGTCTGGTTCCACTGACTTTTGGGAGAGTTTCTTTGATCCGGGGGGTCTCGCTCTCTTCCTCTGGAGCAACCTTCTCTGCATGGTTCTCGATGTTTCCTGCTATCAGGGATAAACCTTATTGATCTCCCACAAGGTCCAGACCTTATTCGTCCTCCCTTTCTTCTCCACATTCTTCTTCTCGTCCACCCATTTGGGGACTCCTTCATCTCTGCACTTCTCTCTGCTACAATCTCAGACTGGCCAGTCTTTCTTGTCTTCTCACCTTCCTCAACTCTTCCTTCCTTCCTTCATCTATTCCTCTTGATATGATTTCTTTCTGCAACACCTCAGAGTGCTTCACTGCTTTCTTTACTTTTCCACGCTACCACTTCTCAACAATGTTGGCTCTCCTTAAGGCTCTCTAATTTCTTGCGTTCATTTCTTGATATTCCCCCATCTGTCATAGAACCCTTCCCCCTTATCAGGTCATGATCCTACCCCAAGCATAGGTTCTTAGGATACCATCTGAGTTGAGGGAATATTTATCATCCCCTCCTCCATCAAGAATACTTTTATCCACAAGGGAATTTCCCTCAACAATCTGTCATGCACAACTTTCTTGAAAATTTCTTTCGCGTGTGAAAAATATTGGTGATTCCCGGCTGCAAATTCGATGATGTATCCCTCCAAAGTTGTGCGAACCCAGAAATTGATTGCTCGCATGATCTGTTGATCCAGTCGATGAAGTGTTATGATATTATCTGTATCCCAAGTACATGTTGTAGCACACCCATTTCAGAACTCTGGGCTTACTCGCGCTCTAATACCCATTTGTACACACCATTTGTACAAAGCTCATACAGATATCATATATCCCATGAATTTAAACAATTAAACACATTTACCTCAGAGTAAAACATATCATTATTGCTATAATTAAACAATCCATAGCATTCCATACTAATTCGTATACATAGCAGAAAACATGATAACATTTACAGTAGAGACATGATACAATGTGATAAAACATAGTTAGACACTTATCTTGTAACAATGGTGGGATCCACCAACCAAATGCAGGCCTTCCATGAACCTCCCATCCTTATACCGCACTGCTCATCAACTCAGCAGTGGGTCACCCCCGAGCTGGGACTAACCTCCACCCCAAGGCAAGGAATCTAGGCTCAGGCTGAGGTTACAAGGAAAAAAGTCACACACAATCCACAAGGACAGAATGATCTCCCAGGAATCTCCCATGCTCACTACCCACAGACCCTCATTCCCCACATGTCTATTCCACCCTAGGAGAATGCACCTTCTCTATCACCTAGACAATCCTTCGGCTGCCAATCTCCCTTACCTTGGGTTACAGGAACAGACCGGACCGGAAGTCTTCGGGCTCTATGGTAGCTACAGGGTTCCTTCCAGGAGTTCTCTCCTTCCCCTTCACACTCTCTCACCTAGAGGGAGTCACTCACAGGCCAACAAGCCTCACGCAGTCCAGTACTGCATAGTATCAATAATCCCACGAGAAAACAAACACATGCTTTCCAAAAAATGGTTCGGCAATCACAGGATGGCTTCATAGTCACGGATTCAGAACAGGGAATGCTCGCATAGGCTTGCTCAGCTTTCCCGAACAAGAAAAGACTCTTTACCAAATTCAACATAGGATTCTCGTAGGCTGGGGTTACACGCACGTTATTTCTCAGAATCAGACACAGAAATTCAAGTCACAGGGTCTCCCGGAGGTTCTCTATAGGAGTCAAGTTAGTCATACTGCTCAGAGCTCTGTACGCATTCAGACAATCCAGTGGAATGGGAATGGAACCTTCTTGTGGCTCACCCTAGTTATTTTATTCACATGCACCAGGGTTGACACTTGTCACCCATGGAACTGCATGCGTTCCACCAGCACACGTTCCTCCCAGCACTTGGGAAATCATGCGTCCTTCCAATAGGACTTAGGATAAAAACATATGATGCACATATCTTTTGGAATAATATTAAAATATTATTCCCAGGCTTAAGCCCCCCCTAGGCTTATCCCCTAGTCTCAACACTTAGCCCCTTTCCCACCTTCCAGCCCCTAATTCCTTGCCCACTCTGTGAATTCTCAGTCCCCCTTCACTCATTCATCATGGTCGGTCTGCACCTGGTGGTGTTTATATTTTATTAAGTGTTCTGCATGATTACATATACAAGAGCAGGCTCCTGGCCTTCAATACTCAAGCTTCCTGGCCTAACAACACATAAGCCTCAAGCTTATGGAAACTTTGCTCACCAGCCTATAAAACATGATTACAATTCCTTTCAGAACTTGGTTTATAGCGGGGCTCGGCCTTGGGGACACTACAATTCCCCTCCCCTTATTTTTGCACTATCCTCAGTGCAACTTACACTGTCTCTGCATGTCTTTCAAAATTTTCAAAAATATGTGGGTACTCTGCCCGCATAACTTCTTCACGCTCCCATGTCGCATCCTCAGGACCATACTAGGTCCACTGGACCTTTACAAGCTCTATAGCTTGATTTTGGAGCTGTATGCTTTTCCTGTCCAATATGCACACAAGATGCACTTGCAAGACACTTTCTGGTTCCACCTAAATCATATTCCAATCGATTACATGATTAGCATCAGGTATATAGATTTCGTAAGTAATGAAATATGAGACACCTTAGGTAGAGTCGTAGGTGCAGTAATGCAACCATATATGCAATGTATACGTATGTATATACAAACAAATTCAATAACATTAAAATTGTAAACATACTCAAAATAGAATAAATAGAGAATTGTACTTATCTTTTGAGTTAGAAGACCTCCCACCCCGGAGCAGAGCTATGAATCCATCGGGCAATGGCTTCCCAATATAGCCATGTTCCACAATCCTTATCCACATGGTCTAGGCCAAGGTACCAGACCTCAGCAGCACTCCAACCATTCAAACCTTGACAGTACTCCAACCAATGGTCTCTCATTCCCCACATGCATGTTCCGCACGGGGGTATACACCTTCACAAGCACAGTCCATCGGTGCTAACCTCACTCTCTGGGTCTCGACAACAGGCCTTATCAGGAAGTCTCAGAGCACCGTGGCTCCTGGAGTTCCAATTTCCCTCAAAGGTTTCCAAGAAGCATCTTCCCGAGATACTCTTTGTAGACAACATTTTAACTTTTATCAACATCATCTCATCTACATCAACCACATGTAGTTATGATTCATGAGAGAACATACAAGAATTCATTTAGGAATTCCAATTAATTCGAAAGGAAAATTCAAATTTTATTCCCAAAACATGATATCCTATTTCATGATTCATCTTGGCTGTTGCCACATTATGAATGCAGTCATCCCTGTGATTTTTCCACAGGCACAAAACTGCCTACAATTTTCTTGCAAGGCTTCATCTTGCATACTACCAACAAATTGTCGGTATTTTTTGTACATCATAATTCAATATGTACAACATCTTATGCAATAATCTTAGAATTTTTGCACCTGGCAATTCAATCACAATTACCAAACAACTTGACCAATAGAATGACTCGTCATTCTATGCATATGCATGTCCACAATTAACAACAGTAAGTTCATTATTTCAATTTTCTGAACATAAATTTTATGTAGTCTCCATTCTTGTGACTACCTAGCTTGTAACTTTCCTGTTGCAGTGTTTAACAGTTCCTGAAATGTTCTCAATTTCAAGGGTTAGCAACATTTCAACCATCAACATAATTATTTCCATGCAATAATATATGCATGTACTTACAACACATATTCAACCATTGCACTTAGTATGCAATTATATCACTTATTATGCATGAATGTGATTCTCAATGCATTCTTATCAGTGCACCTTGCATTGAATTACATAATGCTCTCTATCTCAATCATGTATCTCACCATCCATGGGTTGGAATTCTGGCCAATGTGTTGCCACTATCTTCATACACTTCCCATTATCTTTCCAATTAATTGGATGCCTTCCTTTCCGACCCGAAGACTACACCAAGAATATAATTCTACGGTGTCCATTAGTGTTAGCAAAAAGGTTGCAGCCCAAGTTTATTTAAAAGTAGGAAGATTTTAGTACTTGGTGTGGCTCATAATCTTTCCATATCTGTACCTTTCCATATCCAACCATGTCCTGGTCTCATACATGACTATCTTTATGTCATTCATTCTTGTAACAAGTTCTTATCTTTTAATTCTTTGGTTACTACCCCATAACCAAATTAACATGACATTCTACTATGTCGATGTGTGCATTCAAAAGCTAAAAGGATTTGAATTAACACAGGCCTACAACCTTTACCACATCCAGTGGTATGCATTCAAATAATATAATCATGTGATTTAATAACATAGCTCTAGCTGAGGAAATTCTTACCATAATTTCCTTTCAACAATTATGCAAAAAGAGTGATAAAACTCATACCTACATGACTTCCATTAAAATTATACTACCTGAATATCTGATAGCAGTAGAAGCTTTCATGCTTCTTTTATCAGACTTATAACCAACTCTTCAGCTCTCTGTTGCTTTCTTCATTGTGCAACAACATTACCAACAACACTTGCAACTTGCAAGCATTCTTTCCTCTGGTTGTCCCAACGAGCCAAAACATACTTGCTTCTATAAATTGCAACAACTTCTTTCTCCCTTTAACACTTTTTCTTGTGGATCCCAGAAGCATTCAATTCTTCCAGGATTCCTGAATCTTCTTGTGCTCTCAACTGTAATCATTGTGCATGATTATTCTTGACCTGAGCACTTTTGATGTAGTTTCCCCACCTCAACGGGGTCTGCTGACCTCCCAGTCAATGGGTCTTCAGCTCTTTGACCTGGAGCATCTCTTCGAATCCCTACTAGAACCTCCACGCAACAAAACCACAAGCCTTGCGCGAAAACTCTCCTGCGAGAACTAGCAGTGGCACAAGTTTCTCCCACATGGCCACCAGCTATGACCATGCGCCTATCCAAAAGGCATTTTGGTATTTCACGTACCGGGTGTTTCAATATGAGTCACCCTCAACTCTCTCTATCCTAGAAATCAGAAACAAGAGTCTAGCGCGTGCTAGCTCTTCCTTTAACTTCCACCACCATGACCTCTAGCTATGACCTGGGGTACCATCTTCCGAGCGCTATGGAACTTTACCCTTTGCAAACTTCGAGGACTAGCTCTCCTCCTTTTTCCAAAGGTCTGAACTCTCGAACCCCATTTGCCTCAGGTCAAGGTCCACAACTTTTCGAATTCGATGGTCCAAATCAATTCCTCACGAATCGACAATTCAAGTTTCGGGTTTTGGAAAAATAGTTTTCCTTCTTTTCTTTCTATCTCTAGTTTTCCAAAATCCACTTGAGTCAGATATAACGACTCAAATCTCCTCGTAATCCATCGGCGTGGATCCTTTTTTCATGAATCCAGACTTCACAGTTCACGAATTAGAAAATAGTTCTCTTCCCTTTTCAACTTCCATCTTCATAGAATTCAAGTGCATCAGATCAAGGTCTGACACTCACCTTGAATCAATGGTCTATATCTCTCCTCGTGAATTGGAAGTTCGCGTTTCATGATTTTTGAGAACAAATTTCTCTGTTTTCCCAACTTTGAATTTTCCGATTTCCCGATGAAAAGAAATCAATGGTTCGATCTTCCTTGAGATCGATGGTTAAATACCTCCCCTGAGTTTTTGAGTACTGAAGGAATCTTAGCGTTATCCTCCTCGCAGTTGGCTGGATCCGACGGCTCACAGGTTTTCGACACTTCTTCCTGGAAGCGCTCCACCGTACGATTCTACCCTTGTTAATCTCTTTCGCGATTCGGGACTTGGAGTGATGAAGAATTTAGCTTGCGCTCCAAGTTCACGATCCCCGAATTCATGAAATGATCCAATGGTTCAAAACCAACCACTATCAATGACCCATGTTTATTTTGAATCCTAGGGTGGTGAGTTTCTCCATCCACTAACCACCTTGTAGCTTCTAGCTATCTTACGGTCCCCGCGATTTCGCGAGTTCTCCACGGAGAATTCTGACCGTTCGTTCCAATTCTCAATGACTTCTTTCCAAATATCTTGGCGTCAACTCTTATAGAATTGAATTTTTTCCTAACTTGAAGGATCTCGAATAATTCGACAGTGTTTTCCTTCCCAAGCTTTGGTTAATGAAATTTTAACTTCACCTTGCTGCACACTTGCGCTCAGCGTGCGAACTTGCACTGTTTCTTTCTGAGCTTTTAACTGACTTAGTCTCAAAGGAACTTGACCCTTCTGTGCTTTCTGAAAGACTTTTTGGTGCCCATCTGCACCTTCTACGCTCGTCTCCTGGAATATTTCGAACTTAAAACAAGTTCCCTCTATAAGCACTCCTTGCACTTGATATGCACACTCTACTAACTAAAGCTCTACGCTATCTCTTCTGAGCTTTGTTTTCTGAACTGGAAGCATTATGTGTCTCTTCCATTTCTTTTCACTTTGTGGCAATTCAAAATAGTTCTGGGACTCATCAACCTTTTGCAATACAATGCGCAGACAACTAGAATTTGTCAAGCCTTTGTTTCTTTGACATTTCCTTCATCATTCATAAACAATCCAATTTATGATAATGTTTCAATTTCACGAATTTTCTGAGCTCTGCTCGGATCTGTACTTTTTGGGTTTGTGAAACTTTAGTTTTTCGGCTCTTCGAGACTTTTAGGCCTTCGGGTTTTGTACCTCAGGACTTCAGGTTTCAGGGTTTCGCCCCACTAGGCTTTCAAACTTGTTTTCTTTTCCCACCCCTGACTTCCGAATTCTGACTTACTCTACTCTACGGGTCCACAGTACATCTGTCGCCCTCCACCATAGTGGTGCATTTCGGAGGATCATCATCACATTCGGTGACATCATTGGGGTCCCACCACTCTTGCCTTGTATTCACACTCGCTAGCACGTGGTACTCTTCATGTGTCCACGTGGTACATCTCCCCGATTGAAGCTTTGGGTGTCAGGATTTTGTGATCCCCGACGACATGAGTTCCTGTCCTCACGAACTCCCAATATCTGATTTGTCGATGCGCCTTTTTCCTTAGCCCCTCCCTGCTATGCCAAGGTCCATGTGACCCCCTCTCATAAGACTGCAATCTTATATCCTTATCGGGGTTTTCCCTATCGTAATTTTGGCACTCACAATGTCGGACAACTTACTTTACCGACCCCCTAACCCTGATATACTGTTTCTCCAATACACTCGTACGGTTGACCATTCCACTGTCTCTCACTCCATCGGCATTTAGGAGTTCGCAATGTCGCGAATCCTAATACATATATTTTCGGGACTTCTCGCCGTGAAAACCCGAAACGGCGTGCCACCTGCCCACCTCTCGGATCCTGTGGCCCACACGGTTCTTTTGCACATCGGAATATCGCATTTCGTGATTTCGCAATTCCTGTTGTAGTGATGTTGGGATTTCCAACACCCAAACCCTGATATGAAATTCCACACGTAAATCCAATGGTCAGATCTTTCTCACATCGGATGGTCGTTAAATACCCAGAGATTCCCCGAAGGAATCTCGTCTGTTCAATGGGGCTTAGCCACATGCTAACATATCGACAGTATGATTAGGATTTATCACAACAAGAGTCTGAGTTCTTGTCAATGGAACTCCTGAACCCCTGATCTCCGAAACAAGTAATCTCACAACACATGGCCATCTCAAATCAGATGGTCCACGACTGCTTTGGGGTTTCCACCAGGGAAAATCCTGATCCTTTGTTATCAGGACTCCCGATATCGCGATTCCTGATTTCTTGAAATAGGAAATCTCACGACATGTGTCTTCCGTCTTTCAGATGGTTTAGATCTATTTCGGAGCTTTCATCCCTAATCACTGAGGTTTAACCTTCAGACATATCCCGACAGATCCTATGGCTGACAGGTTTTCCAGCCGAGATCTGACGGTTCAGACGGTTCCTAACCAATTCGAAATTGTGCGTATCGCAATTTCCACATTCCTGTGTATTTCAAAAGGAACTTTTAATTCCTACGCACATTTTTCCAGATCCGATGGTCACGAGGGCTCACCTTCCCTCCCAAACAGATCCTAAGGTTCTAACACCATTGGTGTAGAGACCTGTCTCCCTGTGGCCATAGACCACACCAGTTGTGGTTTCACTCGCCGCTATACTTCCTAAGCTCATAAGAATGGTCAAGCAACTACTTGACACTCTGGAACAAACCAAGGTCTGAAATTGGTCCTCCAGACCCAATTTCCCTTCACATTCTCGGTCCAAAAACCACTCCACTAGCCCATCTAGGCTCAGTGTCAAAACCTTTGCTCTAATACCAATTTGTAGCACACCCATTTCGAAACTCTGGGCTTACTCACGCTCTAATACCCATTTGTACACACCATTTGTACAAAGCTCATACAGATATCATATATCCCATGCATTTAAACAATTAAAAACATTTAACTCAGAGTAAAACATATCATTACTGCTATAATTAAACAATCCATAGCATTCCATACTAATTCGTATACACAGTGCAAAACATGATAACATTTACAGTAGAGACATGATAAAATGTGATAAAACATAGTTAGACACTTTTCTTGTAACAATGGTGGGATCCACCAACCAAATGCAGGCCTTCCACGAACCTCCCAGCCTTAGACTGCACTGCTCATCAACTCAGCAGCAGGTCACCCCCGAGCTGGGACTAAGCTCCACCCCAAGGCAAGGAATCTAGGCTCAGGTTGAGGTTACAGGGAAAACAGTCACACACAATCCACAAGGACGGAACGCTCTCCCAGGAATCTCCCATGCTCACTACCCACAGACCCTCATTCCCCACATGCCTGTTCCACCCCAGGAGAATGCACCTTCTCTGTCACCTGGACAGTCCTTCGGCTGCCAATCTCCCTTTCCTTGGGTTATAGGAACAGACCAGACCAGAAGTCTCCAGACTCTATGGCAGCTACAGGGTTCCTTCCAAGAGTTCTCTCCTTCCCCTGCGCACTCTCTCACCTGGAGGGAGTCACTCATAGGCCAACAAGCCTCACGCAGTCCAGTATTGTGTAGTCTCAACAATCCCACGGGAAAACAGACACAGGCTTTCCAAAAACTAGTTCGGAAATCACAGGATAGCTTCACAATCACGGCTTCGGAACAGGGAATGCTCGCATAGGCTCGCTCAGCTTTCCTGAACAAGCAAAGACTCTTTCCCTAATTCAACTCAGGCTTCTCGTAGGCTGGGGTTACATGCACAGGATTTATCAGAATCAAACACAGACATTCGAGTCACAGGGTCTCCCGAAGGTTCTTTACAGAAGTCGGGTTAGTCATACTGCTCAGAGCTCTGTACGCGTTTAGACAATCCGGTGGAATGGGAATGGAACCTTCTCATGGCTCACCCTATCCATTTTATTCGTATGCACCAGGGTTGACACTTGTCACCCATGGAACTACATGTGTTCCACCAGCACACGTTCCTCCCACCACTTGGGAAATCACGCATCCTTCCAAAAGGACTTAGGATAAAAACATATGATGCACATATCTTTTGGAATAATATTAAAATATTATTCCCAGGCTTAAGCCCCCCCAGGCTTAGCCCCTAGGCTCAACACTTAGCCCCTTTCCCACCTTCCAGCCCCTAATTCCTTGCCCACTCTGTGGATGCTCAGTCCCCCTTCACTCATTCATCATGGTCGGTCTGCACCTGGTGGTGTTTATATTTTATTAAGTGTTCTGCATGATTACATATACAACAACATGCTCCTGGCCTTCAATACTCAAGCTCCCTGGCCTAACAACACATAAGCCTCCAGCTTATGAAAACTTGGCTCACCAGCCTATAAAACATGATTACAATTCCTTTTAGAACTTGGTTTACAGTGGAGCTCGGCCTTGGGGACACTACACATGTCTTCTTGACTCATTCTTGGAATTATGGAGCTTCTTCGAGCCTATCTATCCAATGGAACAGTTTTTCCAGAAATTTAACCCAGAATATCTCATATCTTTATGAGTAAAATATGAAATCTCTTGTATTCCTCTCGCGTTTTCCTCACAACTATACTTCCTTCCATATAAAGGCATCACAATTTATTTCCCACCATTGTTGAATCTCATATATATAGATCCGTGGAAGCATTCTTATCATAGGTTCCCTTTTAAGGCATAGATCCCGGCAATGGAACCATTTTGTTGGCGCAAAAGTGTTCATACCATGGTTCTTATTAGGTTACCAACAAAAGGTACCAAAGTAGTCTATAGAGTTGGCATTTTCATCTTCCTGGGAAGGAAGAAGTCTCAAACGAAGTGTAACTGAGACATGAAAGAGAGGGAAGGTTAAGGAGAATACTTAAACAAACCTCTAAGGCATCAAGGCTCACTATAATCCTGCACAGAATAGACTAAAACTGTAACAATCTTGAGGAATTCTTAATTGGGAAATAAAAATACAAAGTTTTGTTTTCATTGATAAAGAAGCATTAAGGAACATCATAAATAAAGGTAATAAATAATGGCATTCCATTCATGCATTAAGATTGAATACACAAGATGTAGATTCAAAATTTAGGCCTCTATTTATATTGATAATACCAAAATATGATACATTATTTGTCTGGTTCTCACCCAGATCTCCATATTCAACTATACTATAGTATTGGCCCATTACATCAGTGACTCTTATCCTACTATCAAGAGTTGTAACAAGAATAGTAATAGCTCAGAACTAACATGCTAGGAAATAATGACATTACAGCCCTTTCATTAACCCTTCACTATTGGCCTATCATTATTCATTATTATCCTATTACAATCACACCGGTCTCTTATATATAATCCGATCTTATTGGTTAATAACTCAAGAGTTCTTCCTTTTCTTGATCTTTCTGCTAATGTTCTGTTGTCCCTTTAATCACTTTCAGTTTCTTCCTTTCGTGTGATGTCCATCTCCTCAGCAGCTTGTGCAACTTCCATTCTCCAAAATGAAGCTACAATGTGTTGTGCACAACATCTAACCAACAAAATCAAGGGACCAACATGATGTGAATTATGTTCTTGATAATGGTCTATGTATGATGAATGAATATTAAATCTAAATTACAATGGATTAATGAAATCTCTTTTTAAAGGGTTGAATTAACTGCGAATATTTTGTATGGGAGGCCAGTGAAGGTCGATAACCCTGTGTTTTCCCTCTCAATTACATGGAAAGTTCATAGGATATGGAAACCTTCATTTAGGGTTCTTGGTGGAACATTTATTTCTTTGTTGAGAAATGGATTACAAGCATGAGGGATTAAAGTAGAAAACCCTTGCAGGAAGACACAGGAAAAGGTTTTGAATATGGCAAGTTCATATGTAATCCTTAAGCCGTTAAAATCCTTATTTAAACACAGAGAAACCGATAGTCATTGATATGGAGTGGAGGACCGATATTGACTGTCTGTCGAAGATCCGAGAAATTTTCCTATGATGCAACCGACTCTCAATGAAACCACCAGATCCCAGTTGGTCACCATTCCACTGACAGATTCCATGACTTAAATTTACCCATGATAGATGTGAAGAGGAATAACTAGACCCATGGTCACTAGAGCTCCAAAGACTCTTTCGGTTATGTTCTTCCCCAGTTTTCCAGTGCTTAGTTGGGAAAGGTTCCAAGAATGTGTCGATGATGTCAAGATTATGTAATTGGGCTAGGTACTGATCAAAATTTCCAATAGGAAGTGGACAAGTGTCAACACTCGAGTGGGGCGGGCTGAGGAAGGGGATCATGGTATTTATGCATCCATGAGAAAATGATAGATCCCACCTGTCATATATGAGGGAAAAGAAATTTTGTCCATTTATTTCCTAGATAATATCAAGAGGGAGTCACCATCCTAATAAACCGAACCACTAGACGACTTGGATACTTTCATGCAAGGACCATTGATGAAGCCCAAGGTATCAGTGCCTAGTGGGGTGAGGTTCCCGATTGGTTTATGGCTCCAAGTATCATAAAAATGGTTAACCAACAATCAAGAAATACTTTCATTGAGTCAAATGTGGGGAGGGATCCACTGTATCTTGGTTTCCAAGTCCCATCGTTGGTTTAAGTAACGTGTCCATCATTTATTGGTTGGGATACACCATGATGGAGGGTGATGTGTCATGACACATCAATTCCATGTTGGATATCCTGTGTGACATAGAACCACATGGGTGACACATGGGTATGAGGTGGAAATGGTGGGAGATGGACTGAAAGATTAAAAAGGACATAATTTTTTATTATTAACTCAAATTAGAGCGTGATTACAGTCGTTGGAAATCTCTCAAAGAACATAAATAACTTATGATATCAGAATCAGATTTTTAGGTGTGATTCATAACGAATATTTTTAGAAAATATAAGAGGAAATTTTTACACCCCACCAGCCTAATGTGGTTTAGGGGGTTGGGTGCATTACAACCCACCCCAACGAAAACCTTTCAAAGGAGTTGAATAACTCCCCGTGTTGAAAATAGGGTTCTGAAATACCAGGGTAGAAATGGTTGGTACATGTGGCATGTTGTTACACATCAAAATACTCACTTCAATGATGAACTATTGTCATCATTACTAGTGTCGCAAGTGTCGCATTTTGGACACAAGTGTCACAAATATAATACTGTCATCTTGCCTATGTCGTATCTCGGATGACATTATCAAGAACACTTAAAAGACACCTCAAAAGACTGGTTTTGAAGAGGAGAAATCATTTGAAAAAGAGTACAAGTCTTTTTCCATGGAAAAAACCACTCAAAAATCATTTTTAGAAGGTAGCTCTCCCCTGTACACTGTCAGGAAGCACCAGTGCTCCCTAGCCTTATTTGGGGGAGTGTTGCAGCGCTCTGTGCACCCTTTTGGGGGAGCGCTAGCCTGTTTGAGCAAATTTTGGGTTGTTGAGGAAAATCAGAGAAAAATCCTCTTCATCTCTGGAGTTGGTTTGATTCAAATTTGAGGTCAAGGATGGATCTTAGGGAGGATCCACAACTGAAGGAGAAAGATCCTCAACCTATCCCAAGAATCTCTAAGGTAGTTGGGTCTCTCCAAGCTTATATAAGGATACCTTTTCATGGTGAAAGGTACATGGATATTGAGAGAGACACCTAACTTGTGATCTCATAAGGAAGGGAGACATCATTGAAGCATCATCATTCTGTGTGTGGATTATTTGAGCAAGGGTCTGGACAAAGAGAGCTTGGTGAAGCTGTTGCATCTACATATATGGTTGTAAGCACTTTACTTTGTTTTCATTAATATAAATATGTGCTTGGTTTGCTTCCTACAAATTCGTGTATGTTTCATGAATTTGTTCTTTTAATAGATCTATTTCAGAGATAATCATAATAGGAAGAGGAAGTATGCTTTGTCTTTGTTATTCCTTCGATTGCAGGACCTTCTGAAGAACTTGGAGATCAAGATCATCCTGGATCGAGCAAGGACAAACGTTGGTAAAGGTATTTACCCTTCTTTCTTCTTCTTCTTTGAATAGTTTAGTTTCATGAAAAGGAATGTCAGAGTCCACATTAGCACTTTTCTGTCTTGGTTATAGGGGTCTAGTATCCAAGAGGAAATACACTTGTTCGCAGAGGGATTCTACTGTAACAGAAATTGGTGATTTCCATGGTATTCCCAAGGTATTCGAAGTGTGGTCCTCCATGTCATCAGCCCTTGATAGACATGCTAGTGATGCCCTGTCAACTAGTGACATTAAGGTTGGTAAGAAGAATACAACTATCAAATTTCCCTACATGTTATGCAAAGGTGATAATTAATCTCACCTTTGTCCTTGTATGGATGAGGATTCTTCCCTTTTGGAAAATCTTCAACTTCCAACTAGTTCTCGTAATATTTCTCCCAACCCATCGTTAGTTAATGGACTAGTCAATCCAGTTCCATCCCAAGTCAGTCTGGTTGATCGAGTGGTCAATCTAGTTTCATCCTCGATTGAACCACTACCCAAAGTAGTTGATCTAGTTCCTTCATCGATCAGCCCCACTTTTCATCTAAAAAGTGAAACCCAAGTGATTTATCCAATCCCTTCCTTGGTCAGTCTCACCCTTTATCCGAAGAGTGCCAAAGCAATCGATTTGGTTCTGCCATCGGTCGATCCCACTCCTCCCTTGAGGAATGCCAAAGTGACTGATCCAGTCCCTTCCTCGGTCAGTCCCACCCTTCATTCGAAGAGTGCCAAATTGGTTTCTCCAGTTACATAATCGATAAATCCCACTCTTCCTCTGAAGAGTGCCAACGTGGTCAATCCGATCCCATCATCGGTTGATCCTAATCTCCCTATAGAAAGTAAACCCGATACTACCCACATTTTTCTCATTGATACAGAATCTACTGTGTTGGGGGGCATTCTATTAAGCCCTAATATTGGCTCATTACCCCTTAATTGGGGCATATTATATTTGTAATGTTATTTTATTTATGTCATATTTAGGCCATTAGTTGTAATTATACCTCCTAGTCTCCTATATATACCAAGGAGACAATTTCATTTTGAATCATCTTGTACTTGAACAGTTAAGTGGGGTAAAAGGAGGATGCCCCCTTGAAGAGGCTTATTATCTGAAATTATCTCTTTTTCAAGGCGTTGAGTACTTTTTCTGAGGTTTTTCTATGCTATATTGATATTTGGTTCTTAACATATTGTATCAGAGCTCAAGGTCTTGGGGTTTTGCTACTACATATGAGACACCTTGGCATTTTTTCTATAACTCTGTTTCTACAACATTTCAGAAGGAACATATTGGAGGATATTTAGCAGATGAATCAAGGTACGTTGGGTTCAAAATTCATCTCCTGAGGCCTTATACTTTCATATATACAACCTATACAAGATAGGGTTCTAGAATCATCCTGAACTGAGTCATTGCGTAATTTTAGCTATAAAAAAATTTCTGTAACATTTTAGACCCTGAACTCTGGAGGATATTTACAAAACTTAGTAAGTTATATTTGGTAAAATGTTTAGCTTCTGGGTTATCTTCAATTTGTAGATACACCCTATGTAATATAGGGTATCTGACTAGTCCTATTGACTAGTCTCAAGAAGGTGTCCTAGGTAAAACAATCATAACTTCTTCTTAGAGTATCCAAATTGAGTGGGACTAGTTTCATTGGATCATGGATAGTCTGTAGTATTTCTGGTGCGACTTCCACAATTTATATCAATTATCTTGTGTAGGGCACGCTATAAAAGTGATATCTCCTAAAAAGGACAAAAATCGGCAAATTGTGGGTAAGTTACTGTAAATTCCACTTGGCACATGCAATTTTGACCAGAACTGTGGCATTGTAGAGATGAAATATCAGATAACTACATAAAAGAAAGTTTAATACCCATAAGGGCCAAAACATGGGAGATACAACAGAATAAATATTGTCTAGCAGAACCACCTCAAAATCAAGGTTCAAAAGTGATACTTGGCCAACATGCCACCAAAAAAGAGAACTACACCAAATAAGCCTCCAGAAAATCCTACTTGGACTCTTGATGAAGATGAAGAAATGCGTAGGGAGATAAATGAACTACAAAAGAAGATGGCTTCAATGGAAGCTAAGTGGGATACTAATATGGATTCAATGGAAGCTAAGTTGGATACTAAGATGGATGGTTTAAAAGGGGAGATCATGGAAGTATTGAAAAATTTCGTAACAGAGAAGACACCTAAAAGTGAAAATGCATCCCATGAAATTCATGATGAGGACACATGGAAGGTGAATGAAGAATGGAGAAACTCCAACTTTGGTTTGAAGACCAACCACGTTCCTAAGATTGATATGAGGAAGTTTGATGGAAAGGACCCAATCACATGGATACATCAAATGGAGCAATTCTTTGATATCCATAATGCGCCACATACACAAAAGGTACAAATTTCTTCTTTATATTTAGAACCTAATGAATTTGTATGGTATCGATGGTTTTTTTCTCGCAAATCACTCTTCACTTGGACAATTTTCATGGAAGAAATGATAACACACTATGAGGATACAAGGAGAAATACCTTCTTTAGCCAATTGATAAATCTCAAGCAAAAGGGTTCAGTTACCGAGAACATTGAGAACTTCCAAAGACTGAATATAAAGGTAACTGATATTCCAGATGAGAACTTGATTGATGTATTCATAGTAACTTTAAAGGACAACATTCAACATGAGGTTCTCCTTTGGGAACCCAAATCATTGGAGAATGCATTTAAGGTGGAAAGAAATGTTGAAAGTAAAAATATGGCTATGGCTACTAGAAGGACCAATCCTAACATCTATAGAGAGAACAATGATCCTTC
>ML779323.1:663556-681769 GCA_009831015.1 Picea engelmannii
GGAGGATTTGAAAGTTCCCTATTTGTCAACTTCTATGTTTGAAAGATGTGAGAACCAGATAATGGGGAGTTATTTGGATGCCTATCCCCGAAATCCTACCTAGAATAAAAACTTCTTTTGGCACCTCCTGTGGAGGAAAATTTAGTGAGTTTTTAGAAAGTTTTTAGATGAAGTTGTTTTGTGAGGTTGGGGGTGAGAACCAACCTCGTTTGATTAAAAGTGGGAGTGGATAGTCCCGTCAAGAAAAGATGGGGTATTTTCAGAATCCCTTTTGAGGAAACCTACTTAAACCGCCACGTTTCGAGAAGAGGCTATGTGAGTGCAAAAGTGACTTTTGTGTGTGAGTGAAAGTGTACCAAAATTTTATTTATTTAGATGTCACCTTGCAGCATGTGGACATCGCTTGGTCCTTTACAAGAGTTTGATTACCTAAATCAACTAGATGCCATTGGTACAACCTTGCGGAATTTTAAAAGCCCTAGGAAACTAGCATGTGGACATTGTGGTCCGTTACTATCCTTTAACTCCCTATGTGTGAGCTAATCTAGAAAAAGCGTGAAACTATCCTATATTGAACATGTGGGCATGTGTGGGCCCGTTACAAACTTTTAAACTCTCTTAGTTTTCTGATCTAAGAAAGAAGAAATTCAAACACTATTCTAGCTTTGTTGACATGTGGGCATGTATGGGCCCGTTACAAGAATGCGTTTGAAAAATGAAACTAAGAGGGGTTGCGAAAGAGCCGTTGTCCTCTCCTAAAAGTTTTGAAATTTTTGTTAAAGGGAGATGAGATCGTTTTCGCAATTTTTTTTCTGATTCTCAAGGTCGCTTGATGGCGCGAGAGAAGAGCATACTCAAGATTGTTACTTGCAACTTCTAGTCCCGAATGTGAGTTTAGATGTGATTTGATGTCCCACTTAGATTATAAATCAAAGCAAGCCATCCACGTGGCAAAAAGCAAATAAGGGAAAAATTATTTTTATCCACCTAAGTGCCTATGTTTGTTTGACTATCCCATTTATAAGTTGAGGGGTCTAAGTGGTGCAGTATTTAGAGCATGCATGACATCATTCTTGAGAAGGAAACTGACTTTCCCCACATCAAAAATCTTACAATGAAAAATTTAGGTCCAATGCGCGGCTGTAAGTATGGACAGATGCGCGTGTTGCGCATGCACGCGTGTTGTATTAAGAACCAGAGCGCATGCGCGCGTCTGAGGGGTGGAATACCCGCTCACTTGTGCTCGTGACTGAAAAAAGAAATTCTGGATAAATTTCCCTCGATTCTCCTGTGAATCGACTGTCTCGCAGGTCGGCGGAGGCCGGTTTGAGTCCCTGCAAGTTAATAAAACAGAAAGGAAATCGAATTAAACCCAATTGAGGGAGGATTTGATACCTAAAATCCCTAGCGGAGTCGCCAGTCTGTTCGCGTTCGAATCGTCACCGGGTGAGAAAAAATAGGAACGCTAGCATGCCCTGTTGGGCTTGGCAAGGCAGAACAGGATGCTGTGGAGCAAAAGGGTTAACAGAAACAGAAACAAACTATAATCTAACTACGAACTGAAAGCAAATAACATTACAAAAATAGACAAGGAACATTAAACATCAGACAAAGTGTCATCAAAGGTTTCAGGCAGGTGCTTTATTGAAACCAGAGCGCACGCAGAAGAGAGGGACTAGGGGTTCCTTCTCCCTCCAGCGGAAGGCTCTTCGGGGCCCTCAACACAATGCTTTCCTTACAACTGAATAGAACTGAACTGAGTGATGAAAGAACTCTGGGTTACATTGCTGATGAATTGCTTGTCAAAGGCTAAGCTCTGAATCATCTGGACAAAGTAACGATGCTTCGAATTCCCTGTTGAAACAATGAGTCCTCACAGCCTTTTATAGCAGTTTCAAGGGCGGTCTTGTAACCATCTCCAGGTGTGAATAGAGGCGCATTAGGGTTCGTTTAGGTCATTTAATCCACCATTTTTGCAGAGCCGACTCTGGTTTGAGGGTCAAATCACCTTGGGGGCCGGTCTGTAGGCGGTCGAGAGGTCGACCTTCGCAATTAATGCTCCATATTAGCAGATGCGCGGCTTTTTGTGTGGACAGTCGCACGTCAGGCGCGCATGCGCGCATAACACGTTTTTGTCCCGCGCATGTGTGCGCACATCAAGCTAATGTAGAGCACCTTTCAATTTTTGGCTACTTTGTATAGTTTTTTTTGCCCTTCTGGAGTGCTGTGGAATTAATTCAGTGCCATGAGTGACTTCATTGCTGTTTTGCTGATGCTGAGTTCTTGTCGCCATGTGCAGACGAAATTTCAGTGATAACAGAGAGGTTTATTTTCCAATTTAAATCAAGGAGTCAAAGTAGCTGAAAATAGACTTCCTGAGGATGACTAAAAAAAGATAAAATTCCACTAAAAAGGTCCTGAGATAACAACACACACAAACTATTTTTCCAAAACTTCATCCCAGGTGGATTAGGTATTAAGTCAAAAGTAGTGAAAAAGTTGAAAAGGCACCTTCTAGGGGCCGGTATGAGTCTACTAAATATTGTGAAGGACTGATGAAAGAGTAACAAATAGTTACTATAACCTACTCAAAACATTCACATATGGTGAAAGTTTCCTCATGAAGATGAACACCCTCTAAAGGATCTGAGGTGACGATAAATCATCTATCCCAAGTAAAACGATATTTCCCGTCATAGTAACCTATGTGGAACCTAGGAAAAACAAATATGGTACCAATTCTGAATCAGATCCTATGGGTAACCATCATCAATTTGAACCATGTGTATGGGAAGGTTAGAAAAGGACAAATCTCTCAACATCACTGACACCTCAAAGGGCGAAGTGGTACTCAGGAGACCCCCAAATAAGAAACAATCAACAAATATTCATACAAGTAGAAGAAGGGATGTCTCCTTCACTTATCCTCATGTGACCTTATATTTAACTCCTATGTTAGAGGATCTTCCTCGACAACACCTATGTGATTTTGATCACTCGCTAGTCAATAATCTATGTTTGAGTTTGAGTGACCTTGGTGAGTTAACTTTCCAATCATGTTCCAAGGCCTTACACCTAGGATTTTTGGTGTTCTATAAAATAAAAATTCTGGTTAATTTTAATTTAGCATTCATTTTAGGGAATTTTCTTTACTAAGAGGTAATGTTGTGAAATGAATGATGTTCAAAGACTTGTAGAAAAGGACTTGTACGAACATTGTCATATTTTAACTGTGATTATTCTTCAATGTAATGAGTGTATAATGAACAAATTAATGCAAACTCATAATATTTGGAATGTGATTCTTTTCTTTTTCAATGAAATATGCACAACTACAACTTTTTCGTTTCAAAATGAAAACTCACTACTTAATGAAAACTAAGAAACCCTAGATGATATGAAATGTAACTACCTTTTCAATGTGAATGAAAAAACAAATAATTATGTTGAGAATGAGATCTTTTTATTTTCAATGAAAAATGCACTAAAACAAATGAGAAACAAAAATGATCTACGTAAATTAAAATAGCCTTTTGTTTATTGCAATTAATCAAAAACCAAGCAAAAGATTGATAAAAAGGAAAATTTTATTTTTCTTTGCTTTAAAACAAGAAATACATGGGAGAAAAGTAAAAGAATTCGATTAAGAATTTCAAGCTTCAAAAATAATTTCCACAACAATCAAGAAACTGAAAGAACTGAAAAGAAATCCTTTCATACAACCATGCAAATAAAAAATGACTAAAGAATACAAAGAAACACAAAAATATATATATATTTAATTTTAAAATGTCGACTACTTTATGAGACTAAAAACAAGCTTTAGAAAACCCAGAGAATTAGACTAACCCCCAAAAAAAGAAAACTCAAGGCTTTAAAACACTGAAAAACAAGAGAAAGATTCCCTTCGAGGAATCAAACGCTTTTGTTGTCACAAAAACAAGCATATGTACACACTTATCCCTTTAGGAAGGAGTGTATATAAACTACTGTACTTAGGGAAGAAACTGTATACAACCCAAATCTCCAATAAATACTTGGAAAAAAGTTGATTCAGAGCCTAGAACTTAAAACTTCAGGTCCAAAAATACTTGTAGAGACAGAAACAGAAAGAAAGGAAAGGACAAAATAAAAAACAAAAGAAAACAACTAACTAACCCCAAGGATAACTCCCCAGTGGAGTCACCAATTATGTTTCCAATTTTGTTTCAGGGATATCTCCCCTATGATCCGGGTTAAATATCGCAAAAAGAGGATACCCAAAGAACTGACTCCAATCGAAAAAAGAAGTTAAATATTTTTATAACCCTAATTTGCACCAGACATGCTTACCTGGCATCAGGCCATCTCATATTCCTTCTTCGCCAAGCCACTACTGAACAACTTCTAAAAAACTCCATTTTTAAAGGTACACGCTAGTTGACACACTATAGCTCACATGTATCTATAGTGTCCATGCTAGCTACCCCAATACAACCCGCGTGTACCTACAAAAGTATGAAAAAAATAACGTTGTTGACGGAACACACAGCTTTGGGTAAGTTAACTAAACCTTTTGTCCATGCATGGTTAGTCATTCGACCAAATACCTAGCTCCTTCTAGCCTATAAAAGAAGGGGTAGAGGTCCCATTTGAAAGGATGAAAATCATATTAAAGAAACTATACCCAATTTATCACTCCCTTTGTCCCAACCTTTAGCCATCCTTGTGCAAAGAGAAGTATAGAGCAAATCAGTTGGAGAACATTTGAAGAGGATCCCAGGACCAGTTTCAAGGAGCAGTGCCGACCACATATTGTAAGTTTACTCTTGTGAAGATTAATAAAAAAAGGAATACTTTTCCCATCCCACCATATCATGTGTTCAAGTTGAATGTTTATTTTATAATATTGTCACAACTAACCCAACAATTAGTATATAAAATGCATGTTTGTAGCTCTTTGTTTGTGCATGTGTGAATGCAGGTCAGCTTTGGGAGGAGGATCGCAATCAAAGAGCGAGATAAAACAAAGGGATCGACAGCAAACGAAGGAATTAAGGTAGAGTTACTGAATCTTGTTGACACCTTTGTATTGTATGAATGTGGGGTTTTGTGTTGGGAGAATAACAAGAATAGAGACCTTTTGAATGGTCATTTTTTGCATGCATGATCAAAGCCCTTAAATGCTAAGTCCATAAGAGGGATTTCCCACCCAAAATAGAATTGTCCACTGTACTGGGCAACTCTAGCATTTTCTGGGAGTCCTTTTTGGGTATTTTTAAAAAAAATGTTTAATTACTTGTTTTTAGAGTTTCTACAAAAGTTTGAGTTAGCAGGGATTTTGTTCTTCCATACCAGTTCTCCCTGCTTTCTTTGCTTGATTGCATTTTCTTTTATGGGAGTCACAGAGGTACATGCGGCCTACACAAGGCCTTCATGCATGTAGCTGCACCCTACCTTCCTTCCGCTCACGTGCACATGCTAGTTGATGAAGTGTCAGTCGCATGTATGATTTCATAAAATTTCTTTTCGAGAGGCAGTCATCCTCTCCCTTGTCAGAAGTGATCCTTCTCAGGGGTTTTCTGGAACTCATTCTAGTCTCTATTTTTGCAGTTTATAGCTTAGGTCCCACCTCATATTGGTTTTGTTCTATGAAATTTTCCTTGAATTATTTTCTTTTTTATGTCAAAGTAAGTTTCTAAGTATTCAAGAGGTTCTGGTTCTCAATAACAGTAGTCTCTGCCAGTGCTTGATTGCTTGTCTTTTCATTTTTGAAGAGTTTCAGAAGTATACACGGCCTACATAAGGTCTGCACGTGTGTACACGTTCCCTGACTTTACACAACTCGCGTGCACACGCTGGTTGTTGAACTCTCAACAGTGTGCCTATTGAGAAAAAATTTTGTGTGAGGAGAGGCAGTCATCTTTTTCTTTGTCAAGAATTATACCTCTCAAGTTTGTTGGTCTCTATCATAGCAGTCGGTAACTTAGGTTTGATCACAACGATAGCTTTCTTTTTCATTAAGAAGTTTTCCTCAAAAAATTTCTTTCATAGGGTTTTTAGACAAGTGTGAGAGTCCATTTTAGCATGCTTGTGTGTTATTTTTGGTGACTCTTTGCGATCTATGCTTAGGCCAAAAAAATTTCTTGGTCTTTACTTGTTGTCATTTTTCCTTTTTTCTTTGTGAGCATTAAAATTAAAAAAAATATATCTTTTTTTTCTTTGTTTGGTCAAGTAGTTGTTGGTTTGCATCAGTAACCAGGAGAAGTCTTTTCTTTCATAAGTTCTTAGCAGTTTACTTAGACAATAAGTAGCTCGTAGTCGAGCGAAATCTTGTGTTGAATTGGCTGATTCAAAGATATCAGAAATGATAGTTTGAAAAGTTGGTTAGGAAATCTAAAAATGAAAATTTGAATTTATTCAGAAAAGTCATTTTGTTTCTAGTTTTTTGTTTATTTTCTCTTTTTGTCCCTCAAAACATCACTAGTTTCATTTCCATAACCCTTGACTTAAGACAAGCCACAAAAAAATTTACGATTAATTAAAATCAACTAGACCTTATGTTTTATAGGGTCCATCAACTAGTATAGGCTAAAGCCTTGATTTAGGTTGGAGAGGAAACTCTTCAAGGCTGCTAAATAAACATAAGAGTCTGAGCTAGGGAGTGTTAAAGTCCAGTATCGTAAAATTTATCTGGGACCCTCTAAAATAGGGGATAAACACAAGGTCGCGTGAGGAAAGGTAGCGGAGATAACCCATCCAAAGCCGGACCAAGTGTAGTGGGGAACACATATAGAGTGCTTGTCTTGGGATTCCATTGATTGCATTTTCCACAGAGCTTCGTGGGTCTCAAATCCGTTTGAGGTCCTCAATTGTCTTTCAGACCACTTGATTTTGATACCCTTGATAGGTTTCGGGCTTGATACCCTTCTCATTATGGTCTACCTGACTGTCGACTGTACTCACCTAATGATTGTTCACGAGCTGGCAACTTAGTTGCCTTTATTCTATGGGCTTACACAGGTGACTGTGGGGATATACCGCAGTACCTAGGAAAGACATCAGGCCATGCTTTGCAGAGTATACCCGGAGGGTGATTCCGTATTCGAGTTTCACTTGCACGGGTAAGTTTCTCTAGTGTTGGCTGGCGTAACTATTTTTCCAACTAGTTAGTCGTTTTCTTGATTTGCCTTTAGGATTTTTTCTAGTGCATGCTCTATGCTCCCTAGTTTTGCATAGTGAGTTAGTCAGTCATGGTTGTGGGTCTCTGAATTAGGGTGGTAGACCACCCACTCCACTAGTCGTGAGGAATTTTTGATCTTCCTTTTAGAAACGTGGAGCCGCCTCTGTATAGGCGTTGTTTTTATAACACTGGTTTGCCAAAGTCAGTGTGTGAGACTTTTACAGACTTGAACGATCCTGCAAGGGGAGAAACAGTGCATAAGATCTTCATGGATAAAGTTTCTGACGATACCAACCAAGGAACTCCTTCGCAAGGGGATTATCGTGCTTTTCCTTTCTTAGGAAACGTTGGTGTCCCTTTAATGGCCACTTTATACATTCCTAGATTGAATGTGGGACTACCGGTTTGGTTGGGTACCATTCAAAATGTCCCAAATTCTCTTGATGCTTCTCATTTGAGCAACTTATGCATGGGTACCATATTGATGTTCCTTCATCAGTAAAGTCTTCTCCTCCTCCTTCTCTCGCCCCTAGTGAAAGTACAATTACTAGTAATTGGAAGCCTAAACGAAGTAGAAAGAGGAAGAATAGGAAGAAGAAATCACCAACCTCTGCGATTCATGTTGGAGATAGGTCCTCAACCTCTGCAAGTCATGTTGAAGACCAGCACCCAGCCTCTACAAGTCATGCAGGTGGAAAACACCTAGCCCCTGCCAGTCATGCTGGGGGAGAAATTCCAATCCCTTCTAGTCATATTGGCAATAGGTTTGTAGCCTCTGCAAGTCATGTTATCGACCCATCACCAACCTCTGCAAGTCATGTTGGAGATGTGAAACCATCCACTGCTAGTCATGTTGGGGGCATTGATTCTGTTGAGAAATCTATACGGATAGGACGTAAGCCTAAGTTCCCTTGTAAGATTTGCAAGGGAGATCACCTTGCTCATTTGTTCCCTGGCATTCCAGAGATACAAAGATTGTGGTCCCTGTCTGCAAGCTCTTCTGATTCTGAGTCTTCTGAGGTTTCCTCACAGTCTATTCAACCATTGGTTGAGAAAGTGGTCATGCCAATGCAGTCATTGGCTGATCCCACTTCTCTTTTGAGGGGTGAGGTGCCTTTATACCTTGTAGTCTCTTAGCCTATTCATCCATTGGTTGAGAAAGTGGTCATGTCGATGTAGTCATCGACTGATCCCACTCCTCTTTTGAGGGGTGAGGTGCCTTTATACCTTGTAGTCTCTCATCCTATTCAGCCATTGGTTGAGAAAGTGGTCATTCTGATGTAGTCATCGACTGATCACACCCCTCTTTTGAGGGGTGAGGTGCCTTAAGACCTTGTAGTCTTTCAGCCTATGCATCCATTGGTTGAGAAAGTGGTCATGCCGATGTAGTCTTCAGCTGATCCCACTCTTCTCTTAAGGAGTGATGTGTCTACCGACTATGTTTTTAGCATTTCTAGTTCAGTATTTTCAGAACAAGGGGGCATTCCTCTCATTCCGAGCACACCCCCTCCAAGCCCTAAGATGGTTTCCTTTGATTGGAATGACCTTTTTGAGCCTTGTCTTCCTTCCTCTACACCCTTTCAAATAAGGTTTGAAGTTAATTCAACAAACATTTATCGATGTATTGTGGATGAAGGAGCCTCTACAAGTATTTTATCCTCCTTGGTTTGGAAAGTCTTATTCTCCCAAGCTTTCGTCTACTTCACATGAGCTGTTGGCTTTTGACAGATGTCCTAGTGAATGTTTGGGGATTCTTCCTCAGTTTCCTATCTCATTAGGAGGGAATATTTTTCATGTCGATGTTATAGTGGTGCAAGGCTCGTTAGATTTCAATATGCCTCTCGGGCGTGATTATGTATATGCTATGAACGCTGTGGTATCTACTCTCTTTCGGGTGACGAATTTCCCTCACAATGGAAGCATTGTCACTATTGACCAGCTGGCATCTGATAATCACCATCCTAATTCAACATTAGTTCAGGCTTCCCCTTTATATGTTCCTAGTGTTTGTGTATACTCCACCCTGCCACGGGTTAATTATGTGGTGTCTTATCCTCGGTGTTCAATTGCTTTTGAGCAGGAACCTGTGCAATCATGTTTTCCTTCTTGAGACTTGGAATCAACAATTGCTCCATTGGTTTATCCAATGGGGGCATGGGAGCCCTTGCTTCCCCCTCTTGGTCCAAGTGGGCTTGAGTATCCTTCTGATTCTGAACTCGTTATTTATAGATCCCCAAGCCCTTGTTATTGTGATTCTTCATTGATAGACTCTGCCAGTCCTAGATAGAACCTCCATCGTCATATGGAGTATGGTTAGTTTACTTCACCCATTGGGACTTTCGACCCTCATTTGCATGATTTCTCAGATTTTGAATTGCCTTCAGATGAGGCTATCCTTGAATCCATGACTACAGTTTCTATACTGCAAGAGGACTTACACCGTGGTTTGTGTTTTCTTCCCTTTTGGGAGACTTTCAAAGTTGACTATCGAAGAGACTCTTGGTCTGAGCCTAGCAGCGGGCTCTACCTAAAACAGTTTCATACATGAGTCGTAGCCCCCACAGGTCTTCTTTTAATCTCTTTTCAGACCCTCTAAATATAAAAATATTGTCGAGCAATCTTTTGGCCTTTCACATTCATTAAACTGAAATTTGAAGTCACATCTATCCAGTAGTATTTTACCCCTTTTTCGGTCCAGATGGTCAACTATACAAACAAAGGTATACTCTAGGGGCCTCGGTTCTCTAGAAGAGTATTCTCAGGTATAATTTTAACCCTTTTTTGGGCCTGAGAGACTAAATTTACGACAAAGGAACCCCCACGAAGTCCATAGTTAAGCTCTTTTCAAACTCCCTAAAATTGAAAAGCTCGTTGAGTGACCTTATTCTTTCACACTCGTTAAAATGGTCCAGAAGAACAATCCTGATGGAGTCCATAGTTAATCTTTTTTTAGACTCCTTAAAAATGAAAAAATTGTCGAGTGATCTTGTCTTTATCACACTCATTAAAATGGTTTTGAATAGATGTATTTTCAGTGCTAATTTACCCCTTTTCGAACCGACTAGACTACTTTCGAAAAAGGTACCATAGTGTAGTCTCCTTTTGCATTTTTTCAGACTCTTTAAACATAAAAAATGACTGAGTTTAAACTTACATTGAAGGACGTTATCATTGTGTCTTGTTAACCGCATTTTCATTCCTGCGTCTTTGTCCTAATGTTGGATCCATGTTGCTCTCAACTGAAACATCTGACGCATGCCTTATAACGCAAGCTGTGTAGCGCTTTGCCTTTGCTTCTTAACACCTTGACCCCTGGAGGGATTTTTTTGAGTGTCCTTGCTTTGAACATCAGTCTTGTCCTTGCACCTAGAACTAGTATGTTTGTGACACTCATTCCTCCATTGTAATGTAGCATTCTTTTATTCTTTTTTCACAATTATTGAAAAAGACAAAAAAATCAAATATATCCCGAAAGAGGAAGGGAAAAGTATTTTGTTTTTATTGGCAGCACAATGAGTCGCCCTTGGACAAAGCACATACTTCTGTTTGTTAGTCAAGCTCTGGGATTTAATATGACCTTAGGAAGTTGTCCTCGCTACATAGAGTTGTGTCCTCCTTCATTTGGTTATTCTTCCAAACATATGGAGAGTTTGTGTTTCCTCCTGCATCATGAACTTATGTCAATGCAATGTTGTGTGAGTCTCATCATTTGTCATGCTATTGTCCAAGGAAATTTTTTCCAAGCCTGAGTCGGCCCCTCTGCAGTTTATCTCTTACCCTCATGCCCGACCATCCCAAAAGTCCAATCAAGTCTTTGTTCGAAATCAATGAAGCCTTCAGTATGATCATCAATATCCTCTAGTCCATGCCCTACGAGCCATCAAAGACCTCTGGGTATTGAAGTTGTACACTCATATTACACTCCTACCTGAGTTTTGAATATTTTAAAGTTGTTTCTCAAGCTCTAAAGACCTCATCTCTAGCCATCAGGCCTTATCAGCTTCTAGAAGATGGATACTATACATGTATATCTTTTTTGATTTCGAGATGTAGCTCCACTATGTATTGCTCGTGACTACATTTTATATAGTTATATGACATGGATCTACAGTGTATTTGATTGGTAGCCATGATTTTATTTCATCGTGAGCATGGGTATGCCTGCCTCGGTGAGACAATTGTTATTTTGCAGATGGTACCTCCCGATTTCTGGTCCCTGGGCTAACTTGTTTGGAACGTTGGTGAAGATTGATAATGTATTTCGGCCATAAGATGCTCTTCTAACCTCACAAATTAGGGGGCATCTGTTATAACCCTAATTTGCACCAGACATGCTTACCTGGCATTAGGCCATCTCATATTCCTTCTTCGCCAAGACACTACTGAACAACTCTTCTAGAAAACTCTATTTTTAAAGGTACACGCTAGCTGACCCACTACAACCCGCATGTATCTATAGTGTCCATCCTAGCTACCTCAATACAGCCCGCATGTACCTACAAAAGCACGAAAAAAGGAAAATTGTTGAAAAAACACACATCTTTGGGTATGTTAACTAAACCCTTCGAACATGCATGGCTAGTCATTCGACTAAATACCTAGCTACTTATAGCCTATAAAAGAAGGGGTAGGGGTCCCATTTGAAAGGAGGAAAATTATAGTAAAGAAACTATACCCAATTTATCACTCCCTTTGTCCCAACCTTTAGCCATCCTTGTGCAAAGAGAAGCATAGAGCAAAGCAGTTGGAGGACATTTGAAGAGGAGCCCAGGACCAGTTTCGAGGAGAAGTGTTGACCACATATTGTAAGTTTACTCTTGTGAATATTAATAAAAAAAGGAATACTTTTCTCGTCCCACCATATCATGTGTTCAAGTTGAATGTTTATTTTATGATATTGTCACAACTAACCCAACAATTAGTATATAAAATGCATGTTTGTAGCTCTTTGTTTGTGCATGTGTGAATGCAGGTCAGCTTTGGGAGGAGGCTTTCAATCAAAGAGTGAGAGAAAACAAAGGGATCAACATCAAACAAAGGACTTAAGGTAGAGTTACCGAATCTTGTTGACACCTTTTGTTATTGGATAAATCCTTAGGTGTGGACACTAACCGATCTCCCTAGATCCACCTGGATCTAGAACAAAGCAAGACAGGACATGACTCTTTCCCTAGGTTTTAACCATTGAATTAAATGGGAGGCAAGAACAAGTAACATACCTTATTATCACTTCCTATGGTCTTTATTTCTCTCGCTTCACTCCAGTGCTCTCGTTCAGTCAAGACCAAAACAACACAAACCAACCAAAGTGAAGATAGCACAATATATTCAACAGTCAACCTATGTATATGATCAAGGAATTATACAATAAAGTGGAAATATCTTTATGGGAAAGGGACATGCCACTGTATCATATTAATGGAAAGAAAATATTACAACCTGAGCCTTGATGTCGCAAACTTCTTTTTGATGGCCCTTGGCTCTGACACACACACTTGCTCAATCCTTGCATGAAGAAGATCAAATCCTCTTGATAGACTTGCTAGAGTCTCCAAGCTGTTGTTCAATGCTGAGTCCTTCACACAATTATTTCACCAATTCTCCAATGAATCTTGCTTAACCTTTTCCATGAGAATTCACTCAATATATAGAAGAGAATGAATTGGTTACTTGGATAAGAATGATCCCAAAATATCAGGGAATCCAGTACTAGGATAATCATTCGAATGCCAACCCATTCTTCTAGAAGATTCCCTTCTAGAAGCTTCGAGAATTCATATTTTTCCTTGCTTTAGGAAGATTTTTCACCCTAGCAGTTCAGCACAGTGCGAGAAGTTCGCACGCTGGCTTAAGGCATCCTATGAGAATGGGTCATTCTCGCAGCCAAATATACTAGCAGCCTGCGAACTTGCTTCAAAAATGAGTTTTCTTGGAAGAGATGAAAGTAACTTTTCTCAGGTAAAAGTTCTTATGAAGAGCCTGAGTACACCATCATAAATACATCATCATTATGACCAAAATCATGGGTAATAGAATGCCCCCCAAAGTATGAAGTTGGAATCAGTGACAGCCAAAAGACTTTGTAAGCTGCATGTGTGTGTCGGGAACCAGGAGCACATCTAATCGGAAACCTGCGAAAAACCAAGCATCTTCAAAATAACATATATACCAATTCTGAGGTAGGCATTCCCATACTCAGATCATGGACTGATTACAATTGTAGACCTGGGTCATGGCCACCAATCATACACTGTGGATCCATGCCATTAAAATATAGCATAGCCACCAAGAATACACTGTGGATCTATGCGAAAACATTCAAATTGAGACGACATAGCCATGAGACATACACAGTGGATCTATGTGTCACAGATTATACATACTCCTTCGCAACCTGAACAAAAAGAGATGATGTCCAAGGTCTTCAATCATGTCGCCCAAAGTACGAATCTAACCATGTGATTACATGTGTTGAAGTCAAACATGGCAGAAACCACTTGATTACCAGTCATTGATGAAACCATTAACAAGTGCGAGGGAAATCACCATTGATGTCAATGACTCCCAAGGTACCCTAGTACAATCCATCGAGTGTGACTGAATGAGTTGAAGTCGAACAACCAATGGAACCTTTTGATCAGGGGTCAATGATGTAAACCCACTGTCGAAAGCGAGGAAACCTGCCATTGAGGCATGCAAGTTCCAAGGTACCAAATGATTTCTAAGTCTTGATTCCAGATAATGAGATGAAGTCGACGGAACAAAAACTCATCACAGGAGGGCCTTGATGTATCCCCCATCAATGACATGAAATGAGTAACAGATTTTGAAGGTGAAACGAAGTATTATGCAAATTGAACCAGACACAGGGAAGGCTGACATGGAGCGAATGGACAACTGCAGATGGCCGACTCAATATAGGTTTCATATGGACTTCTCTTGAACATATGAATGACACGACCAATGATTTGGCAGCATTGACTCAAGGACGACATAGGGAATGACCTTGTAGCAGATCGAATGAGAGGCAAATGGATTTCCCAAACTAGCTTCAAATGATGAATAGGGGGTGTCATGTTCAAGAGTGACACTTACTACCAATTAATACAAAGATGAAAACATATCCCTTTCCCAAATTTCCCCCCACCATTTCTGGCGAGTACCTCTTTATTTTTATGCAAGCTTGTGGAGGATAACATATGATTGTTGATGTAAGTTCATCCTTCGGACGAGTCCCTTGGAGTATGTTTAAAGAACCCTAAGAAGGAGTGGTTCAGTCCCATATGGGTCAATCAATGTTTGTTTAACGAGTCCAGAGATAGAAAAATCGAAGGTTTTTCATGATTATAGAGTCTGGAAAAACACTTAAAAGAGAACTCTCTCAGTTCTTTTTTCGTAAAATAGTCTGGATGAAACCGAAAAAGAGATAAATTATCGCTCACCAGATGCTTACTTCAAGTACTTTATCGAGCGTGAAAACAGCAAGGTCACTCGGTGATCTTTTCATGTTTAGAGAGTCTGAAAAGAGCTTAAAGAGGAGTCCAGGGGGTTTCCTTTTTTATATAACCTTGTTGAGCCCAAAAAAGTGATAAAAGTATGCTCAATCACGTTCTCATGGTTTTACGAGCACAAGAACGGACAAAAATGATGCTCAAGGTTTTATGTAAAAACCATAAAAAACAATCAAAACACGCGATGACAAAGAAAAACATGTCCATATCCTTGTATTTGACCATCAAAATCATCATGCCTGCAAAAGTTATACTCAAAATGACATTAGGGATTAGGGTTTAATAGATAAATAATATTAAAAAATTAAATGACATAGTAAAAGGTAAATAAAAAGGAGTAACAACTCTTTTACCATATCATTTTTACCTTTCCACTATTTTGAGCTCAAAAAACCCCTCTTTTACCCTTCAAGTTCGGCGTCGGATTACGGGAGCTACGAGCGTTCATTCAGCGAGTTGTCAGTGATAGTAAGGTAGGCTCTTTGTCCTTAACATTTTCATGGTTTAATTTTGCAATTTTATTGGTTAAATTTCATTTTTTGGGTTGATTTAACAAGCCCTATTTGCGTGCTGCCATTCTCGCAGGCAGGCTTCACGGGACCTAGGAGAATGGGTGATTCTCGCAGGTGACCCATGAGCAGCCTGCGAGGTTCTCACACTGTGCACACAGGTCACCTGCGAGAACCACAATGCTCAAGTTTTTTTTCTTAAATTTACCCAAAGAACAAGAACCAATCAATGAAAATTGTTGCTAATATTCTTTTGGTGCTCCTTGTGCAGATAATTGGCTAGAAAAATAGTGCTTGAATGGCACGAAAGGGAACATGAAGAAGATAATGAAATGGCCAAAAATCATCCTCCTACTATTGCTGCTTTGAGAGACTGTGGACTCCTGAAGTACTTTCGTATCCCGGGCATGAGGGCCCAAGTCAAGTTGTTAAAGTACCTGGTGTGTATGTGGGACCCTGATCAGCAAGTATTTCATATGGGGGCCAACACACTGTCCTTATACATTGAGGAAATTTACATTTTGATTGGATTGTCCCAGCATGGGTACTATGTGAGCCTGACTGGTAGCAGAGGTGGTGGGCTATCGATGAGTGAGTATTGTCGTATACACTGCATTCCTGAGGCTGAGAGAAAGAAAGGAAAAGTATCTATTTGGGGGGTACGAGATTTGACCCTCCATACTATCCTATTCACCATAGCTCGGATGGCTGGGAGTTATGATCCTCACATGGCATTACAGAGTTTCTTCTAGTATGCTATTGAGTGTATTGAGCCTCAGGTGTTCAACTAGGTAGATGTTGTGCTTCGCAGTATAAAAAAGCAGTTGACCAAGTGCAGATGAGGTAACCTGAAGCAATTCGGGTATGGATCTTTGTTGGTGTCCTTCTTCCTTGAGAGGGTTACTGTATTGAGACTGTAGGTTGAGTGGAATATACCGGGTCCCAGGGATCCAAGGATGCTGAGATGGTGTCGTCTCATGGCCCTGCACATAGCAGGACTGATCATCAAGTATGATGATATTTTCTTTGACTGGCTTCAAACTCAGATGTTGATGGTTAACGACTATGCTTATGTCGGGTTGGATTTCCGAGGAGATCCGGACTCAGCACTACCATAGGATACTCATTGGGGTGACCTTGGTAAGAATTACATGCATTTTTTTCTTTTTTAAATGTTTTGTGAGTTTTTATCATATTCAAATGTTTTTGTTTTATATGCTCATCCAAAGACTAATACAAAATCGTTTGTTGATAACACAGATGTTGGACCTTACCGACCTCCTGGTACTTCTCCCATTCAATGGCGAGGAGAGGTAGCAGTAGCGCCACAATATGCCGAGGATTATCAAGTGGTGGAACAAAATCTAGAGGGCCTGACCGTAGATATTCCAGACATGCTTCTGGAAGAGGTTTCACGATGTGACCAGCGTTATACTGTAGGAGTATCAGCATCTATGAGTCGACTTCTCTGTAGGGTTGCTAGAGAAATTGTGTGTTACCATGAACGTCATCCATGACGTCACTTTGTAGAAGCTATGAGCTTCAATTTTGACATTTTGGTCTTCGGACAAACTTTTTGTAAAAAACTCTTTTGATAGTTATATATACAAAAGGCTTCTACCGGTTTATCATGTGTTGTGTGACCATTGATGTGATTGATTTATAAATGATTCAAATGTCTTTCTAATACATAATTAGCCAATGCATCTGTTAATGTATTTAGACATCTAGGAATATGTTGATATTCAATGTAATCAAAATAACTCTCCAAGAGGCGAATTCGCAAATACACCTGTAACAAAGTAGGAATTCGAATAGAATAGACATTACTTAACTATAGTACTATAAGCTGCGAATCAAGATGCACAACCAAATGACGGATTTTGAGTGAGATAGCATCGACCAATAATTCAATAACGGCGCTATACTCTGCAATGTTGTTGGTTGCACGGCCAAGACACACACCTCGTAAGGAGACAAGTTCATTTGTAGGGGCGTAAATTTCCCACGCAGTGGAATCAAGGTTCCGAGTACTACGGCTAGCACCATCAGCGAAGCCAATATAGGGTAGCGAAGACTCTGACATTTGAAAATCAAACACAACATCACATAAGGTAAGAGACCAGATAACAACACAAGCAAACTATAGTAACACACAAAAAGTATGATACATTAAAAATACAAGTACTTGTACACAGATGAATTTATGCATAGTACTTCTTCAAGTACAACCCATTCCTAGGTTCACTCAAAGGGATACCATCATAATCTACCAACTCATAAGCTCCTTTTTCCAAAACTCATCGAACGATATAAGGACCTCGCCACATGGGTTCAAATTTCCCAGCTCCTAACATATCTCAATTTTGTTCATAGAGAAGAACAAGATCACCTTCGAAAAAAACATGAGGCTTGACGTGCTTGTCGTATTGGGCCTTGACATTCTTTTTCTAAGCTTCTATGACTAGGGTGGCATCACGTCGAGTTTCGTCTAATTGCATAAGATACAATAGATGTTCTTCTTCAGTAGAAATGTTGGGTAGGAGTTCAACAGCTAGTTTCAAAGAAGGTATCTCGCATTCTATAGGGAGAATGGCTTCCACACCATAGACTAACCGAAAAGGTGTAAACCCAGTAGTGGACTTGATGGATGTCCAGTACGCCCACAATGCCGAAAACAACATTGTGTGCCAACTTGTTTTATGAATTCCTATCATCCGTCGGAGCATAGTTATGAGAACTTTGTTGATTGCTTCTGTTGAAATAATGTAACTGCGAAGAGCATTCTTATTATTTTGTTATTGGATTAAATCCCCATTGTGGATTAATCATGTCATTATTATTATTTTTATTATTAGGTTAATCCCCATTGAGGATTAACTAAGTCCGTAATTGTATAAGGACCAAATCCCCTTTTGCGGATTGGTCATCGGACAATTATAATGTAAAGAATAAGAAGTCGGCCCCAGCAGTTATAATGAAAGGGCCAGTTTTAATTAAAGGTGGATTTACCCACCCAGTGAGAGAGGTC
>ML779323.1:685685-706461 GCA_009831015.1 Picea engelmannii
GCTGGGTTTTCTTCCCCTAGAGGGTTTCCCAAGATAAATGCTGTGTCTATTGTGGATGTGTATTTCTCAGTGATCTTGTGCTTATTATGCTCTTATCTTTATGAAATGCAAAGAACTATAATATCAGCATAAAACATTAACAGCTTCGACCTGGACGTTGGCTTGTGGATAATAGGGTGTTGAGTTATCATGATGAAGACCCAACTTTTCTATAAGTTCAGACATCATAAAATTTCTAAAGTGGCTACCGTGATCGGTTACGATAGCTTGGGGAACACCAAAACGAGCTACAACGTGATTAAAAAGAAACAATGCTACGGTCTTTCCAGTGTTGTCAAATGTCGACATCGCCTCGGCCCATTTCGTAAAGTAATCAATGACTACAATAATGTAACCATGCCCCCCAGCAGAGTGAGGGTGACATGTCATGAAATCGATGCCCCATTTCGCAAAAGGACCAACTGAGACCATAGGGTGAAGAGGAGTGGGATGTGATTGGATCTTCTGATTATAGGTCTGGCAGGTATGGCATTTCTGAACAGCAGTGATGCAGTCGTTAAACAAAGAAGGCCAAAAATACCCTGCATGTAAGATCTTCTGGGCAGTAGCATACCTAGACATATGACCACCACATGATCCAGAATGGCAGTCATTCAGATCTTTCTTGGCTTCATCGAACGTTAGACAACGTTGAAAAATAGAGTCAATCCCCCTACGATAAAGAGTATCCCCGAGGATAATGTATTGATGAGCTTGATAGCGTATTCGACATCGTGTAGTACTGGACAAAGTTGGTTGGAAAGTCTGGGTTTGGAGATATATAATGATATCCCCATACCAAAGATCATCAGTGCTAATAAGGAAAAGAGATTCATCGAGTAATGAATCGGCTGTTACATTTTCCGTGGCAGAATGGGGAAAGTCGCATATCAACTCAGCAAAAACTAAGGACTTCTTGGACTTGGCACGTTCGAATTCCAAGTCAAACTCCTGGAGTATCACAATCCATTTGGAGTATTTTCCCCCTAGCAATTGACGTGTCAGAATGTGTTGCATAGGGTTGCAATGTGAAATTACTGTAGTCTTACATGAGAGGATATAGTGCCAGAAGCATTGGACAGCTTGAACGGCAACCAAGGCCAGTTTCTCGACATGTTGATACTTGATTTCAGTCGGCGTGAGAGTTCAACTCAAGTAGTAAATAACATATTCATCGTGAGCATCATCCTCTTGAACGAGAACCATGCCATTGGTGTAATCCGAGGCAGCAAGGTAAAGGAAATAATCGCAACTGTAATCTGGGGGAAAGATAAGTGGAGCTCATGTTAGGGACAATTTCAAATCTTCAGAAGAATTATTGGCAATGGTATCCCAGACGAAATCAGAATCCTTCTTTAGTAGCCGTGTAAATCCACGAGTTATCTCGGCATAATTGGGTATAAAACGATGAAGAAAGTTTGCTTTCCCCTGCAAACTTTGCAACTGGCGAAGTGTAGAAGGAGGAGGGAGATTAAGGATCGCCTCAACCTTAATAGGATCCACCCAGATCCCTTGACGTGAAACAATAAAACCTAAAAGACGGTCAGATTCTACGCAAAAAATGCACTTATGATGATTTAAACGTATACGATAGAACCGAAAGTGAACGAAAATGGCTCGGAGGTGGGTAGGGTGATCAACTATGTGCATAGAATGAGCGGGTAAATCTTCCAAATAGGGTTGAACAATGTGCTTGATATCATGAAAATCATAAGACATAACACATTGAAACGTTGTGCCAGCGTTCTTGAGACCGAAAGGAAGTTTTCGATAGGCAAAAGTACCCCAAGGACAAATAAAAGTAGTCTTATGTTGATCCTCAGGACCAATGTTAATTTGATTATAGCCGGAGAAACCATCCATGAGAGAGAATATTTCACTTCCGGCACAGTCATAGACAATCTAATCGACGAAAGGGGTAGGAAAGTTGTCTTTAGAACAAGATTTGTTGATATCCCTATAATCAACACATACACGAATGGTGCCTCCTTTTTTGTCAATCAGGATAGGACTGGAAACCCAGTCTATAAGAGCCACCGGATAAATAAAGCCTACTTTCAAAAGTTTATCGACTTCGAGCTTTATAGCAGCCACTTTACGTGGGTGAACTGGATGAAGGCGTTGTCGGACGGGTTTAGCTCCAGGGTAAGTCTTTATCTCATGTACAACAATTGCAGGGTCGACACCTGGCATCTCTTCATAGCTCCAGGCAAAGATGTCACGAAATTCTTTGAATAGAGACGTATAGGTGACTATTTCGTCAGGGGAACATGACGCTCCAATATGGACATTTTCAACAATCCCAGGTTTGATGGATATGTCAATGGGAATCATGGGAAAGATATTGCTTAATTTTCCTTCAGCAAACACATCGTGTGTAGTCTCGGAAACCGTCGAGATGAAAACAACGGTCGACGGAGTCGAAATCCATTGGTAGTTCTCAAGAGTATGTTGCTCCAGAAAAAGGATAGAATGATGATGCCCATCATCCCAAGGGGTGTCCTCCATGATGGACATGATCATCTCATCAGTGGGAAAAATAACACAAAAAGGATCGAGAGACAACTCATCAAGAGAGGGGGTAGAAGGTGTTGCTGACTGAATAGCCTGGTAGGCAGATTCGACTGAACTTAACGACATTGCGTCGTCGAAACGAAGATGATCTCCAGGTTCAGGGACAATCCAAGGGTCATGAGATGCAGGAAGTTCATGAGTCATGGTGGAGATCATGTTGATAGAAGCAACTGACGGGCGTGGGACATCGGGCGGTGGAATGGGAAAAGTACCCATTAACGAGGAGTCCTTTAAAAGACCGACACCGACATTCTCATAACCCGGTGGGGTTTTAGCAATAAATGGTACATTGCCAATATGAGTATCGGAATTGAAGAAGGCTAGTTGGTCGACTGTAACAACCTTTCCTTGATGAGGGACACGTATTATATGGAAAAGGGTCGACACAACGGCATGCATGGAATAGATCTAGCTACGGCCAAGCAGAAGATTATAATCAAGGGGAGCGTCAAATACTTCCACTTTGACTTGGACCATTTTACCTTCTAACGTGATGGGCAATGAAGGAAGAACACTGTAGGGCTTAAAACTGGAGCCATTGAAAGCTTTAAGAGTGTTCTAGGATTCATTCAAAGGAGGAGAGCCAATGGATTTCCAACAAGCAAGAGACATGACACATGTTGAGGCACCCTCATCGATAATAGTTCGACAAATGTTTTTGTCAGAGACAACTACTTGAATCTGGAACGCAAGTTGAGGGGGTAACCTTGTAACGTGATCTTCCAAATCAAAGACTATCAAATTCATATCTGTCGAATCGATTCCACCGATAGCTTTCAACACTGCCTTTCATTGTGCGGGACAAGTCTGAAGGACTTCGAGGGCTAACATCGCAGAAGGTGCCTGAGCCAGATCTTCAACAATGTTGTAGTTCTAGGCAGCACAAGAATCAGGGTTGAAATTCGATTTCTGAACGACACCTTTTGGGGGGGGTTGTAGAACTATGTCGAGGCTCGGTCGTTCGAGATGAAGAGGATCGTTGGTAGGTGGAGTCACGGGAGAGGGTTGTGCCGAAGAAGGCAGTAGATCATCAACCTTCTCCTTAGAGGGAGAATAATCTTTGGCCCGAGTAGTGAGTGCAACATTACTCTGCCTAGAATCTCTAGTACACATCAAAACATAAGATGTTGTAGAAGAAGAAGAGGGTTGGTCATGGATGACCAACTGAGCCTTTTGTTGAGACGGGAAGGGTTGGGACAAAACGGTCGGTACAGGTGGTTTTGGATCTCGTTGAAGGAACTTAGTGACCTTGACACATCGTGGACAATCCTTCGTGTAGTGATCATCACCACAAATAAGGCAAGGGTATCGTGGTTTGCGCTTATCCCGATCGTCAACAGGGGTAGTTTTGGTTTTCTCTGCTTGAGAATTATTTTTACCCTCCTTATTCTTGCCTCTCCCCTTTTTAGATTTGTTTTTACCAGCTAGGGTATATTGGACTGCATTTAGATTGGTTTTTACCTACCAACAATCCTCTTCTTCTTCGAGATGAAGAGGACCGTTGGTAGGTGGAGTCACGGGAGAGGGTTGTGCCAAAGAAGGCAGTATATCATCAACCTTCTCCTTAGAGGGAGAATAATATTTGGCCCAAGTAGTGAGTGCAACATTACTCTGCTTAGAATCTCCAGTACACATCAAAACATAAGATGTTGTAGAAGAAGAAGAGGGTTGGTCATGGATGACCAACTGAGCCTGTTGTTGAGATGGGAAGGGTTGGGACAAAACGGCCGGTGCAGGTGGTTTTGGATCTTGTTGAAGGAACTTAGTGACCGCAACACGTCATTGACAATCCTTTGTGTAGTGATCATCACCACAGATAAGGCAAGGGTATCGTGGTTTGCGCTTATCCCGATCGTCAACAGGGGTAGTTTTGGTTTTCTCTGCTTGAGAATTATTTTTTCCCTCCTTATTCTTGCCTCTCCCCTTTTTAGATTTGTTTTTACCGGCTGGGGTAGATTGGACTCCATTTACCTCAGAAGTCTTGCCGGTCGGAGTGGCAGGAGACGGAGCATTTTGAACATTAGAAGAATCATATTTAGGATTGACATTGGAAACAAAATGTGGTTGGACTTGGGAAGAGCCAATCACACCGTCAGCTGCATGCGAGGCAGATGGAGTAGTTGAAGTGCTGGAAGTATTAGGATGAGGTAAGTCAGGTAGTAAATCATAAAGGGTTCCTATTTCTGAGTAAACAAGGTCAAGATATTGAGCACGACTTATAGCCCGCTCTTCCATGACTATGCCACCCATGGCAATCTCCTTACCGATTTCATTCACAAATGATTTTGTAAACCATTCAGCCAACAACTGATCAGCGAGCTCAAGTTTAATGAGACGTCGTCTCCTTTGCCACTCATGGATGTGATCAGATATGTGAGTGCCTTTGCTTTGTTTGAAGGAAGTCAAAATCTCGGTCCCAGTATCATAACAGATTGGTAACTGGTAATGCGTAAGGAAATCCATAGCTAGGGTGTTGAAATCAGAGAAGAAACCTCGTGGCAATTCGATATACCACTTCGCAGCAGAACCTGTGAGGGTTCATTGAAAAAGACGTAAATGAATAGAGTCATCCATCAACGAGTTGGATGAACACCATAGGTGAAAATTATTAGGGTCCTCTCCCACTTTGCCGTCGAATTTAGGAATGTCCGATGGAAGCTTGGCTAGAATAACAAGCCATTGGGGAGAGTGACGAATAGGATCATTTAAAATCCTTGACAAATATGGAAGATCCAAAGTGGTGAGAAAGGGTAATTGTCGATTCACCTACGGGTACTGGTGGCTTTGAGGAGGAAGCCCTGTCGACAAACCAGTAGGACCATAAGAGGTCTGCGCATAATGGGAAGACCCAGGCAGATTCAGTGGTGGTTGGAGAGGATAACAGCTCAAGGGATTGTAACCTTGAGTGGGGACATGAGTTTTAGCATTCGGACCCAAAATAGGATTGGGTACACCTGGATATGGTTGGCCTATAGTAGGGATAGGCAACTGCTGCCCCCTAGTCGTTTGAGGAGGATGTTGTATCATCTGATTCCAATACTGGGCCAAAGAGGGAGGTATATGTTGTCCAAAAGGTGGGGTTGGTCCCGCTATCATAGGTGGTGTTCCAATCGAGATTTGTGTTCCAATCAAAGGTTGTGTTGTAATTGGAATGTGTCCAGTAAGAGGATGTTGAATCGTACCACCTTGTCCACCAACGGGAATCTGGAAGTTTGGTGTAATGGACGGGATAGTGCCACTAGGATTAGGATTGCCAGTGGAAGACAAGAAAGGCCTTCCAGAAGGAAATTGAGGGAGTGTCAGAATAAAACTAGGAATAGGGTGCCCAGGAGAAGAAGGACCACCTGGAGAACCGAATGGAGTTTGTGGAGATGTTGGAATGGAAGCATTCAACGCACGGTATCCAGGTGGTAGTGTCGGAGTGACATTGGGCGTTCGCTGCGTGTTTATAGGAGCAAGACTAGCCGCAGTGAGCCCGGTTGGGACACTCGTAGTATTTGTGAGATGGGCCATTTCGACAGGGACAGTAAAGTAATAAGTGGTAGTCAACGATATAGTCTCTGTCTCAGCAACCATAGGGGGGTTGATTTTGAAGACCACAGGTGAACCAGGACCAAAAAGGTCTCGTCGAAAAATGCCCGTAGACCAAAAAGGATCTTGTTCCCTAGTTCCAGATGGAGATCCAGAATACACAACAATTAAGTCTCTGGAAGAGTTTGCTCGCATAAAACGTCTCTCAGAATCGGGGTGAAGTCGAAAGTCCTCTCGAGTATTAGTAATTTGAAAGTGTTCTAGAGAGTCAGTTCGTTCCACTGGTGGCATGGTAACATCTTGGACTTCACTCAGCTGAGGAGAGCCCTCGGTTGCAGCTGTAGACAAGGGTTGAGAGCCTTCAGGATGCTCTGGAGACAAACCTTGCATTCTATGTGAATGATGTGGAGGAGCTATTGTGAACGAGTGACAAACTTCACGAAGAAAATCCTATGGTCAACTTTGAGAAACAAACAACACGCGCTAGTAAACAAAATCTAGGAAGCAATCACCAAGCAAACAAGACCTTCTAATTTCGAAGCCACTAGTTGGTGATGAAATCCAACGTCGCAACAACAAGACAAGAAGCAGTGGGGCTAGGGTGGAAAATTTACGCTGACGACCTGCTTAACGGACTTACACCCTGGTGCAGGCTCCCACACATAATCATGGGTATACCCTCCAAGGAGCCCGAGTGAGTTTGTTCAACATCAATTCTAGGTACTGTGAAGACTTTCCCCTCCACAGTCACCTCGGGTAAGAACCTAGAAAGATAGGCCACTAAGGCCACCACCAACAACAATAAAGCCTGGGGGAACAGTCGACAGTCTGATCTAGACGCAAGGGCAGGGTATCTAGCCCGAAATCAACTCAAAAGGCTTCCACTCATCATTGTGGGTATACCTCTGAGTGATCCCCGTAATATGTGCAATCTCTACATGGATACCAACAAAACAGGGTGAGTAGCTCTACCAATATCAATGCGACCTCGTGCTTGACCCTCGCGTGAGAAGGGCTTCCCAAGACAAGATGTTACAAATGGAATTTAACACTCCCTAACACAAGATGATATTGTGTGTTTTGTGTTGTTGGAGAGTGTATCTCTCTTCCTACTCCAAAGCGCTAGCCTAGCTAAATGTTGGTGTAAAAGAGCCCTAGAAAAGAGTTACTAGATAAATTTTATGATTACGCAGTGTTATTAAGAGCTGTTGTTTACTCAAAGGAAACGGAGATGAAACTTATGTTGTATGACTCTGACCCAACAATGCAAGGATGAGAATGAAATATATCACTTTTCGTTCAATGAATCCTATGTATGGGAGGGAAAGAGAAAGTTTTCTAGATCAACCTTGTACTATAATGCAAAATTTCCTTTAAAATGCAAATACAACAAATCACGCATCAAAGAAAAATGCTCCATTGCTTCTTTTTCAACAACTTCAACAATTTGATTTTCAATGTTTTCGAAGACAAAAACGATTTTTTGAAAGAAAAAACTTTGTTCACTTTTCAAAAAGGACCCTCACTATGCCAATGAGAGTACAGAAAATCAGAAAACCAACGAACAAGCAATGATAATAACCCAATCCACTCTTTTAATGAAAGAAAAAATAAAAGCAAACCAATGTAGTCTTTTCAAATGCAAAGGAAAATGATCTTTCAAACTATAAGCAAATGACAAAGACCAAGAAAACTCAACTTTCAACCAATCCCTGGTTCTTAAATAATCAAACACACTCAGATTCTGAAGTCAGAGAGAATGGTTTTGCCAAGAAAAGTCAAGAAACGAAAGTCAAGACACAAAGGACAAAAAAAACCTTGAAAACCTATGATGGTTCATGCACGCAAACGAAGACAAGAAGAACACCAATCAAAGGTCCAAGAAACTCTTATGAGGCAATTAAACTGATCTGGGCAGTTGAATATGCCAAAACTCAAATCCAAAAATTTGAACAAATGAGTTCACAGGCTGGTAGTATTACACAATGCGAGAATCACTGATTCTCGCAGGTGACCCTTGAGTAGGGTGTGAGAACCTCGAACTGAACCTTAAAGGAAGAATGTGAACCCTACCAATTCTTGTAGGCTGCAATGAAGTGGAGTGCGAGAATGTCTAAACATAATCAAAATTTTGGAAAATGAAGAAAAATTTTAAAAGGCCTCTGGACCCAGAGGGTCTATCAGGATATCCTAAAGACTCAAAGATTGATAGGACAGGAGAAAAGTGAAAATAGAGAAAATGGCCACAGAAAAATACCAAAATCCACAAAGAAAATGGGATAATTCCCCAGTGGAGTCTCCAATTTTGTTATTGGATAAATCCGTAGGTGCGGACACTAACCGATCTCCCTAGATCCACCTGGATCTAGAACAAATCAAGTCAAGACATGACTCTTTCCCTAGGTTTTAACCATTGAATTAACTAGGAGGCAAGAACAAGTAACATACCTTATTATCTCTTCCTATGGTCTTTGTTGCTCCCGCTTCGCTCCAGTGCTCTCGTGCAATCAAGACCAAAACAACACAAACCAACCAAAGTGAAGATAGCACAATATATTCAATAGTCAACCTATGTATATGATCAAGTAATTATACAATAAAGTGGAAATAGATTTATGGGAAAGGGACATGCCATTGTATCATATTAATGGAAAGTAAAGATTACAACCTGAGCCTTGATGTCTCAAACTTCCTTTCGATGGCCCTTGGCTCCGACACACACACTTGCTCAATCCTTGCATGAAGAAGATCAAATCCTCTTGATAGGCTTGCTAGAGTCTCCAAGTTGCTGTTCAATGCTGAGTCCTTCACACAATTATTCCACCAATTCTCCAATGAATCTTGCTTAACCTTTTCCATGAGAATTCACTCAATATATAGAAGAGAATGAATTGGTTACTTGGATAAGAATGATCCCAAAATATCAGGGAATCCAGTACTAGGATAACCATTCGAATGCCAACCCATTCTTCTAGAATATTCCCTTCTAGAAGCTTCGAGAATTCATCTTTTTCCTTTCTTTAGGAAGAGTTCGCACCCTAGCAGTTCAGCACAGTGCGAGAAGTTCACGATTTCCCAGGTGAACTCCACCCAAAAAGGTGCATTATGCACACATTTTATTTTTTTTGGTGCAAAATGAATGCATACATGAGTTGTTGAAGGGGCAATGACATATATAAAGTTTCATATGCTCTATGTCAAATAAAAAGTAGCATATGACTAGCCAAATGGTGTTTTTTAAAGATTGCGAGGAGGAATTTTGGTCTACAAATAGGACATGGATTTGGGATTCTGGACAACAAGTGCATCTATGCATATGATGCCTCAAAAGATGTTATAACAATATATAATAAACCTCACATATGCCCCTACTTGGGTCCTATTATAGTATACTCCTTCAAAAGTATTTGTCGTCGAAGCTTTGCAGTTAAATGTCTTACATGTGACAAAAACAAGTAATAGGATTTATTTTGCAATATTAAACCATTCCTTAGGAGCAATTTCATCTTCATCTTCATTTCCTCTAACTATAGGTATTGGCATTTTTATTATTTAGGGTCCAACCAAAACCCTTAACTTAAAACTCTCTAAAATATTCAATATTTATTCCAATTATCAAGAAGAGGGTTGATGAGTTCTATTGGGCCCTCCATTTTTGGGATAAGGAATCACGCAAGTTTTGACTGAGCACAAGTTGCGCAATATTCATCAGAGGCCTGGAGAAAGAGAAACAAAAAACAGTTGTGAAAGTCAGTGCAATGCCAACTAAACAACAAACGGTTGCAACAGAACAAGAAAGTGTGCAAGACGAGAAGGAAGACACAACCCATCTTATATATAGGGATGAACATAATTGTAAAACGATTGGTCGGGTTGTTGGTTGGTGGATTGGTTGATTTAGTCATTATTGTTGTTGTTACCCAGTCGGATTAGGTGTGGATGATTGGTTTAAGTCGAGAGAAGTCAAGTCTTGAGTCTGTAATAAATTGGATCTATTAGTTTGAGAATTGGAGCTCTGGGACATGAGTCCAGAGCCAAGAGTCTATACAGCGCACTACTATGTAATTCTGAGTCTGTAATCAGAGAAATATTCTGAAGATAATATGAAGAAGGACCTAAATTTTCAAATATGATGTGTCTCTGCATGTTTACTTATGCATTACAATATTTCATTATTGCTTATGAGTGTTATTTGATGGTTCTACATTTAAATGCTTTCTAGCAACGTAAGTGGGTTTGATTCTTGCACATGTATGTTTCAGATCTGTTCATGTCTCTTGCGCAATATCAAGAATGAGTCCTGAAGGCTCTATGGATCCTATTAAGTATTTTCCCTACCCTTCCCTATCTAGCTATCTCAACAACACTTCAAGTGAGACTTCTTCTCTTCGGAGGAGATGAAAATGCCAACGCTCTAGACTATACAGTTCCTTTTGTTGGTAACCTGAGAAGAACCCTGGTCTGATCAAACTTGCGCCAACAAAATGGTTATGTTGTCGGGAACTGTGTTAAAAGGGAACCTGTAGGAAGAATGCTTCCACTAATCCATAGATATGGTATTGATCAATGGTGGGAAAGGAATTGTGATGCCTTCATATGGAAATAAGAGGAACTGAGGAGAAAATCAGTGGAAGACACTTGCAAAGCAGTCTTCTACTCAGAAAGATCGAGCGACTAGTATGAGATTTTTTGGGTTAAATTCCTGGAAGAATTTTTCCACTGGATAAAAAGGCTCCAAGAATCTCCAGAGTTCCAAGGGTGAGTTAAGAGGATTTGTGCATGGGATACCGAAAATCTAGCAGCACTTCAGAGGCTAGATTGTCCAGTTACACGAGCTGTAGATTTCTGGGTTAGCACCACACTAGAGGGATACATAATAGAATTTGCAGTTGAGAACCACCAGTCTTTCTCATGAGCAAAGCCAATTTTCAAGAAAGACACAATGGGAAGGATGTTGAGAGAAATCCCCATGTGGATTAAGGTTTTCTTGATGGAGGAAGGGATGTTGACGATGTCCCCAACTGAGATGGCAGCGTAAACACCCTCGCTTTGGGTAGGGTGAGGCAGGGTGAGAGTCATGGCATGAGAAAGGGGAAGGGTTCTTTGACAAATGGGGGGGAAACAAAAAGAAATGGACCAAAGAGACAAGAGATCCTTGAAGAGATCCTCCATAATTGAGAAGTGGTGGTGTGACAAGATCAATAAAGCAACGAGACAATCCGAAAGGTTGATGAGAGAAGGTGGATCAAGAGAAGCAGAGGAGATACATATGGAAGAATTGTAGAAGATGAGAAGACAGGAATGACTCGCCAGTCAAAGATTGAATGAGAGAGAAGCGCAGAGAGAAAGAAGTCCTTAGGAGGTGGGACAAGAAGGATAAGGTGCAAACGTAAGAGAGGAAGAAGTTGTAATGAATCTTGGAGAAGGAAGAGAAGATTGAACCCTGACAACAGGAGAGATTGAGAATCTGGTCGAAGAGATCATCCCAGTGGAAGAAAATGAGACTCCCCAGATCAAATAAAACCGCCCCAAAGCCAGTGGCACCAGCCCCGAATCACCCATACCCCAAGTGTCTTCTATACAAGCACTAAGTTCTATACTACCTTCTCATGCTAGTTTTGTTCCAGTACAATTAATTAGTCAGTCACAACCAGGAAGTGCGAGCACAGGGAGGATATTGGAATCCCTTGGTAGATCACAAGCAGAACCATTAGGGTTAATATTGATAGGAACAACAAGATCAACAATGGTTTTCCATGCGGGAGGTTTGATTGCTCGATTCCCAAAATTTTTGGGTAAGGGAGATGAAGACGTTGAGCAAAACTGGTTCCTGTGCGAGGCAATTTGGAGATCCAGAGGGACTCTGGATGCAAATAAGTTGGTCGAGTTCCAGACTACCTTGAGAGGTCGTGATCTAAAGTGGTACATGAAAATCATTGAGCTGGGAGTGCCAGGGACGCAAGGTCAAGCGTTCACACTTGGCCAAGTACGGATGAGGTTCATAACATAGTTCAAACTACCTCAGTCAAAACAACAAGCTCTGTCTAAGTTGCACAAGATCCAGCAACAGGAAGGTGAATCAACTTGGGAGTACAACCAGAAGTTTAAATATGCCATAGGGATGTTGGCACATCCAATCCATGAAGAACATCAAAGGGAGTGGTACATTCAGGGGTTTTTGCCTCTGACTTGAATTCCTCTAACGCAACAGCATATAGCCACGTTAACAGATGCCTTGGAACAATCGATGAATATTGAAGGCATGGCGGGATACCTTGGGAGCATGAGAGTGACCAAACCCCCAGTAGATGCGAATCTTGTGCAACTACAAGGGAAGATATCATAACTTACAGAAAATATTTAGGAGCTGATGATACCCAGACTAGGACGACCACAGGTTTGGTGCACTGGATGTTATATGGAATTTCATCTAGTGAACAAATGTTCACAAATGAGGGGAATGGGACCTCTTCAGAATCCGATGGTAGCCCCACCAAGAACCATGGGAGGATTTTCACAAGTGTCGACGAATTTACCACTCCATAAACCCACCCCGTATCATGTTTTTCCAGGAGGCCAAGCATCACCAACAACCGAGTACTGTGAAATCTACCAAACCCATGGGCATGGGCCAAGACAGTGCCCCATCATGTATAAAAATTCGACAGTACCAAACATAGTACACTGTGAGTTCTGTGCATCTACCATGCATACTACCAATCAATGTAGAGCGTTGGATGCACTTGCAGACAAGTTAGACCGAAAAAAATTTAGGGTGAACGAAAACCCTCAGGGACTAGGAAGAGGTCGAGGAGGTGGAGCTAGAGGAGACTTTAGAGGAGGAAGAACTGGGGGAAGAGGACCAAGGATATTCTATAACTATGATGAGCAAGGTCACTTGGCTAGAGACTATCCTCATCCAAGGCGGCCATGGTGCTCTCACTGCAAAACCAACGGGCACGCAACTGAAGACTGCCCAGAATTAATTGCAAAGTGGGAAGATAGAGTACAACAACAAGGAACTAACCTCATCAGTTCAGAAATCAAGAGGGTTTGTAAGGGACAATTTCCCAACCTTAATATCGTTACTTGAGGAGGAGCGAAGATAGGAGTTGATGCTAATAGTCTACCTCAGATTCAGAATGCAACACCTAAGGGAGACAGGTATGACCCTCTAAAACAAAATTTGTTCTTTAAATATACCATAGAAGTATTTCAGAATATTCCTAGTCCTGAAATGTGAGAGAATCCCCCCCGACCGACTGTTTACCATAAGCTAGAACAAGTCCCTACTACACCCCCTACACCCAGAAACCCTATAGTCATACCAAGACAACCTGAGCAACCTCAAAACATAGTTGACCTTTGGTTTCAATTATTCTCTGACATTATGGGGAATGATCAACTAACAGAAAAGTTGCAAAATGCTCTATACCTAGTTTTAGGGAACGAAGAACCCCTAGAAGCAAGGATAAGGGCCAATATTCCTGAGAAAAGTACTCAGAGAGTGCAGCAAAGAAAATTATGAACTAACAAGGAATTCAGATTAATAGCCTAGTTAGATGAATTTGAAATTGAGACGTCATGTTGGACCTAGGTTCAAATGTGAACATTTTGCCTAAGAAGACCTGGGAAGCCTTAGGAAAATATAGGCTGACATATTCCCCAATTCAGTTAAGAATGGAACACCAATATTGTATCTTCCCCATAGGAAGACTAGAGAATGTGGAAATAGATGTAGCAAGAGTAAAAAAAATGTTTGACTTTGAAGTCATTGATACCATGGGAGATAAGGACCCCTACCCTGCACTACTTGGCATTGATTGGGCCTATGATAATTATGCATTAATCGACTAAAAGAAAGACACCATGACCTTTGAGGCTGAGAGAATCAAGGTAGTTCAACCTTTGGATCCATATGCAGGACCCAGGTATACAGAACCAACAGACAATAATATGGAGGGAGAAGACTTGGATCAGTTGTACACTGTAACAGCTGGGACAAGAAATGATTATATAAACCCCACCGTCGATGGGTCAGTAAGTTGGAGAAGTATATAGTTAGTAGATGAAGATTCAACCTTGGCTTTTGATAGTTGGAAAAAAGGGTCTCACGAATAATTCTCAAGAATATGTGCAACTTTCAGAGGGACCAAATGGGTTGGGACTAAAGTTAGAGAACACCCAGCATACAATGGCACCTCAGATCTCGACATTTTTTTGCACAAGATGGAGGAAAATGTAAGAGAAGATCAAAGAATCTCGGTACTAGATGTAGCCTTTGAGAACAACCCCGCCAGATGGTGATCCAATCATAAATCCATACTCAGAACTTGGGACGAAGCAAGCTATCAAGTACATTTTCCCAAATAAGGAGCAGCTAGAATCAAAGATGAAGACGGATCTCCAAGTTGCGCAACTATTCAACAAAGAATTAGATCCTAGAATACACATTGAAAAGTGTGCAACACAGTGGCAGGCTGTGGGGATACCCTCTCACTTCTGGGTTCAAGTATTTCCCCACTCTCTAGCTCCAATCCCAAAAGCTTGGTTTATACATGAGGAAACCAGAAGACAAACCAGCGACTGGCAAAAACTGGCAGCTCATTTTCGTAAGGAATTCTCATTCACAAGTAAGTACCCTGAGCTTGAAGTAACCCTACAAAAGATTAAAGAATTTATTTTTACAAATAATGGTAATCAGAAATAAAACTTAGTGGTATGTTCCAAACATAGCCAAGAACTTTAGACAAATCTCCACTTGCCCTCAACTGAGAAGCCTACATAATGCTATCAGATTAGAAAAGATTCAGAAACCCTAGGCGACTTAGAAGAACTGAGAAACCTAGCCATCAAAGAGAAAGAGGGGTGCAGAGAAATCCAAAACACCATACCCATCTAGACCGATAGTTCCTACAATCACCCACTAAAATTGTGCAAAATCAACATAGGGACCATAGAGAAACCCAATATAGCTATGGTGGGATATTACTGGGATGAGAAAACCATTCAGGAAATACAGAGTTTACTCCAGGAATATGAGGATTTGTTCCCAAAGACTTTTTCAAAATTAAAGGAAATCAAAGGAGTCATGGGAGAAATGAAGATTGAGTTAAAAACATGATCCAAGCCTATCAGACATAGACCATACCATCTTAACCCAAGAGTAAAAGAGAAGGTTAAGAAGGAGATAGATAAGATGTTGGAAGCAGGTTTCATTTTTGCAGTAGAAGAAGCAGAGTGGGTTACCCCGATAGTCATTCAAAGCAAGAAAGACACAGAGGATATTAGGGTCTATGTAGACTACAAAAGTCTCAACTCTGCCTGTGTACATGACCCCTTCCCAACACCCTTTACAGATGAGGTGCTAGAATAGGTTGTGGGAAAGGAAGCATACTCATTCACAGATGAATTTTCAGGATACCATCAAGTCAGGATCATCGAAGAGGACAAAAGAAATACCACTTTCATACCAGAATGGGGATATTTTGCATACAACATGATGCCATTTAGCTTAAAGAACACCCCTGCAGTTTTCTCCAGGATTGTGATAACAAATTTTAGAGAGTCCATTCACAAATTTATAGAATTATATATGGATGATTGGACAATATATAGCCTACTTAAGGAACATGTAGCACTGTTAAGGCTAATGTTTGACAGATGCAGAGAGTTGTAGATCTCATTGACTCTTTGAAAGTGTATATTCTGTGTACCACATGGGAATTTGTTGGGCCATACAATCTGTCTAGAAGGAGTATTGGTAGATCCAACCAAAGTTGCGATCATTTTGAATATGCCACCACCCATGAGTGCTAAGAAGTTTCACTCCACGCTGGGACAAACAACTTATTATCGCAGGTTCATCCAAAGATATGCCAACATTACTGCACCTCTAGAAAACCTACTGAAAAAAGGATGAAACATTCCAATGGACTCCCAAATGTGATAAATCATTTGAGACACTTAAGGAGAAACTCATCACAACACCAATTCTGATATTCCCAAACTGGGAGAATGAATTTCATGTCCATGTAGATGCTTTAGGAATATCCTTAGGAGCCATATTAATGCAACCTGGAGATGGAGCTATGGATCACCCTATCTATTTTGTGAGTCGGAAGTTGTCACAAGCAGAATGCAACTACACAATGACAAAAAGGGAGGGTTTGGCTATGATTTATGCTTTGCAGAAATTTAGACATTATTTGTTAGGGTCTCATTTCAAATTCTTTACCGATCATTCTGTATTGAAATATCTAGTTAAAAAACCTGTGTTGGAAGGGAGAATTTGTAGATGGTTTTTGTTATTTCAAGAATTTTCTTTTGAATTTATCATCAATCTGGGAAGATGCAACCTAGGACCTAATCACCTGTTTAGGTTAGAGTCAGGGGAAAGTGGCGAAGCGGTAGATGATCAACTCCTAGATGTAGATTTGTTCAGGATGGAGGCCATACTGAAATACCTAGAGGACATAGTAGTCTTTCTCAGTACAGGAATATGTCCTAAAATCTATTCTGCAACCCACAAATGCCATATGGTTGTTAGAGTAGCAGATTACTAGCTGATTGTCAGACAATTGTATAATCTAGGACTAGACAACATCCTCAGACGATGTGTCCTATATCATGAAAGGCGGGATATACTCTAGGAATTCCATAGTGGATTTGCAGGAGGCCACGTAGGAGGAAAGGCCATGACACAAAAAGTTCTACAGGCAGGACTTTGGTGGGAAACACTCTTCAAGGATGCAAAAGTATATGCTAGATCGTGTGATGTTTGTCAATGTGTGGGCAAGCTGTCACACCGAGACGAACTACCACTACAACCAGTTAGAGATCTACAATCATTTTAGAAATGGGCAATTGACTTCATTGGACCAATCAAACCCACAACCAAACATTCAAAGGCTAGGTACATCATTACCATGAATGAATACCTTACCCGTTGGGAAAAAGCAACAGTTGTACAGGATTGTTCGATAGATACTGCTTCCAGGTTCATTTTACAGAATAACATTACTCAATTCGAATGTCCCAGGAGCCTAACCAGAGATTAGGGAGCTCATTTCATTTGCAGCACTATAGCAACACTTATAGCATAATTTCTAATTCAACATCACAAGAGAATTCCATACCACCCATAGACCAATGGAACAGTCGAAGCCTTCAACAAGATCCTGGAAAGGGGACTAACAAAGGTTTGTTGTGCAAACTGAGAGGACTGGGATGACCGAGTTCCATTTGTACTATGGGCTTATAGGACAAACACAAAGAAAATCCACAGGTACACACTGTTCCAGTTGGTTTATGGGAGAGAGGAAGTGGTGCCTACAGAGTTCATCACTCCAAGTCTATATATTGCACAAGTCACACACATGATAGAAGAGGAATCCATTGTGCAGAGACTTACATAACTACAAGAACTCGAAGAGACTAGATTTCTAGTAGACTTTCATCAATCAGTTGAAAAATTAAGACAAAAAGGTTGGCATGACAGGCACATTAAGACCAAGATATCCACACAAGGAGACAAGGTGCTAATCTACGATAGCTGATACTAGAAGCATCCTGGAAAGCTGCGTATGCATTGGTTGGGACCATTCATGATTGCGGAGATCCGACCCTCAGGAGAAGTCATACTCGTGCAACTGGATGGTGTGCTGCGACCAAGATGGTTGAATGTCGCTCACCTGAAGCCCTACCTGTCTCAAAACTGAGAAAGAGAGACTGTCGCTCTAGTACAAAAGAGTTTGTACAATAGTTAGATTTGAGTTTTCTTAATTTTTTGTAAATTCAGTAATAAAGTCAACATGTGCAGTGTTGCTCCATGACACATAGTTCATTTTCAGATTAAGTGTTGTTTGATATAGAACTAATGAATCAGTAGTGCAGGATCCAAAGCTTAAGAGAATCCATTATTGACAATCATTAATATGATGGGGAAAACCTTTATGGTCGGAGAAAGGATGAATCTGAATATGATATGAATCCATATGCCACATGAACCTAGTCTAGCCACAACCTTTATCGCCATTTTGGTACCACGTATAAAGTCCATTAAGACATAAAGCCGTGTTATGCAAAGAGGCCATTGAATTTCGCACTGGGATACCCACCCGTCAAACAAAAAGGTCTGAAATCAACCACATCCCTATTCCACTCATGCAAATAAGTAAATGTCGGAATCGCCCAATAGGATTTACCCTGTTAAATTGTCCCATCAGACAACTTAGATCCTATTGCATCCATGCAATCATGATGAACAATAGTTACTGCTAAAATTTCCCATTAAGCCAAGTATAAGGCCCTGAGAACTCACCCGTGAATGCATCATTTCCAAAAGAAGCATAGCCATTTCCGAATTCAATAGAGCGAACCAACCTGTACCATTGTGAAATCCATAGTCCTTAGCTTTCCACAGAAGTTTGAATGCCAAGAGCCACAACAAGATGAAGTGCCATGTCTAAAGAAGTGGTACGAGACGAGCCTTGTGACCCCTGGGTCGAGGTCATGGGCAATCTCAAAGGGAAAGTGGAGCATGTTAAGATCCTCGACCTTGACCTCATGGATTCAGTCTTGTTCCCATAGATGCACACAGATGTCTTTTGGGAGATGGCTCCAGATGGAACTAAAGATATGAAATTTGTGCCAAAATCAGACTTCATCAATTCATTCAACTCGACCATTAAGAACCTGAGAGACCTACCAGTCTTCGGTACCACTGGTGACATTGCACGGTGCACGTAATTTCTGATAAGCAAGGTGCATGATAGAAGTATATGGTTGGATAAGCGGTATCCAATCCATGTTTAAGACATCCAACAACTTACTGGACTATCCTCTGAAGGAGTGGATGTATCGAAAGGATTCCAAGGTCCCGATAAGCACGAGAAAAAGAAAGGTGAGCTCAGCATGTACGAGAAAATCAACACAAAGAGGGGAGGATGCATAGTAGTAATTGAACCAATACTACCCGAGATAGTCCGGAATGGCTGTTACATCATAGCCAACAAGGTTATGAGATCATACTACAAGGGAGAATACACCCTATATGCATTATCAGTACCTAACTTTTGTGCCAATGGAACAGTGTTTAATTGATGTGTTACCTACTAGAGGAACTGCTAGTGGCATGTGAGGAGGCGCAGGAGAAGGGAAGAACCTTCACTTATGGATATCTACTTGTGGCATTCGCAATGTTCAAATGGAAGCCACCTGTGTGAAGACAGACAACGATACCAAACAAAGGGTGCATGGCGAAGATGTTCGAGCCATGGCAGTCCAGGCCAGATTCGAAGAATACAGCCTTCAACACCATAACATTTGTTAAGTGGTACAACAGCTTGATAGATGCAACATAGAGGTTGTATATCCCGCAGGAGCTCCTCAACTGCAATACGAGAAATATCGCCTTCAGCATGAACTGACACCATACATTTGTCTCGCCGAGACATGTTAGGAGGGAATATTTCCACACAAGGATGATGTCATTCTATCTAGACGAGGAGGCCTTTGACAAGTAAGTCATGTCATGGCCAAGAGTCAAATGTAGTCCAAGCAAGTCAGGGATGCATTACATTTTTCCTGCGGAGCTGCTGAAGAAAAAATACAAGGAAGCAGGAGAAGTACCGAGCTCAGGCCTAGAGTTGAAGAAGTCATATGCTCCGGTACAATCAGAATCCAAGGAGGAAGAAGAAATACAGTAGTAAGAGCGGAGGAAAAGACTAGCCATCCATCAGCTGCCAGTCGATACCATGTTGTAGGGTGCGTATGTTAACCAGATCTTGGGTGTTGTGTTCGGTACTGAACCATTGGTGAAGAGGCCCAAAACCGGGGTCTCACTGAACAAACCTATAAACCCCCAACCCCTTGCATCAGCTGCTCCCCGCACTCGCACAGTGGTCAAAGCCACCACTATCATTGACATTTAGGATGACCTAGGGCCTGAAACATTTCCTTCCACATTCATCACTGAGCACCCTCCATCACCACCACCACCCCAATCACCAAACCCCACCACCACCAGCCCACATCATAACACAACCCCAGAGCCCATGCAACTCAATCAATGAAATATAGTGGAGCGACGACTCCTAGAAATAACCCGAGAGTCACCCAAAACAAGATCAGAAGTTTATGTTCCAGAACCCAAAGCATCAGAGCCGAGCATGAAGCTAAATGATCTAAATCCAGACACCGAGGAACAACATCTTGAGTCTTCAGCGCAAGAAAAAGATGCCCAAACTAGAGAGGATCCGGAAGCCAAAATAAACCAGAAAATCACCTCACCATCTGTTATAACCCTAAATTGCACCACACAGGCTTACCTGGCATCAGGCCAACTCATGTCTCTTTCTTGCCAAAGCCATGCTAAATAAAACCTTGAAAACCCTCTTAAAACAAGTGGCACGCGCCCTAACCCTTCACTGCATGCGTTGGAACGCTGGCAGGCTCACTACTACACGCGTTGGAATGTTGGCTGGCCTACTACTGTTGGATCATGTTGTCATTGATGCCAATGGTTTGTCATTGATGCCAATGGTTTGATTACTTGGGAGATTGTTGGATCATATGTCATTGATGTAAATGGTTTGGTTTGATTGATGTCATTGGTTGATGTCAAGTAATT
>ML779323.1:706561-726774 GCA_009831015.1 Picea engelmannii
ACTGGTTATAAATGACAACAATGGGTAATGAATAAATGTTGAATGCTAATTGATGAGTTTTTGTGCAAGAGGGCAGTTTTGGGAAAAAGAGCCCCACACTCATTCACCCCCCCCTCTAAGTGTGGTAGGTGTGTCCAACAACTACAGCCCGTGTTTACCTAACAAAACACAAAAACAGGAAAGTTGTTGACGGGACAAAAAGCTTTGGTTCAGTTAACTGGAACTCCCATCCATGCATGGCCGAGAGTTCGTCCAAAACCCTAGCTCCTTCTAGCCTATAAAAGAAGGGGTAGGGGTACTATTTGGAAGAAGGAAAAAGATAGCAAAGAAACTCTACCCAATTGCCGAATCCATTTGTCCCAACCCTTTAGCCTTTCCTCAAGCCTAAGAAGAATTCAAGCAAAGCAGTTGGAGGACAAAGAAGAGGAGGAGCCTAGGATCAGGATCGAGGAACGGTGGCCGGTGTCTATCATTATTGTAAGTTGATTCATCTTGAGATTAATAAAGAATACTTTTCCCGTCCCAATGTACGAGTGATATATATTTTATTGGATTTATGCTTAATCTCTAACCCTTAGGTAGAAGAATAGCATGCATGCATGGTGTTTTGTCTTGATTGCAAGATTGTCTTTGGAAGGAGCAGAGAGAGCAAGAGGATAAAGTGCAACAGAGGATCTACATCAAACATCGATAGAAAAAGGTTAGTAGGTCTTTTCCATGCTTGTGTGTGAAAAAGGGGTTTGAGTATTGGGGTGATCGGTTAAAAGTATTTTCTTGGAGGTCATGATCTGCGTACAAGTTCACTCCTAGCTTGTTAGTCTGTAGGGTATTATTTCCCAACAACACCATCCAAGGGTGAGGGTGCCCAAGAAATCACGGCGCATGAAGTAGAAGCCACAAGAGAGCTGGAGCTACCAGACCCTCAACGGGAACCAACATCAACACCCAAGCTGAGCACGACATCCGTGCATGAACAAATGGAGTGGGTTCTCTAGGACCCTCAACAATGCATAGAACTAATGCAACTTTTTATAGCCAGAACAGAGGTTCTGACTCTTTTTCCCTCAAAGCTATGGTTGAGGATCACACCAGGGCCACCAACAAAGGAGGAGGTAGAGACCCACTCAAAGCATTTAACAACCAGTGGAATTCCACTGCAGATGCGAGCACCCAAAGAAGCAGCTTCTTCATCCACCGACCTAGTACAGTGGTTAGCGACACAATTATTTGGACTAATCAGAGCATCAATGAACCAATTAGAGAAAAGGCTCCAGGAGGCCAAGAGATCCGTTGAGGTTGCAAGGAAGGAAGAGTTTGTCGCGTAAACATGTAGAATGAAGGAAGCACATGACAAACTCTAAGTTCAGTGCAAAATGGAAAAAGTGCAAGAAAGACTTGTTGAAGCCTGGCTGAAGATTCGAAAGGTTTCACCCGAATTACTTGAGGTTAGTGATGCAGGCGAGCCAGAACACTAGATCGAGTTTCTACAAGGAGCATGGACACAACTTACCACTCAAGTTGAGCAGCTAAAATCACAGTTACAATAGGCCTAGAAAGAGGCAGAGAGATATACCTAGAAGCTACAGGAGCATATGCAGAAGATATTATTGCAAGGTAACAACGCTTGAGTAGCATTGCACAAGCACACAACGAAATGCACAAAAATCTTCAGGGAAGTCAGCGACTAGATGGGCATCATTTCTTAATGAAACCAAGTCTTGTAGGAGGTGTGCACAAAGATCTAGGTGTTGAATGAAGAAGTTGCGGACACAATGGACCCTATGGAGCAATAACAGAAGTTTGACCAAATTCAACAGCGGGACAATGAGTTGAACGCCCTCTTTTAGGCACAATCTATAGCAAAGAAAGAGTTGCGCAACTTCCAACCTATTATTCAGGAAGTATACATGAAAATGCATCAAGTTGATGGAACAGTATATTCCGAGTGGAACTTGTTGGTCGCGTCCCAGTCAAAGGTGGATAACAAGGAAACAACATAATAGTTTGTTGCCGAGTCATCACTCCTCGCCAGGAAATGGCAGGACAAAGTTGGAACCTTTCAAGGAGTGAAACAATGAGCCTTAGAGTTGGTACTAGAGTTGGGCCCTTCATTTGAAAAGGTAAAATAAGAAGAAGCACAAACATAAGATCCCAAGGAAGAAGAAACGAAGGACACGGGAACATAGCAGATGCTCCTAGAAAATGTGAAAGAACCAAGCACTTGACTCGAAGGCGAGTCAAGGATTGTGGTCGGAGCATTTTGGGCCCTTTGTTTTTGGGATAAGGAATCACGCAAGTTTTGATTGAGCACGAGTTGCGTAAGCTTCAAAAGAGGCCTGGATAAAGAGAAAAAGAAAGCAGTTGTGAAAGTCAGCGCAATGCCAGCTAAACAACAAATGGTTGCAACAGAACAAGAAAGCATGCAAGACACAACCCAACTTATATATAGGGATGAACATAATTGTAAAATGGTTCATCAGGTTGTTGGTTGGTGGATTGGTTTATTTAGTCATTATTTTTGTTGTTACCCAGTCGGATTAGGTGTAGATGATTGTTGTAAGTCGAGAGAAGTCAAGTCTTGAGTCTGTAATGAATTGGATCTATCAATTTGAGAATTGGAGCTCTGCAACATGAGTCCAGATCCAAGAGTTTGTACAATGCACTACTGTGTAATTCTGATTCTGTAATCAGAGAAAGATTCTGAAGATAATATGAAGAAGGACCTAAATTTTCAAATATGATGTGTTTCAGCATGTTTACTTATGCATTACAATATTTCCTTATGGATTATGAGTTCTATTTGATGGTTCTACGTTTAAATTCTTGCTAGCAATGTAAGTAGGCTTGATTCTTGCACATGTATATTTCAAATCTGTTCATGTCTCTTGCGCAAGATCAGGAATGAGTCCTGAAGACTCTATGGATCCTCTTAAGTCTTTTCCCTACCCTTCCCTATCTATCTGTCTCAACAATGCTTTGGGTGAGACTTCTTCTCTTCAGAGGAAATGAAAATGATTTTATTATGCATGTGGGTCCTTTATTAGGTTGACCCCATTACCTATATACAGCTGGATATATGCCCCCTTCAGGTCCTATCACACATCCACATTTTTTTCATGCATCCCTAATGCAAATGATTTATATCATTCCTCCCTGATTCATGATTTAGTGAGATAGGTAAGGTGAGTTTAAATTGATGGGAACAGCCGATGCAACCCAATGTTGGTCTTGGGAATATAAGAAATAGACTCAAATTTCAAAAAAGAAGATAGTTATTACTTAAGAAGATCACCATAACCATGTATTAGGAGGATTTGTAGTGGCCATCATGCAGATACTCCTTGGAAGAAAGACAAAAGTAACTGAAATCACATATGGAAGCACTATAAGATGGCAATCTAGGCCAATATTTATAGTCATCTTGGAAAATAGGTGATAATCATTCATGTTAGACTAGTGAGATTTCATTTTTTGAAATTATAAGTGTGATCATGGTTGGCTATGATTAGAATCACATTAGAGATATTGGATATTGCAAGCTCATTCCCCATTACATAAACTACTATGCTCTTAGTACCAAAATTCCAAAGAGGGTTCTTACACAATATACAAGGGAAGTATCTCGTAGGAAACTACTCTTTTTTTATTCATATTTATTTACGATCACTTGTTCTTCTTATTCAACCAAATCGATATTCCTTCAAATATATCCTTTGAACCTATAAATTAAATCAGCTCCACCATATCTACATACCTCAAGCATAAGTAAGATATGATTTGACCCCTTCAAGTGTAACCTCTCAATGTGCGTAGATGCTAATCAGATTCAACCAAGATGCAACACCTCACAACCCTTCATGTGATTCTAAAATTGAGAAATTGACTGTATATTTATCTGATATTTAGTTTTTCCAACATTTGAAGCCTTCAATTATTAGTATTGAGAAACTCTTATTCTGAGTACACATTTGTATCATTTTTTCAACTAGATAGGGTTTGCAAATGGCTATGTAATTGTCAAATTTACATTGCTAGTGACCCAAGATTTAAATAGGAGTTCATGGTTTCAATAGAGTTTGGGGCTTCAAGCAATGTTCAAAACAAGGATATGCAGTAGGGTTAGATGAGGTTAAAGGTAGTGGAAGGTTGGGGTTTGTCGTGTTTGAAATTTGTTAGGACCATGGACAACGTTATTTCCCTCTACTAGGTAATTTTTTTTCAAAACTTAGTTTATCATGTGACTAAAATTTGCAAGTTAAAATTTGGCATTGCTCTAATTTTTTCTCCCTAAAACTAATGCCATTTTCTTGACCCTCAAATTAGATATTTTCACACAATATTTATGTCAATCAATGTGCTTTCTCATTATTACCTTTCTTCGTTGAAATCAATAATTATGATGGGTTGTCTAATTCATTTATATTACAACTTTTCTCTCTTCAAATGTCATTTCATATCCCTTAGATTGATATTTTCACACAATATTTATATCATTCAATGTGCTTTCTTATTATTATCTTTCTTCATTGAATGATGATTATGATTGGTTGTCTAATTAATTTACTCTATAGTTTTCCACTTCTACAAGGTCAAAGATATTGGTAGCTTTCCTATTCTATGAGGTCAAAGATATTTGTATATGATAGAAGCAATATCTATTGGTATGAAATATATGAGCTAGTTTATTGACCATCAAATTTCTAACTTCAACCATGCAATGTTTTAAATCTCACTTTCAAAAAAATTTCTCTGGGTTACAAACTTTACAATTTGATGGTAACAAAAAGCATATTATCCATTGCTATTTACAAATAAAACTTGCTTGTTCAATCAATATCAGTTGTTTAAGTATTTTTCAAACACCAAAATCCTCTTTATTTCTTGCATTAGAAATTTGTATTATTCAAGATGTTCCATGATTGCATTTTTAGATTTTACTATGAACTCTAGTTTTGGAGTCGTAGTAGTAGTGATAATTCCCAACATGTTTTATTGGTTTGGTAGTGATAGATTAAATATACATTAAGCTTGTCCACTTATAATGGAGAAAAAAATGCCTTTACTTATGAATTCTTTTATATTTGTAATTTATGTTGCTAGTTGTGATGGTTCTTTACTATGGATGCTCAAGTTGCCCTTTCACTCAAATTGTGTTTCAGGATCTAGGTGATGTAGAAATACATGTATTCTAAGAACCTCGTTCTCCTTGTTTTCTTGAAGAATTATAGAATTCATCAAAGATATTATCAAATTAGAAGTCATATTTGTAGAGATTTTCATTAAAATGTAGAGATTATAATGGAGATTACATCCCAAAATTAAAGATAAAATAATTTATTCTCACATAGTATAACAGATGAATTGAATTGGCCTTCTATTCACATCTTATTGTGATACTCTTTATATAATACGAGCTTATTGTAGACTATCAATGTAATAATGATTTCCAAGTTATATGAATTTACCATTGTTAACTTAGAAGATATGTTATACTCATTTATTTTGAGTGTAACTTATTTTCAAACTATAAACGTAAAATGTGTATTTATTAGGTTTTGTTGAAAATTTACAAAATTTTCATTTGGTGGTCGGTTAATCTTTAAGATTATAAAATTTTGGAAGGGAAATATTTTATTTAATTATTTTTCATGAAATGTGTACTTAATTTACTCTTTCAAATTAAGGTATGATTATCAGTTTACAATTTCCATTGTAGAAGGGTTGGATGAATATATACCCTTCAAATTGATTGAAATTAAGATGTGACACACCTTAAATTTTCTCTTCAGCTCATCATGATACACCCTTCCCATCCTCCACCTCTTTTCTTATGATGTATGCATAAATCATCATGTCCCAAATGTCTAGAAAACCTTCATCGACCATTTGCATGGTTACCTTCATTAACACGTATTGTAAATCTTATTTATCCATCTTGAATCTTATTTATCTGCTTGGTGTTTCATTCTTGCGATAACAAAGTTTTCCTTATATACTTTGATTACCTCTTGTTAGTTCCCTATGTGTTCCTCCACTACTTGAACCTGCATATTCCCTTTCAAGGGTGATGTGATGGATGGAGGATGATATCCATAAACTGCCAGAAATGGGGACATTTCTGATGAAGTATGGAAGGATGTGTTGGACCACCATTTTGCTAAGGGAAACCACTTGACCCATTGTGTATTTTTATCAGATGAAAAGAAATAGAGATATACTTCTATAAATTTATTCACAATATCAATTTTCCCATCGAATTGAGGGTGGTAAGATGAGTTGTGAGACAATTGAGTACCCAAAGAAAAAAATAATTCATTCCAAAAAGTTCCTATGAAAATTGGATCTCTATCACTTATAATAATCTTGGGGACTCCATGTAGCTTTTGAACTATTTCCATGAATGTTACAACTATTGTACTTTCTTTAAAAGGATGAGAAAGAAAGAAAAAATGGGCATACTTTGTTAGTCAATCCACTACTACCATGATGACATCCTTTCCTTCGGATTTGGGTAAACTTGTAATGAAATCCATTGAAACTTCTTCCCAATGTTAACTTGGTATAGCTAATTATTGTGGGAGACATGGAATATTGATTGTCTCTCCCTTATTCTCTTTGTAGACCAAACATTCAAACAAAAACTTTTGAACATCATTTTTAAGGCCTTCCCAGAAAAAATCCTTCTTGATCATGTGGTATGTTTTAAGAATCCTGAATGTCCCCCTATAGGAGAAGTGTGCAATTACAGAAGAACCTTTTGTTTGAGTTGGGAATTATTGCATAAATATAGGATATCATGATACCATAGAAAATCATTCCTCCATACAAAATTATCTATTGAACTAGGGTCCTCATGTAGTTGTTGAATGATATTTCTATTAGATTAACAGGATCACGAAGCGATAAACTAAAATAAAAATGCGGAAATAAAACACAGAATATACACAATACAATAGAGACATAGATATATGTGGTTCACCCAGTGTGGGATATGTCCACCAGAGAAATTGACAAGTCCTTCCTTTTTATTATCCAGCAAATGAAGGTATACAACCAACAACACACCCATTGTAACTTCCTCTTATTTCCTTCATAGTCTCCTCTCTCATAATACAATATTTGCCATGATACATAGACATAATAAAATTCCCTCATAAAATAGGGTTTCATTCTATGGAAAAAAACCCTAACATAAATTCTACCGTAAGATATTCGACCTTATAATGAACGGTCCAGATTTACTTTGAAATTACAATATACATTTACAAGGAATTTTTTCCTTCGGGGGATTCACCCCCCAACCCCCGCCAGGGGCCCACTTTCCCTCGGACCTCACAGGGGGGAATCCCCCCATGCAACACCCCCATGTGGAGGAGTATATAGTATTCTAGGGTGTACATTCTTCATGGGGTATAAACATAGTTTAAAACAAAGACCTATGAAACAAGAATATAATTAGGCTCCACAACCAATAATCTCCCACTTGGAGACTAATATGAACAATTCCATTGTCGTTGTATCTGTTGGACTATTGTCCTTCTTGGACCTGGAAAATTTCTCATCTTCACCTTCATGCTTGAATACCAACTGAAACTAAGCAGGAACTCAGTTTCTCCCTAGCTACTCCCTTTGTTAACATGTCTGCAGGATTTTGGCTAGTATGTATCTTTTCCAACTTCAAATGTCCATCTTCTAAGAGGGATCGTATGAAATGATACCTAAGTTGTATATTCTTAGTATTTGAATGGAAGGCAGAGTTCTTTATAAGATGAATGGAAGTCTCAATATCACAGTACAACCTACTATTCTCCTTCTTCTTTCACAATTCCTCCATAAACCTCTGTAACCAAATCATTTCTTTACTAGTCTCTGTAGTAGCAACATACTTTGCTTCTATTGTTGAAAGTGAAAAAACATTTTGCAGTTTTGAAATCCAACTTACTATTGTTCCACCTACAATTAAAACATACCCTGTGGTGCTCCTCCTGCTATCTTTATCACCTGCCATATATGAATCAACATATCCATGTAGAACAATGTCTAAACCTCCAAAACATAATGCACGAGTAGCAGCAACTCTCAAATACCTAAGAATCCATTTTACTTCCTCCCAATATTCTTTACCTATATTGTTCATATACCTGCTCACAACTCCCACTGCATGTGCAATATCTTATCTTGTGCAAACCATCCCATACATCAAGCTACCAATTGTTGATGAATAAGGGACCCTGGACATGTATTATATCTCCTCATGTGTCTTGGGACACATTTCCTTAGTTAATTTGCAATGGATGGAAAAATGTGTACTAACTGGTTTTGCATTCTGCATTCTAAACCTCTCAAACACCTTCTCTATGTACTCACCCTGAGACAATGTCAAATTGTGATTTCTCCTGTCTCTTGTTATTCTCATACCAAGGATTTTCTTTTCAACACCCAAATCCTTCATCGCAAATGAATTAGATAATTTCTTCTTGAGGACATTTATATCTTGCATATTATACCCTGCAACAAGCATGTCATCTACATACAATAGCAAGATAATATAACTTCCATTTTCTAGACTTTTAAAATGAACAGAGTGATCAAAATGACATCTACTATAACCTTGTTCTGTCATAAACCTAAACTTCAAATACTACTTCCTTGGATCTTGATTTAGGCCATACAAGATATTCTTAAACCTGCATACCAAATTCTCCTTCCATTTGACCTCATACCCCTATGGCTGTTGCATATAAATCTTTTCCTCCAAATCCCCATGGATAAAAATTGTTTTTACATCTAACTGTTCAAGATGAAAATATTCTACTGCCACAAGACTTAAAATAGTCCTAATTGAAGTCATATTAACAAAAAATATTTCATCAAAATATATACCTTTCTTTTGTGCAAACCCCTTTACAACAAGTCTATCCTTTTACTTATTTTTTCCTCCATCTTCTTCCTTCAATTTGTAAACCCATTTATTCTGCAATGCTCTTTTTCCTGTGAGAAACTAAACCAAGTCCTGAGTCTAGTTATTTACCAAGAAATCCATTTCCTCTTTCATGCCTTTCTCCCACTTCTTTTCAGTGTCTACCTGCATTGCCTCTTCATAACATTCTAGTTCACCAGAATCAATCAACAATAAATAATACAATGAAGTAGAGTATCATTCAAGGGGTCTACTTAACCTGGTAGATATTATAACAACACTTGCAGGAGTTTGAGGTACTTTCTTCTCTTGTTGTTGTACATTTTGATTTTCTGGTACCTTTGGAATTTCTTTTTCAGTGATCTCATCAAGAACTATGCATTTTGGTTTTTCTTTTTCTTGTATATTTCCCTGCAACTGATATTTTTACATGACCTTCTCATTGAATATGAAATATCTACTCCTAATGATTTTTTGATTTTCATAATCCCATAAGTAATAACCAAAATCATTAACACGTTATCCAATAAAGGTACACTTCTTGGATTTTTCCTCAAGCTTTGTTCTATTTTCTTTATCAATATGAACAAATGCTTCACAGTCGAAAGTCTTTAGAAATGAATAGTTTACCTTTTTACCTATCCATGCCTCCTCTAGAATTCCACCATCCAAAGAAATTTAAGGTCATCTATTTATCAAGTAAGAAATAATATCTACAACATCTGCCCAAAATTGTAAGGGCAACCCAACATGCAATCTCATACTCCTTGCATGCTCCATGATTGTTCTGTTCATCCTTTATGACACACAATTTTCTTGTGGTGTTCCTGGAACTATCTTCTCTCTACGAATCCCATGGTATGAACAATAATCATCAAATTCCTTGCTACAGTATTCACCTCCATTGTCTAATCTGAGACACTTCAACCTTTTTCCTGTCTCATTCTCGACCAAAGATTTCGATTTCTTAAAAGTATAGAAAACATCAGATTTTTGTCGAATACAATAAACCCAAGTTTTTCTAGTTGCATCATCAATAAAAGTAACATAATAATGAGGGCCACCAAGAGATGATACCTGAGTTGTTCCCCATACATATGTATGCACAAGCTCTAACCTTTCACTCTTCTTTTCTTTTCCAACTCTGAGAAATCTGACTCTCTTTTGTTTTCCATAAACATAATGCTCACATAAATCCAAATCAATTTGTTTAAGATCTGGCAACAAATTTATTTTGTGAAGTATTTTCATCCCCTTATCACTCATGTGTCCAAGCCTATGATGCCACAGTGTTGTATCCACTCATGTAGAAGCTAAATAGATAGAAGAATCAGTATTAGTAGTACATAAATACAATGTACCTACCTTCTCTCATTTTTCTATCAACAGTGATCCTTTGGTGACCTTCCACACCTTATCTGTAAATATAAATATACAACCTTCACTTGCCAACTTCCCTGTTGAAATTATATTTTTCCTTAGATCTGGAACATGTCTTACCTCTTTCAACAACCACTGTTTTCCATTCCTTTTCTTTATTTTTACCTTTCTCATTCCAACAATTTTGCATGGTGCATCATCACCCAAATGAACCTGTCCAAAATCACCCTGAACATAATCTAGAAAATGTTTCCTATGGGGTGTGGCATGAAATGAAGCCCCTGAATATACTACCTGAGACTCAAAAATATTATCTACAAAAAGAATCAAAGCATCTTGTAACACATCACCTGTTACATTTGCTTCCTGATTTTTCTCCTAATGTCCATCTCTTTGTTTCTTTGGAGCTTTGCAGTCTTTCTTCATATGTCCTTTCTTCCCACAATTCCAGAAATCTATCTTTCCCAGTATAGATTTGGATCTTCCCTTCCTAGAATTCTCATGGTTCCCTGAGCCCTTTCCTCTATCCTTTTGTCTTCCCCTATTCTCCATGTTTAACGCATTACCTGATGTCTCACCTATTTTTTTCTGTCGCATTTCCTCGCTAAGGATAACACCAACAACATCATCAAATTTTAAAGTGTTTGAAGTAGAGACAAATTTAATTAAAAACATGACCAAGTCGTTCCATCTTTCTGGAAATGAGCACAATATTATAAGAGCCCTAACCTCATCATCAAAGTCAACTTTTACAGAACTTAGATGATTAATAACCATATTAAATTCATTTAAATGATCTACAATAGACACACCTTTTGAAATCGTCATATTAAATAATCTCTTCATTAGAAATACCTTATTGGACGTCGAGGGTTTTTCATATAGTTTATCCAATGCATCCATCAACTCCTTCATTGTATTTTCTTTTGAAATATTGAAATCCACCGACGCTGCTAGGATCAACCGTATCGTTCCTAGTGCCTTTCTATCAAGAACCTCCCATTTTTCATCCTTCATGGTCATCGAATTATTTTCTATTCCACCCAATGGTAGGAATAGATACTTATGATATAAATAATCTTCCATCTACATCTTCCATAACTGGTAGTTTTGGCCGTTAAATTTCTCAACCCTAAACTTTCCATATTCCGCCATTGCTCCCACTTGAACCAGGAAACCTCTTTTCCTGAGAGTTACCTTTTGCTCTGATACTAGTTGTTAGATTAACAGGATCATGGAGAAATAAAATAAAAACAAATGTGGAAATAAAACACAAAAGATACACAATACAATATAGGCATATATATACGTGGTTCACCCAGTGTGGGCTACGTCCACCAGAGAAATTTCCAGTTCCTTCCTTTTTATTATCTAGCAAATGAAGAGATACAACCTACAACACACCCACTATAACTTCCTCTTATTTCTCTCATAGTCTCCTCTCTCATAATACAATATTCGCAATGATACATAGCCGCAATACAATTCCCTCATAAAAGAGGGTTTCCTTCTAGGGAAAAAAACCCTAATATAACTTCTATCGTCAGATCTGTGACCTTATAATGAATGGTCGATATTTACTATGATATTAAAATATACATTTACAAGGCAATTTTTCCTTCGGGAGTTGTTGGCCCTTGGTTATGGATTAAGAAAGAAAGCAAAGAAAAAGGAAGAGAAAAGATGAAGTGTGAACTGCGTGGAAGACACACTGACTGAGAATGGGTCGAAGTGGCCAAAGAAGCAGAAAAGAAGGAGTGAAGTACTATAAAATGAGTCGTTGGATGAGAATCTCGAGGAAGATAGATAAGAAAGTAAGATAGATCGTGGACAAATCAACAAGCGGAAAAATCCACCATTGGATGCTTTGGAGAACCTCACAAGAAAGAAGGAAAGACAGGTTGGCGAAGCCCGAAAAACACAGGTCAAGTTGACCTAGGGTTTTAGACACCTAGGGTTTAGGTATCTAGGGTTGTCTGTGAGTCATTGTAATTTATAAATAAGAAACTAGATGAGGGAAGAGGGGTTTGTTCTGAGTTGGTGCTAAGTTGGTCGAGAGTTCATTGTTATTATGTGAGAGAGCCTTTTGGTATTGTAAGATATTCAGCTGGGTGCAAAGATGACCCTGCATCTGGGTGTGCAGGGAGGGGAGAGAAGAGGAGAAGGAGAGAGAGATCTGCAAGCTAAAAGCGCAGACATAACTGTATGTTTTCATATAATATCAAGAAATGCAGTTCTGTGGACGTGGCCCTAGGCAGAGGGTGAACCACGTATATTTGGTGTCTCTGTCGTTGATGTTGTGTTCTTTTATCTTCTGTTATTTTTTTATTGCATTATTGTGTTAGATCTGATATATGACTGTGTGAAGTAGGTTTATGCTTGGTAAGAATAACTAGGTAGTTGTGTGTTGATGCCTTGGTTCCACTTACATTTCCTCTAGTTGTAAACACCTGTGTCCTGCAACCCCCTATTGCTACTCTGGGTGAGACTGCATCTTCTTTGCATGTGTTGCCAAAAGGGCCAATAGTTAGGGTTTGTTTGTGCATTGTTAGAACTAAACCCTGGGTCTACCCTTGTGCCAACAAATTGTTTTGTTGCCGGGACAGGGATCTTCTTGAGGGAATGTCAAGGTGGTTTCCATCGAAGACAAAGATTCAGAAGTAGATAGAAGAACAAGAAAAGGACTTCGCTAAAGACTAGAATAACAACCCTAATCTTAGTAAAGAGGATTGGTTGGGAAGGTACATCTTTACTGATATACATGATATATTCTTTGGAGGAATTCATAAGGAGCTATACGGGTGGTTAGCTAGATTAGTAGATACCCAGTTTCAGATCAAATCTAGACCGCCTATGGTTTGGACGTCAGTGTTGATCAAGAAGGTCAAAAGAGTTGATAATGTTGTGTCAAGAGCAGTAGATCACTGGTTCGATAGTAATATTGGAGGGTACATCATCAATTTTTCCATTGACAGAGTTGAATCGTATAGCCAAGAAGAGAGATATTTCTTTAAGGGATATAGAGGGAAATTTTTACACTTCTTGAAGATAAAAATCAAGATGATACTGCATGAGAAGAACATCTTGAAGATACAATAAGTGGTCAGATCAAAAATCTAATGTTCAAGAACTCAGACAGCGACAGGGACACAGAGGTTGGACATATGCGCAGTGGGAGGACCTTTAGAGCGGTCCCCCTGGTGAACTTGTTTGAGCAGAGCCACGAACCACTACATGAAGAAGGGTTCTATAGTGGAGAAGAGGAAGAGCTATTGAACGAGAAACATTCTGAGTCCACTAGGGCATAGGAAGGGAAGACTAAAGAACTTCGTCGATAAGAATCAGAACCTTCAGGAACTGTGCAGACTATTGAAGTAAGTACTATTACTCCTCCTGTTGTTTTAGTAGCATTAAGTAATTAGAGTAGCCAGAGTCACCAGAGCACTCAAAGAACTATTACCAATAGTCCAATACATACTCAGTCAAGAAATCTAGGAAGACCTATGGAAGATGGGATGAGGTTACCTACCTTTAGGGGAGATGGATCTGAAATCTTGATCAACATTGGTTCTTATGCGAAGCTGTATGGAGTATTAAGAAAGTCACTCATGAAGTAGTCAAGAGAGATCAGTTTAGCACTACCCTAAGAGACCGTGCACTGAGATGGTACATCAAATTTGTCCAAGGAGTTGTATAGCCTAAACCATTGAATGTCATTAAGACTGCATTGATTTTCGAATTCAAGAAACCCAAGTCAGAGTCACAATGCATTACAGAGATGAAATAAATCAAGCAGAGAGTAGTTGAACCAGTGTGGGAGTTTGATCAGAGGTTTAAGACCTTGATAGGACATTTGAGTTTTCAGATTCCATATGAATAGAATAAAAAATGGTTTATTATTGCCCTCTTGCCACACATCAGAGTACCTCTAATGCAATAGAAGATCGCTTCACTGGCTGAGGCATTGGAGATCCCCATGAAATTAGAATCAGCCCCTATGGGAGAATCTAGATCATGTATGAGTCAAATTTTGAGTCAACTAACTAGCTTATCTCTACAGATAGAAGAAATGAAGAAAGATAAGGGAAATGATAAAAGAGAAGGTATCTGGTGTATTAGATGTGAATCAAAAGGCCATGACAAAGAGCATTGTCCCCTATTTCATGAGTACTTGGCCTCTAGAGGTCTGATCCCTTTGAAGCAGGTTACCCTACCTTGGTCCGAGGTATGTAGAAATAGACATCGCCCTGCTGAATGTTACTACATGAAAAAATATGTTCAGACACCTACCAATTTTTACTGCACATTCTGTAAATCTTTGGGGCATGATGAGAAGGACTATATGGCTTATGACCTATTGCATGAAAGAAAAAGAGACACATATCATATTCAAGATGAAGTACAACACGAATGAAATAATACACATTTTAACTCTCCAGGAAGAGGAAACTTCAATCCTCGTGGTGGATTCAGAGGAAGAGGACGAGCAGGAGACATGGGTCGCAGTCGAGGTCAGATCATCTATTATAACTATGCACATCCAGGACACTTGGCAAGGGACTGTCAGAACCCTTGTACCAATTGCAGCTACTGCAACTCATTTGAACATGTTATTGAAGATGTTGATTAAGGTTGTTTGTCATTGATGTCAACCCTTGAAGAAAGCCCCATAGCACAAAGGTTTGGGTAATGGACCAAAGGTTGTTTCATGTATAATGGTATGAGTTTTAATATATTTGAAGGTAATACTATTCTATATGGATAGTACATTCCATTCCATTTTCAGTGGTATGTGGAACATCTCATAACTCTTCACGATTAGAGTGTTAGGTCATGTGAAGTTGGAGAACCTAGGTTTGGGTAATGGACCCATGTTTCTTTGATGGATAACGGTATGAGTTTTGATATATTTTTAAGTAATAATATTCTATATGGTTATTACATGTCATTCCATTTCTGGTGGTATGTGTAACATCACATAATTCCTCACGATTTGAGAGTTATGGCCTTACGAAGTTGGAGGACCCTCATATGTTGTCTTGAAGCCCCAAAAGGTCAAAGTAGTCAAAGTGGTTTAAGAGATTTTAGAAGGTAAATAATAAAGTGAAGTGATGAGTGTAATATAATTCAAAGTAAATACAAAATAAATTATTTAAATAATAAATTTAATGGATAAATTAGAAGTGGGTTAACCCTAAAATAAGGAAAGTGGGCCAAGTGACCTAGAAGATGTTTTTAAGGAAGCTACTTGGAGAGTATAAATGAGAGTCAAGGATCTTTAATTTAACACACACTTGAGCATATTGAATATATATAGTTTTCTAAGGTAACCAAAAGATATCTAAGCCAAATTTGTGAGTGAAGGTGAAGAAAAGAAGGTTGGAATTCAAGGAAGGATAAATTCTTTTGATGGTGCTTTCTAAGGTATGTTATTTACAGGTCATCTCACCATTTTTGCTATAAATAATTTTATATAATGATTCAGATCGTGAAATTTCTATTCCATTGAGAAAACATATCAAAGTATTTTTGGTAAAAAATCAATCTTGTGGGTCATTTTATTTTTGTAGTTACACTCTGTGGAAAATAGGGTTTGTGGCTAGTCCTGAAACTAGTCTAAAATAGGTGTTTCCGGTAAAAACTTCAAAACATATTCATAACAGATCAAAATTCATTATGACTAAATGTGTTTGTTATATTACATTATGTATTATGTTGTGTAACATTTTCAGATTGATTCAATAAATATTCCGTTCGGGGCATGCTCTACAAGGTCGCTCTCTAGAATAAGCCAGAATTCAGCAAGGTATGCCATTTTTTCTATAACTTCTTTTCTGAGAGGTTCCAAGTAGTGACACCTGGAGGAATTGAATAAAAAACACTGAAGAACATTGTGTATCAGTTTCAAATCTTTATTGATTATAGGTACAAAGTTATGATTATTTCAAGTTAGGGTTGTTGACTAATCCAAAACGAGTCATGTGAGACTAAAGAAAAGTTTGATGAAAATGATAGTCTCTTGTTGTTAAATTTAAGGAAAGTTTGAAGGTATGTGATAATATACACCAGGTCTATTACAGAGTTACAAATCCTATTTGGATGATGAAATTGACGAGGGATTTTGGTTAAGGTACATGTTGGGTACATGGTTGAAACAAGCAGTTGATGAGTTGGCACATACATGAGGTGTATAGTTGATGATGTTGGTACATATTGATGAGTCATAGTTGATGAGTAGTTGACACATGATTGGTACATACTTTGTACATGGTTGGATGCACTTGTTTATGGTACAGGTTGATTACATGTTGTTTGGTATAGGTTGGTGCATGGTTGATGCACTTGTTTATGGTACAGGTTGATTACAGGTTGACGTACAGGTTGGTGCATGGTTGATGCACTTGTTTATGGTATAGGTTGATTACAGGTTGAGGTATAGGTTGATGCATGGTTGATGCATGGTTCAGGTTTATTGGTACAGATTTACAATGGTATATCTCACAATGATAGTGTGCCAGTGGTTCCATCATTCTACTTCTATTTTTGGGTAGTTGGACGAGGAAAGGACAGGTGGTTGTAGTCACCTTATGGCAGTATCCAGAGAACATAGGGGGTTGTAGCCTCCTTTTGGTTGTAGCCAAGGAATTGGGGAGTTGGAGCTTCCCTCAGGTTGTAGCCTGAGAAACTAGGGGGTTGGAGCCTCCTTCCAGTTGCAGCTAGAAAACAAAGGAAGTTGGTGCTTCCAATGAATGTAATTCTTCAAGACATATAAGAAAAAACATTACCTGGTTTTCTCCCGCTTTGGGTTTCCACGTAAAACACTGGTGTACTGTGTATGTGTATGATTGTTCATTTGTTCATTGCTTATTTACTCTATAGTTATTAGATGATAATGCTTCATTGATATAACACTTGGATTATATGGTTAAAAAGGATTAAATTTCTCTATTACTGATTCACCCCCCCCTCTCAATAATCCAACAATTGGTATCAGAGCTGGTTCCTTAAGGAAACAGTTTAACCATTGGAAGGAGATCATGGGTTATTCTGCGAATGGAGCACCAATGTTTAATGGTCGGAATGGTTTTAACTATGAGATGTGGAGCATAAGGACGAAAGTATTTTTAAAGGCATAGGGACATTATATTTGGCTATCAGTTGTTATAGGATATGATAGTTGAAAAAGGGAAAAGACTGCAGCCAAGAAGGAATTGAAGAAGAATAACAAAATAGCAATGAATTTCATCTAGGAAGGATTACCTAATTTGGTAAGAGAAAAGGTTGGTAAATGTTCATCAGCAAAAGAACTTTGAGATAAGTTACATGACATATATTCTTCACCCATCACAGATTCATAAAATTTCAAAGAAGATGCAGATACAAATAAAGAAGAATTATGTTCACCATGTCAAGAATATTCAGAAGATGAAGAGTACATAATCACCGGAGGTATGTTGTTTTGTGTTAATTGTGAAAAAAGTGGACATATTGAAATAGAATGACATGAAGGAAATGAGACAGGAAAAATAATTGAAAAGGAAGACAATTATGAAGAATTGATTAGTGCTTTAGATGAACTAAGAGAAGAAAACAATTCACTAAAGAAAGAATTGATGAAACAAAAGGAAAGTGTTCACATTTTTGAAGAGGCCCAATAGGTCATCGAGAACTTAAGAACTCAGCTAGAAGAAGCCAGAAAGATCGAAGAAAATATTGAATATCAAAAGAAGTGTTTGGAAACCAACATAGCATCACAAAAGGAAGAAGCAAAAATGAGAGAGAAGATATTGACAGATCATCTTAAGGAAAGAACTAACGATCTAAACTAGCTTGAGGCAGAGTTTGGTCAAGAAGAGAAAGGACTTGAAGAAGAAATAATCACATTAAAAATTCATCTTGAAGAAGTGAAAAGAACAAAAGAAGTCATGAAGTCTCAGATAATGAAGAAAGAAGAAGAGGTTGAGACGATTGAAGAAGAAGTTGTCACGTTGAGAAGTAAAATGGTCAAGCTCAACAAGAATGTTGAAGAGACAGAAACATCCACATCAGTTATAGAGAATGAAGAGAAGCACTCTAGGTTGCTAGAAAATAAGAATGAAGAAAATAGAAAGAGTTATGCAAAAGTACTCAAAGGAAGGAATCATGGTCAACCAGAATCTAAGAAAACTATTGATGATACATCTGCAAGGAGACCATCCATGTTCAAGCCACAAAGAAGCTTCAATCATGATCATGATTAATCAAGACAAAAATTCAAAAGGACTACGCCACAAAGAATATCATTCACTCCCAGGTATGCAAATTTATTTTATGGTCATTTTTTTATTGTACTAACTTTGGACATAAGGTTGCATATTGCAGGGATTATAAAAGAAATGTTCAAGCAAGAAGTGCCTATGTGGCCGCACGTAACATTGAATGCTACAAATGTCATAACTATGGACACATAGCCAGTGATTGTAGAAGCATGATCGATACCTCCATGAAATAGAATATTGATATCGGATATAAAAAAGTATGGATAATAAAACAGGAAGAACAGGTGAACAAATACTAGGTACCAGAGATCGCAATATTGGCAATAAAACAAGATGAAGAAAATTCTATAGAGAAAAAGAAAGATGTTAGATACAAAAAGGTTTGGAAAATAACTGAAAGAAAGGAAGGGAAAGTAAATAAGGAACATGTTCAAGAGATTGTACTTTTAGGCATTGTAGTGAAAGATGAATCCACAGACAAAAAGAAAGAAGTTAGAGCTCAAATAGATAATGAATCTACCCATGAAGATGATGATGAATACACATCAGAGAAGGAATTGTTCTGAGCCATCCAGCTTAGAGACTCCCAAGTAATATGAATATTAGATAGGGGGAGTCTATGTGGTATCTGTGACAAACCAAAGAACCATCCTTCAAGCAGCTTGTAGAATTTGAGAAGATAGATTCAAAGCAATCAGTTAGCAGAAGTACAGTTTGATAGTATAATGATAAATGGGTTAGCATTATGGATAGTTGCGCAAGTAGAGTCTTGGAAAGTATGGAAAAAGATGGATTTGTAAGAACACTTAGCATGTTTGGATATATATATATATATATGATAGTCGACGAGAGCATGGATTCATAGATTGGTTCAGAGAATGGTTTAGAGACAAAGGAACATTATCATAATGAATGATAATTACACAAGAAATGGCTCAAACAATGCTAATGGATTACAAATTGACAGATATTTTTTGGACACAGGAAGTGCATACAAAAGTTCACATTCAAAACAGAGTAATTCTCAGAAACAACACTGACAAAAATCCCTACGAGTTATGGAAAGGAAGACCAGCAAATGTGAAGCACTTCAGAGTTTTTGGAAGCAAACTCTACATCAAAAGAGAAGATGGTAGAATATGAAGGTTTGACTCTCGTGTGGACAAAGGAGTACTTGTTGGTTACTCAAGTACAAGGAAATCATACAAGTGTTACAATCTGAGATTGAGCAAAATTGTGGAAAGCATAAACGTAACAATTAATGAAACAGACAAAAAAAAATCAAAGGAAGAAGAAAATGAATCAATGGAACAGCCTTTCGAAGAAGAAGCAGAAGATGAAAAGGAAGTAGAAGAGGAAGATGAAGAGAATACGATAGAAATAGAAGAGCAAGTTTAGCAAGTGTCTCCAAATATGCTCAGTAAACGAGTACAGAAGAATCATCCTTCAGATCAGATTATCGGAAACAAATATGGAGGAGTTGAGACTAGAAGAAGAATCCATTCACCGAAACAAATGTTGGATCATGTTGTCATTGATGCCAATGGTTTGATTGATTGATGTCAAGTGATTGATTGATGTCAAAGGATTGATTGATTGATGATTGATGTAATATAATATGTATTGTCCTTGATGAGAATGCATAGATGAAGATG
>ML779323.1:728788-742132 GCA_009831015.1 Picea engelmannii
GTTGGTGCTTCCAATGAATGTAATTCTTCAAGACATATAAGAAAAAGCATTCCGTGGTTTTCTCCCGATTTGGGTTTCCACGTAAAACACTGGTGTACTATGTATGTGTATGATTGTTCATTTGTTCATTGCTTATTTACTCTTCAGTTATTGGATAATAATGCTTCATTGATATAACACTTGGATTATATGGTTAAATTGCTCTATTACTGATTCACCCCCCCTCTCAGTAATCCAACAACAAACACACCTAGCACTCTTATCTACAATTGAACCAAACTGTTTTGAAGAAGCTAGCAAGGACAAATTTTGGAATAAGACCATGGATGAATAATTGGATCAAATAGAGAAAAATGACACTTGGGAATTGGTTCCAAGACCAAAGAATAAGAATGTGATCGACACAAAATGGGATTTCAGGAATAAATTAAATGAATATGGACAAGTTACAAGGAACAAAGCTAGATTAGTATGTAAAGGATATGCACAGATTGAAGGAATCAACTTTGAAGAGACATTTTCCCTAGTTACTAGAATGGAAGCAGTCTGTTTTCTTTTAGCCTATGCATGATCCAAAAATGTTAAAGTATATCAGATAGACGTAAATTCATCTTTTCTGAATGGGGAACTTGAAGAAGAAGTCTACATTGAACAACCAGAAGGATTTTAGTTGTCATAGAACACAAATTATGTGTGTAAATTAAAAAAATGCCTTGTATGGTCTAAAACAGGCCCCTAGAGCATGGTACTCCAGACTAAATAAGTATCTGCAACAGACAGGGTTCAGAAAAGGAAGTGCAGACAAAAACCTCTACATCAAGGTAAGTCAAGGTAATATTTTATTAATTGAAGTTTATGTTGAGGATATTATTTTTGGTATTGATGATGACAGGTTAAGCCAAAAATTTGCAAAAGATATGTTGAATGAATTTGAAATGTCATTACCTGGAGAACTATCCTTCTTTTTGGGACTTCAGATATGTCAAAGCAACCAAGGAATTATTATTCCTCAAACCAAGTATATCATAGAAATGATAAAGAGGTTCGGAATGGAAGATTGCAAACCAACTAGATGATGATTCGAAGTCTACATATTAGAGGAAATACAGGTCAATGATTGGAAGCCTACTATATGTGACAACATCCAGACCAGATGTAATGCAGGAAGTTGGATAGCTGGCACAATTTCAAGCAGCACCAAAGGAGTCAAATGTATTAGCATTGAAGAGTATTTTCAGATATCTCAAAGGAATAGAAGAGTTTGGATTATGGTATCCAAAAGGAAAGAATCTATCATGAATTTCCTACACAAATGTAGATTGGGTAGGTTGTATTGATGACCAATGAAGCACCAATGGAGAAATGTTCTACTTGGGTGAGTGTTTAGTATCATGGCTAAGCAAGAAATAATCATCAGTATCTTTATCTATATCCGAGGCAGAGTATATTGCAACAACATCATGTTGTTCACAGGTAATTTGGATGAAACAAGCTCTAACAGATATATAGGTTGAGTATGATGAGACAATTCCAATCTATTGTGATAATACAAGCACCATCAGTATCTCGAAGAACCCGGTGATGCACTCCAAGACGAAGCACATTCCAATCAAGTATCACTTTCTATGGGAGAAGGTTGCAGAAAATAACATCAGAGTTGAGTATGTGGGCACAAAATAACAAGCGGTAGACATATTTACAAAACCACTTCCACAGGAAGCCTTTAAATATCTTTGCCAAAGACTTGGAGTTATTTCCACTCCAAAATGAATTCTTTTTGAATTTTTTTTTAATGCTTATCTTATATGTTTTAGATGTACACGAGGAAGCACAATAAGTGGACAATTCAGTCAGGGGCGGCTGTTGCGCCTCTTTCGTCACCTTAGTGAGAAAAATAGAGGTGCTTGCAAGCTTAGTTGGGTTTTCTAAGCAGGACAGCTGTAAGGAAAAGGGTTAGAGAAAGAAATATAAAAGAACAACTAAGAATTAAACTAGGAAATAAAATAGCAACTAAACTAATGAACATAGGGACATAAGGAAAAAAGAAACAACAAGACCCATGTCACCAATGATAAGGCTGATATTAGTGAAAGAAAACACTGAGAAGAAAGATGACTATGAGTCCCTTCTTCCTCCAAGGGAGGGCTCTTGTACCCCCACAAAATGAGCTCTTCTTACGACTTTGAAAATGAAAATGAAAATGGTGAAAGAATTCCTTGCTAATCCACTCAAGGGGTGAGATGGATTGCCCAATGCAATCATGCCAATACACTCTTGACAAGAATAGAGGATTCCTCAAGAGAATAGTGGCAGCATAACTTTGCTATGAAATTCCTTGAAAAATGAAGTGTATCCATGGTCTTTTTATAGCATTCCTTTGAGTTATTGTTCAACTAATTTGTAGTGTGTAAAGAGGCTAAATAGGGCATTTCTAGGTCTTTGACCAGCCACCCAGTCTAATCCAGTCCATATTTGAGTGTCAAATCAACTTGGAAGCTGAACCAGAAGTGGGTGGGAGGCTGACCACTCTCATAAATGCGTCGTTTCTTAGGTGCGCAGCTTTTTGCAACAACAGTCGTGCATCTTGTGCATGTGCGTGAATCTTGCGTTTCTGTTTTGTGCATGTGCGCGCGCGCCCTGTGTCTTCATAGAACCTGTTGCACCTCTTTCATCACCTTAGTGAGTAAAATAGAGGTGCTTGCAAGATCATTTGGGTTTGCTGAGCAGGACAACTGCAAGGAAAAGGGTTAGAAAAAGAAATATAAAACAACAACTAAGAATTAAACTAAGAAATAAAACAACAACTAAATTTATAAGCATAGGGACATAGAGACAAAAATAAAAATGAGACCCATGTCACCAATGATAAGGCTAATATTAGTGAAAGAAAACACTGAGAAGAAAGGGTACTATGAGTCCCTTCTTCCTCCAAGGGAGGGCTCTTGGACCCCCACAAGTAAGCTCTTCTTACAACTTTGAAAATGAAAATGAAAATGGTGAAAGAATTCTTGGCTAATCCACTCAAGGGGTGAGATGGATTGCCCAATGCAATGATGCAAGTATACTCTTGGCAAGGATAGTAGAGTCCTCAAGAGAATAATGGCAGCATAAATTTTCTTTTAATTCCTTGAAAAATGAACTGTATCCATGGCCTTTTTATAGCATTCCTTTGAGCTATTGTTCAACTAGTTTGTAGTGTGTAAAGAGGCTAATTAGGGCATTTCTAGGTCTTTGACCAGCCATCCAGTCGAATACAGTCCAGATTTGAGTGTCAAATCGGCTTGGGAGATGAACCAAAAGTGGGTGGGAGGCCGACCACTCTCATAAATGCGTCGTTTCTTAGATGCGTGGCTTTTTGTGATAACAGTCGCGCATCGTTCGCATGTGCGCAAATCTGGCATTTCTGTTTCATGCATGTGCACACGCGCCCAGTGTTTTCATAGCGCCCTTCAATTTTTCACTATTTTGCATAGTTTTTTACCCTTTATGAATGCTTTTGTGTTAATTCGGGTCCATGGATGACTTCATAACTGTTTTGACAATGTTGAATTCTTGTAACCAATCGCGGACGGAATTTCAGTGATAACAGATGCCCCCTGATGGATGAGGTTAGGAGCATACGTATAGCCAAAATCCATCAATGTTTCTTCTACTGAGAGTGTTGTTGTAAGAGAGAGAAATAGTGGGATCGTTCAGAGCGATCTGTTGGAGGGAAAAAGGAACCGGTAGAACCCAACCTTTCATGAGGTGGGTAAAAAACAAACTATGTACAAATGAGGTGGGCATGCCCCATGCTTGTGTCATGTAACTCACAAAGAGGAATGAAGTGTTGATGTAGACAACTGCAGCACCCTCGGGGGAAATCATGATAAAGGCAGAAGACAATTCTATGGATGAACATACTCTGAATAGTAGACAGTGATAGATGTAAGAAGTATCATGGATTCTGTGGGCATTGATAACCCAACCAAGTTCAGAGGTCTTCGGCAAGTAAAAGAACTAACTGCACTAGTCACAAAGTAAGACCCACCGTAACATGAGAAAGTGTTGACGTCAAATGTTAGGGGGGTCAATGACAGCAGGGAGAAATTATTTTTCTCCCTATTCCATCTGAGATCTCTCATTGGATGGGTAATGAGAATCAAGATACTATCGCCCTTCTGGAAAACTTTGTTGATGTCAACAAAAAGGGGGACGCGACTCCCAGAAGAAAATGGCTTCTTAAAATCTACTAGGTAAGGTTAGGAAGTGGAGGAGGTACATGGACAAAGTCAATATGTAGGAAGACTCAAGACTGCCCTTGGTTGGAGTATATTTGAGATAAAAGTGGCCGCAACTGTTCAACAAGGTCAAGTGTCAGGGGGACAATAAGTCAGGGGATAAGTTGTGCCAGAGGCAAGGCAAGGTGAACAATACTCAGAGGGCAGACATAAGTGGTATGTGGGGTACTCTAAAGATATGGATGATGTTGTCAAGGGTGGATGATAAGTAGTGCCCCAAACAAGGGTGACATGGGTTTTGTTTGGCCAAAAAGGGAAGAAGGTCACCAAAGGTGATGACAAAAAGGTAATATAACTGCTGGAAACCAAGGAGTTTGTACAATAAATAAAGAATACTTTGGGAGAAGTGTACAAATACAAAAATGGGTGCCCCAGTGTGATATGGTTGGCCTAGGTAGGGCATAATTTTCTTGGAGAAATGATGGAGGGTGGGGGCCCTATAGGTGGGTTTCTATATGAGGTAGGGGAAATGAAGGGAAATTTGTAGATGGGAAAACAGATCGTGGATGAAAGGGAGGGTTCATGCTACTATGGAGGTGTAGTCCAAAAATAGAACTGTGGAGAGATAATCTGGGAGTCTGTTGGGAAAGCTATCAAAATGAGGAGGATTATGTGGTCGATTCGTGACATGATGTAAGACTATCGGGACTCCCATCCCTAAAAGGTTTTGAAAAATAGCATGAGTGTCAAAAGCGCAAAAGGGTTCTATGAATGGGACAACTCATGTGGGTAAGAGTGCTATTGGGTGACAGTACCGAAGATGCAAATGGAGGTGTTGGTACTCCAGAGACGGAAATGGGGATCCTAGAGGCAAATGTCAGAGGGTGTGATTGGAAATGTAAGTGAGATTCAGAGGGAATGACTACATGCTAGTGCTGAGTATATACCTGAAGGGGTTGTGTTGATGTATGATGACCAAGTACGTGCACACATGAAAACCAAATACTCGACGTGAACAATATCTGAAGAGAATTGAATATATGAGCATGTATTTGATAATTGTGAATATGCGCATGCGTACCTGATCAGGGTATGAAAAATGGCGTCCCGGGGGCTCAAGATGAAAAGAGGACCAGAGATTGTCATGTTGTAGATGACGGGATGTTGATCCTGTGGCTAAAGATGGATTGAGAAATGGATGCCCAGAGCTCCCGGAATGGTGAGTGGAAGTTTGGAAAAAAGGCCTATATATAACTGTAGGGCCCACATTGCCACCTCATTTGTACCTGCTGCTATAGTGACTGGACGAGAAGTATTCAAAGGAGATTTGGAGATTTTGGGAGGAAGAGGCATCCGATCAAGGACCAGCGAGCTTCAGGTTAGTGGTCTGATCATCCTGCATAGAATTAGGGTTTCATTTTTTGGGCAGGGGTTGTACGGAGGGTCGTACAGGGGGTTTGATGAGTGTGGGCCCCATGTGCACAAGCGATCGGAAAGTAGGCACGCACACATGCATGCCTACCCACCATATATGCACACATGGGAGCGCTGATAAGAGGGTAAAGGGTGCGCACTATATGTGTGCCTGTGGAGTGAACAGGCGTGCACGTGTGCATGCCTGTGGGCTAAACAGTCGCGCCTTTGAGGCAAGGTTGACGGGTGTAAAACTTATCTTTTTTTATGTTGTTGATGGTCCATGTAGCTGACTTAGGACTGTTTTATGTGGTTGCAGGTGAGATTTTTGCACGATGTCGATTGGTTGGTGAGAGCGGGATTGGTCCCAGCTGTGAGACACCGTGGCTATTGAGGAGCCAGGTGTACGTGCGACTTTGGTAGCCTATGGGCTTCTGAAGTTCTTTGAGTTCCCATCGATACGGGTGTAGGAGTATCTCCTACAGTTTCTTATCTGGATGTGGAGTCTGGACCTGCATTGCTTCATAGTGCGGGGAGAGTAGATTTCCTTCACTGCGGTGGAGGTTGTATATTTTTTGACTAGGCTCCCATTTCAGGGAACGCCCCTACTAGCAGAGCCGGTTCTACCGATGGATATGTCGCTAGCGACGGTTGGCCGGAGATATTTTCTGAGGCCGAACTTTATGTCCAACACCGTGAGAATTGGGGTGATGGATGCCCTAGCGCATCGCTGTATAGAAGTGATGATTGTGAGAGTTTATGGTTCACTAGCGATGTAGGGGATCAGTGGCGGCTAGATGATGGTGATGGAGAAAGTGTTGGCCGGTGATCACTTCGCCTAGGGGCTTACGTTGCATGCCAAAATGGTAGGGTAGCTGGATCACTGTCGGTCCACAGATACTAGAGAGTTTTCCTTCGGGTCCATCTTGGTGCCCTGGTTTTTGGAGAGGGTGTCAATGTTGCACCTTAGGATTTTATTGGGTGCGCCTGGGGCACGAGAGCCACGACTGAGGAAATGGTCAACTTTTTTGCTTTGCCATGGTGGTGGTGAGGGTGGCCACTTCTTTACTATGGAGGTAGTGCAAGTATGGCGACATATGCTGCAGGTGATATTGTGGTACCCCTATGCCGAGGTTGACTTTTGGGAGGATCCATACATGGTGCCACCTCCAGGGGAGGTGTTTGACCGTCGAGGTATGTTGATAACGTTGATATATATGTTTTTTTTTTTTTGTTTTTTTTGTGTTTTGAGATAGCATGACATATGTATATGATATAGATGCTGATATTATTTGTTGCTTGTTTGTATGTGTAGATGTGGCACCTCGCGGACATGAGGTGGAGTTGCAGAGAGTGTCGGCTCGTCAGGAGCTGGAGAGACTATTGCAGGGAAAGAGACATCGGTGGGAGGATGTTGCGGCGCGATCAGCTGATCCGGAGAGGGCAGCGAGGAGACACTGGTTTGATGTCCCTGGTGCTGGGCCATCACATGCTCCTCGGGTGGCTGCCGAAGAAGATTTTGAGGACATATGCCATCACCTAGAGGCGGTGTTACAGGATGTGCCTGAGGGCATGTGGTCTCGCATCCAGGATGAGGGTATCCTGGAGCAGTGTGTGGGGATTTCGCTGTCATGGCGGTCCGTAGTACGACAGGTAGTAGTAGCTGGTGCTGCGATGACCGGACAACTACCGTTGGGGCAGGAGGGACCGGTAGAGGGTGGACCACCACCGCCTGAGGGAGGGGCATGTGGTGGTGGGCTACCACCGCCTAAGGGAGGGGCAGGCGGTGGTGCTCTAGAGGCACCGTGAGTGGTTCTCTATGTATTGATGTATTTTTGTATATAGGCTGGTGAGCCCATTTTGTACCGAGGTGCTTCATTGGCCTGCAGATATTTGTATTTTTGTATGTAAACATTTGGATGGCACTGTGGACCTTTCGATATATACATGAGTATACATTTTGAGATCTATGTGGTGCGTACATGTGTTTTGTTGATGTATTGATGATGTCTAATCTATATATGCTATGACAGGTTGTTTTATGTATGTGTAGTGGTAGCTTGATGTGTGATATGCCAATCTAACACAATATTAGCTAGGTTATCTATAATTTGATTCAATTGTCTTGGAATATTGGTAAATGTAATGGAATCAAAATGTTGAGATAAAAGTCTAACCTGCAGGTATTTGAGAAAGAGGCAAGGATCGCATACGTGGTACACATTGTTGAGCTGGAGAACGACTAGTTGAGAGTCGAGAAAGATGCTAAGGTGATGAATACTATGATGTTGGGCATCAACCAGGAGGCCAATGACAGCAGTGTATTCGGCCTGGTTATTGGTTGCTGACCCCAAACATATGCCGCTCGAATGGACCATTTCATGTGAGGGGGTGTAGAGAGCCCAAGTAGTCGAAGCGAGATTTTGTGTCCAATGGCTGGCACCGTTGGCGTAACCGATGTGGTAGGCCAGTGGATGAAGCATCTGTCAATAGCATAAATGAGAGTTTAGATGTGAGGGATGAAAAAAAAAATTGAAAACACTATAAAAGAAATAACCTAAAGTAGAATGACTACGTTTAAGCATAAAATTTCTTTAAATACAACTCGTTGACGGGTTCTTTGAGAGAGAGGCCTTTGGGGGAGGCTAGGATGTATGCGCCTTTAGTGAGGCAATGTTGGATAATGTATGGGACATGCCATAGTGACTCGAATTTTCCATGGCCAAAGGTATCATGAGTGATATCGTAAGCCAGGACGAGGTCGCCTTCACAAAATGAGCGAAGGTTGACATGTCGATCAAAGGTAGCCTTGGATCATTTTTTAGCTGCCTCATTGTTCTGTAATGAAGATCGACGATCTTCATCCAAAGACTCTAAGTTTAGCAAGCACTGCTCCATTGGAGCAGTGTTGGGTAATATCTCAATTGCGGTGCGTAAGGTGGGAATTTCGCACTCGAAGGGAAGAGTGGCCTCAACCCCATGGACTAGATGAAATGGTGTAAAACCAGTAGTTGTTTTCACAGCCGTACGGTAAGCCCATAGCATGGAAAATAACATGTGATGCCAATTGGTCTTATGTTTATTAACCATGTGCTGTAACATGGTCTTGAGGACCTTGTTAATTGCTTCGACCTGTCCATTAGACTGAGGGTAATATGGTCAGGCAAACTCGTGAGAGAATCCTAACCGAGATGAGATTTCAATGAAGATCTCATTCTCGAAGATCCCATGATTGGAAACAAGTTGGAGTGGTACTCCAAAGCAAGATATGACATGGTTAAAGAAAAAATGCGTTGCAGTGTCAGCGGTGTTGTCGAAGGTGGGCATAGCTTCTACCCATTTGGTGAAGTAATCGACTGTGACAAAAATGTATTTGTGACCATTTCTGGAGGGGGGATTACAAGTCATAAATTCGATGCCCCATTTACAAAAAGGGCCGACAGTTATGACTAGATGAGCAGGGGGTGCTCGATCTTTGTTTGTGTAAAGATGACATTTCTCACATCGTTTCACGGTGTGAATGCAATCGTGAAACAAGGTAGGCCAAAAGTAACCTGCTCGGATAATCTTCTGAGCAGTGGATATTCCTGATAGATGGCCCCCACATGCACTGCTATGGCAGTCGTTCAAGACTCGATCGACCTCGTCAATGGTCAGGCATCGACGAAGAATGGTATTGACCCCTCGCCGGTATAGGATGTCTCTGATGAGGAGGTAGCGGGGGGACTGATGGAGAATACGACGACGATCATCTCGTGGAAGGTGGTTACCAAACTTTTGATTTCTGAGGTAGACGATGAGGTCATCGTACCAAGGATCATCCGAAGTGATGTAAAAGAGGTGTTCATCGGGAAAGTCGGTGTTGACGGGGGTACTGGTGGTGTCAGAGGGGAGGGCCGTGACAAGTTCTGTGAGAACGAGGGCCTTCTTACTCTTGGGTGTTGAGAATTCTAAATCATACTCCTAAAGTATAACGATCCATCGAGCAAATTTTCCATTAATTTGTCGACAACTGAGCAAGTATTGCATAGGGTTGGAATCTGCGACAACCTTAGTTGTGCGAAGCAGAATGTAGTGGTGCAGTTTCTGGACTATGAGGACGACCGCAAGAGCTAGTTTCTCTTCGTGTTTATACTTCAAGGGTGCCCCTGAGAGGTTTTTACTAACGTAATAAATAACATGTTCACGATTTTCATCACCTAGCTGGACGAGAACTCCTGCTACTGACACAGTTGATGCTGATACGTAGAGGATATAGTCACGATTGTAGTTAGGTGTGCTAATTAAAGGGGCGTTGGAGAGCGCCATTTTAAGATCGTCAAATGAATGTTGGGCAGGGTCATCCCAGTGAAATGGGATGTCGTGACGTAGTAAGTGAAGGAAACCATATGCATGTATGGTGTAGTTTGGGACAAATCACCGTAGAAAGTTAGCTTTGCCTTGTAGGCTTTGAAGATGACGTAAATTCCAGGGAGGTGGAATTTCGGAGATAGCTTGGACTTTGAGGGGGTCCATGGTAATACCGCTTTGGGAAATGATAAAGTTGAGGAGGCGCCCTGCGGTGACATAGAAAATGAACTTGAGGGGATTCAAGCGGATGTTGTACTGACGACACCATTGGAAGATGATTCACAAATCATCAAGATGTTGCGTGTGTTTCTTGGATCGAGCTATGAGGTCGTCCAAGTATGCAAGGATGATATGAGCTAGATCTTGAAAGATGTATGTCATAGCCCATTGGAAAGTTGCGCCAGCATTCCTTAAGCCAAAAGGAATGACACAATATGCAAAAGTACCCCAAGGGGTAGTGAATGCAGTTTTATACTGATCGGCTGGGTGAATTTGAATTTGATTATAACTAGAGAATCCATCTATGAAGGATAGAGCCTCGTGGCCTGCGCAATCATTGATAATTTTATCGATGAAAGGCGTTGGAAAGTTGTCTTTGGGACATGCATGATTGAGATCACAAAAGTTCATGCAGATGCAGATAGTGCCTTGTTTTTTGTTGATGGGTACAGGGTTGGAAACCCATGATGTATAGGCAATGGGGTAAATGAACCCGACAGCACGTAATTTGTCAATTTCGGCTTTGATGGCCGCAGCTTTGGATGGGTGTAGCGGTCGTTGTTTTTGACGAACTGGTGTAATGTCAGGCTAGGTGTTGATGTGATGTTCAATGATAAAGGGATCGAGGCCAGGAATTTCTGTGTATGACCAGGAAAAAATATACCGATATTCCTGGAAGAGGGTTTTATAGGCGGTGATTTCCTGAGGAGTGCAAGTAGCTCCAATGGTGATTTCCTCGACGATGCCATTTTTTATGGAATTATCGATTTTAATGGTCAGGGAAATGTTGGCCATGTTGCCTTCTTTAAAAGCATCAGAGGCAGGAATGGGGTTCTTGAACCAGTCGATAGGGCCTGAGGGGATAAAATCTTTGGTTTCGACCGCATAGATGGGGTGTTTGTTAGGAGGCGTGGAGGCTTCCTGTGGGAAGAAGAGTGCACGGTGGTGTAGCACATCCCATGGGTAGTCAAGGTTGTTTAACTCTTCAAGTATCTCCTCATCACAGTGGAAGTGACAGGAATACAAGGGGTCATGAAGAGTGATATCGGTGACTATTGTCATGTGGTTGCTTCCTGGTGATGAAGAAGTAGGGGGGACAACGCAAGGAGGTGGTGATGGTTCGCTTGACATAAACCAAATGTTGAAGTACTGAGGAGTACCTGTGGTAGTTGGGTGTAAAATATATGTAGGGGAATGAGCGGGAGAGTTGGGGGGATTGGGGGGTGAATCCTCAGACAAGTTATCTAAGAACCATGGAGGCATTGGAAGGGCCTCGGGTTTGGGAGAAATGACATGAAGAACCTCTAGTGACGAGGTAAGGTCAACTATTGACTTTGTGGGTCATTGAAGCAGGGTCAATTGGCGTTGCCTGTATTCAATGATCATAGGACACTGGTATGTAAAATGATCTAATGATTAAAATAGAGAGCAAGGGAATCTCATACGTTCATTGACTAAAGTGGTGACATAACGGATGTTAGTGATATTTGTTAAGGAGGACGTAATAGGATTGGGGTTGCTCTGGAAGCTTTGGCATACTATGGCTAATGTCTGTTGAAAGCGTGGTAGTGCTGGGCAATGGTGGGTATAATGGCCATATTTTGAACATATGGCGCAAGCGAATTTGGTTCGCAACCCTTTACTACTAGAATGGGGGGTGGTAGTGGCAGTACTGGCTAGAGTGGTGAGTGTTGGGGGAGTTTTATTGAGTGGAATCAAATTCCGTAACTCTGGTAGAGATGGGCAGTTGTTGGTTTGGTGTCCATCTTTCTCACATAGTGCACAAGGAGGTTGGATGCGCGAAGGAAGTGGAACTGTGGGCTCCTTCTTTTTTCTCCTACCCCCAGTTGTGGTAGGGGGTTAGTGAGTGGGAGTGTAGAGGGTATGGTGGGTGTAAGTATGGAATCGTCATGGGGATTCCTTCTGTTTGGGGGGGAAGGGATGGTTGAGGGACCATCTCTGGTGGATGTAAATACCAAATGAGAATTGCTAACACCATATTAGGTAGGCTAAGTGTTGCGGCTACTTGGAAAGCTTTGATACCCGATGGAGGGTAAAAGAAGGGGATTTGGGTGATGGCTTGGAGAACTGTCTCCCAAACTGGGATATGTCCTTGGGGAAAGGTGGAATCGTGGACTGGTGAGGTCGATGAGTTCGTAGGAGGTTATTAAGGGGGGAGTTCTGCGACTAGTGGGAAGTCAAATATGATAGAAGCCTCTGTAGGAGGAAGGGTATCCTCTGTGTGAGTTTCGTTAGATGATATGACACATATGTAATGACCCTTTTCTTATTAATATGAATAATTTCATAAATAATCCTAAAAATTAGCTAAATTATAATTAATTATTATATAACCTTAATTAATTATATGTTATTAATTAATTATTTTGATTATGATTAGCTGAAGTATGATTAACTCTTTAATTAAGGGTTAATGAATGATTAATTATTAAGTGAGTCATTAATGGATTAAGTATTAAATTAATGGTTAGTGATTAATTGATTATTAATTAAGTAATTGATTAATTATGTATTAAACAAATGGGGGAAAATAAAATATAAGGTTAAATGGGGTTGCGTATCCCATAAGGGATAATGTAACCCATACGTAAAAGGGAAATATTTAATAAAGGATAAGACCATTAATAAGAACTAAATGAACAGATAAGGCATTAATGAATGGATAAGGTGTTTGGTGGGGAGTGAAGGTGCGAGGGCGGTGAAGGAGGCATAAGGGAGGGAGAAGGACCATGGAGGAGGGGATTTTATTCATTTTGGGGGATTCATTCATGCATTCGATGGGAGAGGATATTTTGGGAGCATTGTGACAGAGTTAGTTAACAGTGAGATTTACAGTGCACCGGGGCTGAGGGGTTTTGGGCTCGGAGGGCTAGGACGTCCATCGATATCCTAGGGCTAGGCGTACTAGTTGGTAGGGTGGCTGGTTTTGGGGTGTCTTAAGGAGCAAGCTGCTGCGGATAGGTTCAAGCGAAGGGAGTGACAGCATCAGAGCGAGGTATTTAACTTGTTATGCAAATTGTTATGTAAATTTAACTTGTTATGCAAATTGTTATGTAAATTGTTAATTTATTTATTGAAATATGGGAGTGAATATGCTAGATTAAGTGAAATTTTGAGTAAA
>ML779324.1:0-25701 GCA_009831015.1 Picea engelmannii
AAGTACCCCCCTCTCACTGGTCATTGAAGTCAAATATTTCACAAGGTTTGTGTCCAAGAAATATGAAGCGAATGAAAGTGATGAAGTGCACCTGCCCGAAACAAGACAACATAGCATATATATGGTAGTTTCATGTACAAATATGATAGTAAAGCTTCAAGAGAGAGTAAACCAAGTGAAAATATGCTAGATGATATAAAAAATGAAACAATGAACAAATTTACAACAACATTTAATAAATCGTAACAACTGCAATAAATATTCTTCATAATTGCTTGAAAAGACAATGAAAATATAGCATTTACTAAGTAGAATGATAATCAAATGTCATAAGAAATTTATGAAGTGTTTAGCTAGCATTCAAAGTCAATTATGAAAAAACATTTCTGCAGTTATATGGTTGTAGCAAACATTTATAACAACAACAAGAAAGTTAGAGATCTAGGATAAGTTAGTGCTAGAGTTAGTTAGCATAAGCTTGAAAGAATAAAGTTTGAGTGTTTGATCAATCTTCCAACAAGAGAGAAGGAAGAACTAGTGCCTTTTAGGGATTATGGAATTAATTATATTAGCAAAATAACTTGGAGAAATAACAATGATTATACTTGTCTAAGAGATAACAAGGTGGAAGCTTGAGAAGTAACACCTTAAGTCCTCAAGAACCAAGCTTTTAAGAGAATATTCAACTAGGGTGTAGGCACTTCTAGGCCCTAGAGATTTTTCTTATCCTTATACTCTTGAAATATATTTAATTCAATAAGAACTAGACAAAGCCCCTAAAGTGATAACACTTTAGAGCCCTAGAAGTTTGTCTAGACAAGATCTTCTTAAACAATACTAGCAAAATAAAGAGCAAGAAAGAAGCACCTTATGTTTCTTACTCCTAGGGTTTCAAGCAAGCAATTTCATAATTTTAAATATGAGCAAGTAAACATACCATAGAAATTTACCATGAAATCAAAATTGCAGATTTACTTCACCAAGAATAATCAAGCACAAAAACCCTAGATTTTCCAAAATTTCACCAAGAAATGATCCAAAATACATCCAAAATAGCCTCCAAGCAAGTGTGCCTTAGTAATTTCACCCAAAAACCCCAAAGAGGGAACACATTTCAGTCCTCTCTCTTCAATGGGAGAGTTATATGAAAATGAAATAAAGCCAACCATATTTATATGGAAAATCTTGGCTTATTTTACCCAACAATTGTGTCTTTTCACAAAACTGAGCCTACATGTCAATTTGCTCATTGAAATTAAAAACAAAATCAACTCTTTACAAAATAACCCTAGCAAGGGTGATGTTATCCCTCTTAGGGTGACGTTGGTCTCCACAAAGGTGACATTAGGCTAGAGAAGCATGGCACTAGGCCTCCAAAGGCCTTGATTGTAATACCCCAAGGTCGAGCCCCTGTTGAATTGTAATGATGTTTATAGTCTAGTGAGCCAAGTGTTTATAAGTTGGGAGGCTTATATGTTTATTAGGCTAGAGAGCCTAGATGTTGAAGGCCAGGGAGCCTGATTTTGTATATGTAAATACTCACATCATTAATATAATTGCATTGCTGCGTGTAGACCAACCACAAAGAAAGAGTTATGGGGGACTAAGCTCCACTGGGTAGGGGAAGGGATGGGGCTGAGAGGCTGGGAAAAAGGACTAAGCTAGAGGGATTATTGCCAAGGGAATATTACAATATATTTTCCTAAAATACTAAGGTTTGGGGAAATAACCTTTGTTATCCTAAGTTCCTTTGGGGAGAGGAATGAACTCCAAGTGGAGAGGAATGAGCTCCCAAGAGAGCCATGTTTCAACCTGGGCACATGCAATTTTATGGGGGAAAATCCATCGTTGTGGGGGTTCTCTCACCATTATTTCCATCCTTCCCATGCACTCACACACTCACAAGATGAGCCATGACCTCCATTGTTGACCTCTGCAATATCTGAAACCTACAAACCTGTGAAACTAACCGGTTTGGACTGAGCCATATCATGCCCTAGCCATTTTGTTGTTGCTACCCACATTTTCTTTGGATTGGTGTGGCTTGATGTCATTACCAGAGCCCATACCCAATTTGACTACTGTGGTTACTCATTTGACTTAGGAACTGAACAAAAGAAGCAAGTTGTCAAGCCTATGGTTTGAAGAGGCGGGTTGTCAGGCCCGTGAATTGAAGAAGCAGGTTGTCAGGCCTGTGAGAAACTCTCTCCAGGTGAGAGATATTGTTGGGGAAGTGATTTCTCATGTTGGAAGTCTAGAAGTAGCTACAAAGCTATGATAATTCATGATCCGTCCTATTAGTGAAGCCCTGGAAAGGAAGTGGAGCAACCAATGGATTGTGGAATAGTGAAGGTGTATATTCCTGGGGTGGGACAGGCATGTGGGGAATGAGAGTCTGTGAGCGGTGGGCGTAAGTAGGATCTGAGAGGGAATCCTTCTTGTTTCATTGTGCAACTTTCCGTAGTCTCAACCTAGCCTAGGAATCCCTTTACCTTGGGTGGATTTTAGTCCGAACTCGTGGGTGACCCATTGCTGATATCTTCGAGTAGCATGGTCTAAGGCTGGGAGGTTCGTGGAAGGTATGCACGAAGTTGGTGGTATTCTCATAAAAGAATAAGTACCATTTATATGTTAATTTATATGCTGTGTATCCTGTACATGTCTTTATATTTATAAGAATGGCATGTGTTTTTGCATGTATGTTTCATTGTGATTTCCACATTTAATTTCTGTATTAGTAGAATGCATATTAGTTGTTTAATTTTATATGTATGATGTTCCGCAAAGAGATCTATCTGCCATAGCCCAACAGGTCTATGCATGGGTATGGACAATTTGATTATCAGAACAAAGTGAGAAGTTATGTTTTGTATTTTCGTTTTAAGTGGCATTGCCCAATAGAAGGCTGGGGTGTTACAAATTGGTATCAAGAACTTGAATAGAGTAGTTTGGATTTGTAGTGGCGCTTCCCGGCTTGGATGGCTGGGGACATTACAAATTGGTATAAGAGTCCATGGTTTCAACACTAAACCTGGATGGGCCACGAATGTGGAATTCAGAGTCAAAATTCCACAAGGAATTGATGTACAGAGTGCCAGAGTGGCGTTGAGAGAGATCATGGGTGGTATTGGAAAGCTCAGGAGGTATAGCGGTTCGAGAAAGTTAGAAGATAAAGGAGACCATGAAAACCGTGGTATTGGGCCACAAAGTTTAAATTTGGGCCATTGCATTTTTTTGGAAGAAGACAGATCCCTCACAACCATAAGATCTGGAGAAGGTGCATGACAGTTAACCATCAAGTCCTTTGGACTTCGTTACTTTGACAAGTTTGCAAGTTTTGTTGAGAAAGAAGTCGAATCACGAAGCTCCAAAGTCCCAAAGTGATTCTCAACCATAGATCATTCGGGAGGAGGAGATATGTTGGATTTCCCAGGTAGTTCGATAGTTCGGAGTTCAACGAAATTGATGGAAATTGGCGTAGAATGGACTTCCTCCCGAAGTTTCGAACTCCGGAGTGAATCTGGACCATTTGATATCAGAGATACATGTCAACGGATTATGAAGTGTCTGGAAGTTCATCAATTCGAAATTCCAGAGGAAATGGTTTGTCGTTGCATGGGAGGAAGAGATCCCTGATGTCCTGGAGCATCGAAGTGAGGTGGCATGATGATGTCACCTAGTGTGACATGGACTTACCCTAATTCTGCCATGTGTCACTCATTTTTGTACTTTTGATAGGCCCTTAGTGTCGATTGGGACCTGACATGTGTCACTCGATGGTGGGGCCACGTGTCACCACCTTGATTGGTGACATTTGTACTATGTGGACCCCGGGAGGTTGAGAAGTTCGGGAGTTCGACGTTTAGGAGAAAATTTAAGTACTGATGAGAAGAAATCGCCGAAGTCTCGAAGCGTTGGATATGACTTGGACCTGTTCGACAATCAACAGTTCGACAATTTTGAAAAAGTGTCTATGAGAAGAAATCAATGAAGTTCTGAAGAGTAAGATATGATGTGGCATGACGACGTCACCTAGGGTGACATGGACCTACCCTAAGTTTGCGACGTGTCACTTGTTTTTGTACCTTTGACAAGCCTTAGGTGCTAATTGTGACCTGACACATGTCACTCGACGGTGAGACCACGTGTCACCCCATGTTCTGACACGTATCACCTCGGGTGTGTAGTACTAAGTGGACCCCGGGAGTTCACCAATTCAGAATTCAGAAAGAAGGAGGTGTGAGGAAGGTGAAACCCCCGAAGCTCTGAAGAGCGGAGTAAATCCCCACTGTTGATCGAGAGAGGAAATGAAAAAGTAGATCCCGTAGTCCAGAGACTTGGCACTTCGGAGGATTCAAGGCATAAATAGTTGAGGTCGAGGGATTTTGGAGGCCTGAAGGCCAAATTCCATCTCAACCATTGATCACATAGGACGTGTGGCGCCAGATTCCAAGGTCCAGAGACTTGGTACTCTGGAGGAATTGAGTTGCAGGTTTCTTTGAGTCAAGAACTCCCGAAGGTCGGAGTTAATCTTGACCGTTGATCAAGAGATGACACGTGGAGTCAAGATAGAGAATCTCTGGTGAGTCAACACTCCAAGAGATTTGTAGATAAGTGCATTGTAACCCGCTGAAGCCTGGAGTCCCGGAGCTCCTATCTACCGTAGATCTAAGCAATGAATGGGGATCATCGATCAATACATTCTCCGAGTATTCAGAGAATTGGCGTTTAGAGGAAATGATTGTAATGAAGAAAAACCTCTTAATTATGAAGTTCTAGAGCCCTAGAGGCCCAAATCATAGGACATGCGCCTATCTGTTAGCGCCGGGTCACAACCTGTGGTCACATGAGATGAGGGGGCGAAGAAAAAGGGCCAAGTTCCCAAAATTTATTTTTGAAAACAAAGAAGGGATTAGAGAAGGAGCTCGTGGAATTTTTAATTTGTACAGACCTACACCTAAGGAAGTAAAGAAAGTCTGCAAACCTGAAGAGAGGATCCAACACATATCCAAGAGACAATTCGACTTTGATATGTAAGAATCCATGTACAAGGATTACATCCCTGAAAAGACAAATTGTTCAAATATCCATAACTTCCTGCTCAAAACTCAGAATTGAGCATGGAAGCAGGCATTGGAAAGGTATTGAACAGTAGAAGATAAATGTTCACCCATAAATTGGATCTGAACATTCAATTTCTTAGGAAATCAACATGAAATAAGTATGATATATTAATGAATCAGAATGGTTCATGTTTTCATGAAATTAGTGAGAACAATTAGCCTGACAAAGTTCTGTTGGTTGCACATTTTTGTAGAATTAACAGATCCCATAACAGAGCAGAGTTATCACAAAGTGTAGAGAGATGGATGATACAAAGATAGTCTACAACCAAGAAGATGAAATCAGAGGGATGAATGTCCAGTTGGGTATGGAAGGAATCAACTCCAATGGACATGGAGGAGGAAAGGAGGAAGACATAAATTTGGCTGAGACCCTCAAAAAATTACAGACAGATGTACATAGCCACAATCCTGATAATGAAAGGATTATGAAGGCCAAGGAACAAAAGGAAGACTTCAATATGAAGTTGATGAAAATCCTAGACAAAATTTAAAATAAGTTGGATAAGGAGAGTGGCTCCAACAAATCAGGAAGGCATGGGACCCCTGAGGGAAACAAAAGATCAAGGAGTGATAACAGACATCACCATCACTCCCAAAGGCATTCCAACAGGAGAGCACACAACAAATCAAGTACATCCCCTATCAGGAAGCATCATAGGAGCTCTGGGGTGGATGAATTGAAAGGATAAATGAACAAGATCAAACCTCCTACTTTTGATGGTGAACACAAGAAGGATGAAGATGCTGAGACATGGATGCTAGGCATGAGAAAATATTTCCAACTGCATAATTATTCTTCTCATGCAGAAGGAATAATTTATATCTATCAGTTGAAAGGAAAGGAATCCATGTGGTGGGATCATCTTATGCAAATGCAACACATCATAGAGAAAAATGTGACTTGGAAGGAATTCAAGAAGCATTTTGAGAAGAAATACCTGACCAAGAGGTATTATGACAAAAAGATGAAAGAGTTCTTTGAACTCAAACTGGACAACATGACCATTGATGATTATGAAAGGATATTTTTAGAACTATTTAAGTATGTCTCCTTCGTCAAAGATGAGACAATCAAGATCCAAAGATACCTGAGTGGGCTGCCATCTTTCATCAGTGACAAGATTCAATATGATGAACCAAAGACTTTGGAGGAAACCATAAGGAGAGCCAAGTGCTTATATGATCAACATAAAGGAAATCCTTCTTTCCAAAAATCTTTGGAAGACAAGAAGAAGTTTAAGAGGGAACATAGGCAGAAGGGGAACATGCCTTCATTTTTCAGAAACAATCCTCAAGGACAACCATCTTTTAGAGAGCACAAAATGGCTGAGGTAAGTGGGCAAAGGCCAAGGCAAACACCCATTCAATGTTGGGGTTGTAAAGGAGACCATAAGTATATAGATTGTCCTCACAAAAGTGAAAAAGTGAGAGTTGTCCACAATGTACAACAAGCTGAAACAGTGGAAGACATGGGCAGAAGTGTTCCAAGGATCTATGCATCCTTGGAAAACAAGCAAGCTGTGTTTCAATCACACATGATTGAAGTAGAAGGTATGATCAATAACCATGCCTTTACTATTTTAATAGATTTAGGAGCTAGTCATAGCTTTATAGATCCTAAGGTAGTGGAAATATTGCATTTTCCAAGAAGAAAGCATGGAAATCTTGGCTGCTTCAGCTAGCTACAGAAGCCAAGTGAAAAGTTGTTGAGTTGGTTAATTCATGTCCAATGGACATGAATGGGCTGAGTACCAAGACATATTTGAACATCCTACCCTTGGGTTCATATGACTGTTTAATTGGTATGGATTGGTTGGACCAACACCATCATGTCTTAGACTGTCATAACAAGGAATTTACTTGCCTGAATGAGGAAGGGAACCCAAGAACTGTCCAAGGAATTCCTAGGGAGTTACTGTCCGAGAGATCTCAACAATGCAAATGAAGAAGTGTTATAGGAAGGGATGTCAAATATTTTCAACCCATATGGAGGAAGAACCTAAGGATAAGGTGCCAAATATTGAGGATCATGCAGTCTTGAAATATTTTGAGGATGTGTTTAAGGAGATACCAGGACTTCCCCCAAAGAGAGATATTGATTTCTCTATAAATTTGATGCTTGGAGCAGCTCCAATATCAAAGACTCCCTACCGGATGAGCACACCAGAGTTGAAGGAGTTGCAAATGAAACTTGAATAACTTCTAAAGAAGGGGTATATACGCCCAAGTGTGTCACCTTGGGGTGCCCTAGTTTTATTTGTGAAGAAGAAATAGGAGACATTGAGACCGTGCATTGACTTTAGACAATTAAACAAAGTGACTATAAATAACACATATCCTTTTCCAAGGATCGATGATCTCTTTGATCAGTTAAAGGATGCAAGGATATTCTCAAAGATTGATCTTAGGTTAGGATATCATCAAGTAAGGATCAGAGATGAAGACATCAGTAAGACTTCCTTCAGGACAAGGTATGGTCATTACGAATTCACAGTTGTGCCATTTGGGTTATCAAATGCACCATCTGTTTTCATGTGCTTAATGAATGGTGTTTTCCGGGAATATTTAGACAAGTTGTCATTGTCTTTTTGGATGAAATATTTGTATATTCCAAATGAGAATAAGAACATGAGCATCACTTGAGGATGGTGTTACAAGTGTTAAGAGAGCACCAATTGTATTCCAAATTGAGCAAGTGCTCATTTTATCAGAACCAAATTCATTATTTGGGGCATATCATATCCAAATAAGGGATAGCAGTGGACCCTGAAAAGATTGAAGCTATTAAAGGGTGAAAAACACCTAAGAATGTGATAGAATTCAGATCCTAATTCATGGGTCTAGCTGACTACTACAGAAGATTCATTGCAGGGTTTTCAAGGATTTCTCACCCAATCACTTCCTTGCAAAGGCAGGGGGTGAAGTTTGAATGGACAATAGAATGTGAAAAGAGCTTCCAACAATTGAAGAAGTTGTTAACCAGTGCTCCAATTATGAGGATTGCATATTCAAATGAATATTTTGTGGTTTGCACAAATGCATGGAAAGAAGGATTTGATGGAGTCCTTAGTTAGAACGAATTTGTGGTATGTTTTGAATCCAGAAAAATTGACAGAGCTTGAAAGGCTCTATGCCACTCATGATTAGGAGTTGGCAGAAATAGTACACGCCTTGAAGAAGTGGAGGTACTACCTCATGGGAAAAATATTTGAGCTAAGGACAGACCATAATGGTCTGAAATATTTGTTTGATCAACCAACTTTAAATGCAAGGTAGAGTAGATGGTTAGAATTCCTCTGTGAGTATGACTTTGATATCAAGCACATAAAAGGAAAAGAAAACAAAGTGGCCAATGCACTCAAAAGGAGAGTGCATGAACTACATGCTACATCCATTATCATGTATCAAACTGATCTTAAAGGCGGAATTTCTGAGGCTGCAAAAGCAGATTTGCAGTACATGGAATTAGTAACAAAATTATAGCAATGTAAAATGAAACATGAAGTTGAAGATTATGAATTGGAAAAAGATGGAATTCTCTTGTACATGAACATAATTTATGTACCCAATTCTCATGAATTTAGGAGTAATATTTTGAAAGAGATGCATAATGTACCTTATGATGGACACCCAGGATATCAAAAAATAGTTCTAGCAGTCAAGAGCCAATATTATTGGTCAGGAATGAAGAAAGAGATTGTTGAGTACATTGCTAAATGTTTGGAGTGTCAAAAATCTAAGGCTGAGCATAGACACCCCGTTGGGTTGCTGTAGCCGTTTCCCATTCCTGAGTAGAAGTGGGAAGTGGTGACAATGGATTTCATCACAAAATTTCCCAGAACAAGCAAGCAACATGATTCTATCATGGTGGTGGTGGACAAGCTTACTAAAGTTGCTCACTTCATTCCTATGAAGGTTACTCACAAGGAAACCAATGTTGCTGATATTTATATGAGGGAAGTAGCACACTTACATGGAATACCCAAGACAATTGTGTCTAACAAAGACCCAAAGTTTACCTGAAAGTTCGTGAAGGGATTATTCAAAGGGTTCATAACAAATCTAAACTTCAACACAACTTATCATCCCAAGTCTGATGGGAAAATAGAAAGGGTGAACCAAGTGATAGAGGATATGCTAAGGATGTATGTGATGGACAAACCATCTAAATGGGAAGATTATCTACACTTGTTAGAATTTCCCTACAACAATGGGTACCAAGCATCTCTGAAGATGAGCCCATTTGAGGCACTTTATGGAAGAAAGTGAAACACACCAATAAGCTGGGACAACCTAACTTATAGAGTAGTGGTTGGGACATAGTTTCTTAGGGAAATGGAAGAGAAAATGTTGAAGATGAAAAATAATTTAAATGCTACCCAAGACAGGCAGAAAAACTATGCTGACAAGGGTAGAACTCACAAGGAGTTTAAAGTGGGTGATCATGTTTTCTTGAAGGTGAAGGCCAACAAAAGTTCCCTGAAGTTGGGAAACTATTCCAAGTTGGCAGCCATATATTGTGGTTCATTTGAAATACTAGAGAGGATTCAACCAGTAGCTTACATGCTTTCATTACCTGCATCTATGGTTATTCATAATGTATTCCATGTATCATTTCTTAAGAAATATATACCCGATGCTAATCATGTTATTGATTGAAATGTGATTCAAGTGCATCCGATATGCATTCTGGAACGAAAAATCAAACAACTCCAGAATCGAGCCATAAGGCTTGTAAAGGTCCAATGGACTTGGTACGGTCCTGAGGACGCTACTTGGGAGCATGAAGATGCTATGCAGGTAGAATACCCACATATTTTTGAAGATATTGGAAATCATGTTGATATTATGCACTTAGGACAATGCATAAATAAGGGGAGGGGATTGTAATACCCATAGGCTGAGCCCCTACTGAATTGTAATGATGTTTATATGTTGGTGAGCCACGTGTTTATAAATTGGGAGGATTATATGTTTGTTATGATGGAGAGCCTAGATGCTGAAGGCCATGGAGCCTCATTTTTCATATGTAAATACTCACATCATTAATATAATTACATCGATGCGTGTAGACCAACCACGAAGAAAGAGTTATGGGAGAATAAGATCCACTGGGTAGGGAAAGGGATGGGGTTGAGAGGATGGGAAAAAGGGACAAGATAGAGGGATTATTGCCAAGGGAATATTATAATATATTTTCCTAAAAGACTAAGGTTTTGGGAAATAAGCCCTGTTATCCTAAGTTCCTTTGGGGAGAGGAATGAGCTCCCAAGAGAGCCATGTGTCAACCTGGGCACATGAAATTTTATGGGGGAAAATCCATCGTTGTGTGGGTTCTCTCACCATTCTTTCCATCCTTCCTAGGCACTCACACACTCACAAGCTGAGACATGACCTCCATTGTTTACCTTTGCAATCTCTGAAACCTGCAAACCCATGAAGCTAACCATTTGGCCTGAGCCATATCGCGCCTTGTCCGTTTTGTTGTTGCTACCCACATTTTCTCTAGACTGGTGTGGCTTGCTATCATTACCAGAGCCCATACTCGATTTTGCTACTATGGTTACCCGTTTGACTTAGGAATTGGATAAAATAAGAATTTTGTTAGGCCTGTGGTTTGAAGAGGTCGGTTGTCAGGCCCGTGAATTGAAGAAGCATGTATTTAGGCCTGTGAGAAACTCTCTCCAAGTGATAGATATTACTGGGGAAGTGATTTATCCTAGAGGGAGTCCAACAAAAACTATAGAGCTCTGAGAATTCCTGATCCGGCCTATTGTTGAAGTCCTGGAAGGGAAGTGGCACAATCGATGGACAGTGGAACAGTGAAGGTGTATATTCCCCGAGTGGGACATGCATGTGGGGAATGAGAGTCTGTGAGCGGTGTTGCATTGTGAAGATTTACGTAGTCTCATCCTAGCCTAGGAATCCCTTTACCCTGGGTGGAGTTTAGTCCCAGCTCGAGTGTGACCCACTGCTGATATCTTGGAGTAGCATCGTCTAAGGCTGGGAGGTTCGTGGAAGCTCTGCATGCAGTTGGTGGTATTCTCATAAAAATATAAGTACCATTTCTATGTTAATTTGTATGTTGTGTATCCTGTACATGTATATATATTTATAGTAATGGAATGTGTTGTTGTATGTATGTTTTACTATGATTTCCACCTTTATTTTGTGTATTAGTAGAATGCATATTAGTTGTTTAAGTTTATATGTATGATGTTATGAAAATAGATCTGTCTTCCATAGCCCAACATGTCTATGCCTAGGTATGGAGAGTTTAATTATCAGAACATAGTGAGAATTTTTGTTTTGTATTTAGTTTTAAGTGGCATTTCCCAGTAGAAGGCTGGGGGTGTTACAAATTGGTATCAAGAACTTGAACAAAGCAGTTTAGATTTGTAGTGGCGGTTCCCGTATTGTGTGTCTGGGGACGTTACATTGATCCTCATCCACACATGCCATCATCATCATCATCATCATCATCATCATCATCACGACCTCATCCATCCAAACCAACCCTAGGTGATGTCATGGGATACAAAGGTGTCCTTTGGGCCTCCAAGGGCCAATGCCCAAGTGGGAGGAGGTGGAAATCCATCCTAAGGTCATGTTAGATTGCCTCCAAAGTCAACGTCCTCTTCCTTCATTCTACAATTGTTCATCACGATCTTTCCCCAGGAATGGGGTCTCTACATCCATCCTTATGCTTCAAGCACTCATGAAGGTCCGAACTAATCATCTCCTCATGAATACCTGTCCACCGGGAAAGGTACTACAAAGAAAAATAGGTACGCCCTCTAAGGGTCCATGAGTCACAAGTATCATAACAAGCAAGCCACTTCTAATAATCAAACCAGCCGAACATGTGCATCAGACCCCCCTTTTCAAACTAAAGAAATTCTCAAAGGCGTTATACAATTTGTCAAATTTAGGTGTGGGAGGGGTGTCAAGGCATCCTATTAGGATAGTCAATCTTCAAGTCAAAGGTGTTTCCTAAGAGAAACCCATCAAGTCATGTATGAGTGTGAGGTGGAGTGGGTAATACTTTTGGGCATGGGGTTTATGACATACAAGGGATCGTAGTGTCTCATTTATGGATGCCTTTGTAGAGGGTGTGCTACCCTTCATCTACAATGCAATATTTTTTCCAAGCCCATTCATTGTCATTAATTAATTAAATTCCAAGACAATTGGTTTCTCCAAATGGGTAACATATAACTTGGGAGGCAATACCCAATGTCACTTGAAGGGAGAGGTACACAAAGTGCCATAGGGGTAAATTATAGCTTGTAACACACTTGTGTAGATCCCTCAACAAGTGGGACGTCTATATAATGTGAGTTTTGCTTTTGGAGGTCTTATTATTTTGAGAGATAATGGTTCATTGTTTCTCAAGACCTCTTGGGAAATAATATGGAAGGTTTATGATTTGGATTTTATCTTTTTCTAGCCACTTTCCCCTCTAGGCCTTTAGCCTCTTCTTCCCATGAAATGAGGTATAATCCCTTCTTGGGTCAGTACACCCAAATATCCAAAAAAATAAGGAGACAAAAGGAAATAAGTATGGAAGGTGATAAGTATGATCGGTAATGGACTATGAATCTTCAAGGAATCCCCCAGTAGTACCATATTCCCGAGGGTGACCAACTTACTACGACAAAATGACACCCACCAAGGTTAAATAAGGAAAATAGTATAAATTCCAAGAAAATGTTCTGTAATAAAGAGAGATTATTTGCAAAATGTTCAAATGCCTCAAATATTGGAGTGACACTTACCATGAAACCATAATCATTAACTCATGGAGTGAGACCTACTATCATCTGGGGCCATTCCCGTGTGGTGGATACTGGTGGTGGTGGTGATGTGTAGAATGTATCAATGAAAAAGAGGATCCCTCCAAGGCTATGATATGTCCATTTGTCTCTTGACACTCCATGTTTGCAACATATGGGCCTTGAGAAATAATCTCCTTAGTTACCCCTAGGTTGGGGGTAACAAGAAAAATCCCATAAAACAACTTTTTCATTAGCTGCAAAAGTAGTTGATTTAGCCCTCTTATCAAAATATTTCTTAATAGTATGTTGTCTCTTTTTAAGATTCTCAAGAGAAAAAACTTCTTTGTTCTTCTAAAGCCAACAATGCATGTAATATTTAAGGGATATTAATAGAGTTCAACTCTTCTTCTTTTAATTCTAACATAAGGGAAGTTAATTCAAGTTCCAAGGGAATAATTGCTTCTTTCCCATATAATAATTGAAAATGAGTATGGCCTGTAGTTGTTATAATAATTGAAAATGAGTATCCTTACACATCAATGAAAACCAAATATCCATCAATATAAACCAACTATCCCACAACAATAACCCTCTCCAAATCAATATTGATTCTTGAGTCAGATACAATATGTGTGAAGATATTTCCTGCAGTGACACCAAAAATAGATTTTGTAGGATTCAAAGATATTCCAAATTTTCTGCAGTGAAGAAAAACTTGTTTTAGATGATCAAAATGATCTTCTCGATTTCTTGAATAAACAATTAAATCATTGAGATAAATTTGAATTATTTTATCGATCAGATCGTCAAAGGCTATTTGCATAACTCTTTGAAAGGTAGCACCTCCATTGATTAAAACAACAGGCATTCATCCATAATTGAAGGTGCCTCAACGCATGGTAAAGGTGGTTTATACTTTTCAATCCTCTTGACTTGAATTTGATTGTATCTTGAAAATCCATCAAGAAGTGACATCATATGTGATCCTACCACTAGATATAAAATAAGTTCCATGTTAGGAAGAGGAAAATTATCCTTAACACTTTCCTTGTTCAAGGCCTGGAAATCAACACACAATATTATGTCTTCGTTCTTTTTCTATACAAGACAAGGTTAGATACCTATTTTGAATACTTAACATGAAAAATAATGTGGGAATTTATAATGTTTTCAATATCTTTCCTAATTGTTGCTTCTAGTGCAAGATTTAATAGGTCTATGTCTTTTCCTTACCGGTTTTGCTTCTTTCTTAATAGGAATTGCATGATGAATAATACTAGGACAAAAACCACGTAAATCCTCATAAGACCATGCAAAGACATTTAAATTAACAAAAATTATCCGTAAATTTCTACTTTTATTTCTCTGAACATTGAGCTCCAATCTTTAAAATCTTTGGGTCTTCTTGAGTTCCAATGTTCACATAAATGATCATTGCTATCTTTCTTTTTTATTCCTCCTCTATTTTTTCCTTTTTGTTTCCTACATCACTAGAAGAGAATGAGATTTATAGAGGAGTCGACCCCTTTGGAAATTTGTTGTATTCTAAAGATATAATATCTTTCCTTTTCAAAGGCTCATTCTACAAAAAGGTACATATACTTTCATCGTAAGGAAAAACTTGCCAAGATTCAACATTTTTGGGAAAATGAGGATGATATAATGACATACATGTGAAATCAAACCTCTTAGAGATAAATTATCTTGTAGAACTAGCTGCAAAAACAATAAGCCTATCAACCATAGAATTCATATCTCTCTTGATATGAGTAATGTTGAAAGATACACGATTAGAGATTAATTTCCAAATTTCTTGTATATAGCTCTTTATAAATTTAATGGATGGGGAACATATTATTCTAATTGGATTGACAATAAGTTCAGAATCCCCAAAAATAGAAACATGGTAATAACCAAGATTGAATGTATTCTCTATTACAGGAACTAGGGCCTCAAATTATGTTACATTATTTGTACATGCAAATTCTAATTTATAAGAAAAAATATGAATTTTTCCTACATGTGAATACAGTACTATGCCAACTCCATTACCTTCACTTGAGCATGCACCATAAAAATGAATGTTCCACATGCAATATTTAGGGTTTGGAAGCTATGCAACAAAATCATTATCTTCCTAAAAAATTGAGTATACACCTATATCCTCTTCAATGTAAGTAACATGTGGTTGAGGAACTCTTTCAATGTATGGTGAGATTTGTCCCTCCCAAAGAACAATGATATTATTTCCATTTTTGGGAAGGGACATGTGTGTTCCATCCAATGAAATGTATCCATCAGTTAACACTTTCCAGTATCTTCCTAAGATGATAGAGTAGTTGCTAAATCGTATATCAATTACTTGAATATTACAAGTGGTCCTAATCTTGGGATGAGCACACAAAACCAAATTTACATCTTTGATTTCACCAATAGTGGCTTGTTGTTGATTGTTATAAGACAACATACTCTTCTAGTTTTCATTGGTACATGAAAGACATAAATATTCCATGATAATATTAGACATAACATTGGGGTCAGATCCCCCATCAATTAGACAACAATGTGCAATCTTATCCATAATCTTTACAAAAACATAAAAGGAGGATTTTTTACATAATTTATAGGATTATATACACCTATTATTTATATATAGTTCTTCTTCATGTTGTTCTTCAATCAAACTGGAAATGGTGGAAGATTTACCTTCCATAAAGTCTTTCATATGATTTTTTTATTTAGGGGCAATCACCATGACCAATAAACATGCATCTTCTTTTGTTATTCAGGGGCAATCACCATAAACAATAAATATGCATCTGCTTTGATTATAGCTAATTGTTTCAAGATATTATACTTAGATGAAGAAGATGAGGTTGAAACCTATGAATTTTGAGTACCCCTCATGATCTGAGGATTAATTTGTTGAGAGGATGTATTAGGATCAAAAGTGTTTTTAGGAGGACCTCCTTTTCCCTTGTTTTGACATGATTTGTTTCGAGTATCAACTATCTTGAAATATTCTTCCTGATCCTAATCTAAGGAAACAATTGTTGTATTATTCATTTTTCCAAATATCCACTCTCTCACATTATTTTTAATTTCGCAAGTGTTCTCATCATGATTCCCCTTAGAAAAATTACTCTAGGTTCTTGAGAGAATAGCCTTGGGTTAAAAACTATGAGTTTGGTTTATTAAGGTAGCGTGGGTGGATGTTCCAATAGAAGTAGAAGTCACCCCTTTTATTTCAAAGGAAATCATTTTCTTTCTCATATCCTGTACAAGTTGTAACACAATTGACATGTTAGTTTGTTTGACATAGTCATCGACAAGAAACCTTTCCTTGCCAACTACTCCTCAAAACCTAAACAACTTTGTCTACTCCTCAAAACCTAAACAACTTTGTAATGTAGATCCCAGACTGTTAGCATTCGTTTCTTCTAACCTATGGAAATAAGTAGAAAGTAACGTGTTGTATTGATGTATTAAGTCAACTTGATTGTCTGGCCTAATGATTTTTGGAATATAATTGTATTTAGTGAAACATGAGTTAAAATATTTGATTGTTTCACCTTTATTGTAGAAAAAATTATTGTAATATTTCAATAAATTCACTGGACTTTGAGGTTTTCCGTATGTTGATTTAAACCAATAAGATAATTCGACCCAATTCATAAAGATATTAGGTAGTAATTTAAAGAAATCAACTGAACCTTTCCTTCCAAATAATTAACAAATAGTCTCATGCTTGTATCATTTTCAATTTCTCCAATATTATGGCATGCATTTAAAAAAATAATTAAATGCACATTAACTAAAATTTCCAGGGAATTTAGGCAAATGGTCTTTAAACTTTGGAAGAGGTGTAGTAGTTGGAGCCAAATCTAAAGGAACTGACACATGCCGTAGATTAGTATTTTCATCCTCTTCAAATTGGATTAAACTGTATTGTTTGATGACTTTTATGGGATTTGTGGTTGATTGGACACGATTATAGTGACTATATGTGCTTCCGATTAAGGAAGAATATGAAGTTTGTGATGAATTAGATGTTGGTTGTGGAAATTGATTATCTTTCTGATTCACAGGTCTTTTTCAGATGCGTTTGGACCCCATTTCTTGACAGGGGGTGTGGGGGGGATCTCCCCCCCCCCACATATCCCCTGGATGGGGTTAGGGGAAAACACCCCCAAAGAGAAAGTTTTGGGAAAATTTCCTTGTAAAATATTGTAATTTCGTAGTCAATATGGACCGTTCATTATAAGGTCGCAGATATGACGGTAGAAGTTATGTTAGGGTTTTTTTTCCTTAGAAGGAAACCCTCTTTTATGAGTGAATTGTATTGCTACTATGTATGTGAGTGAATATTTTATTCTGAGAGAGGAGATTATGAGAAAAAGAAGAGGAAGTTACAATGGGTGTGATGTAGGTTGTATCCCTTCATTTGTTGGATAATAATAAAGGAAGGACCTGACAATTTCTATGGTGTATGTATCCCACACTGGGTGAACCACACATATATGTGTCTCTATTGTATTGTGTATCTTCTTTGTTTTATTCCCACATCTATTTTTATTTTATTTCTCTGCGATTCGATTTTTCTAACAGTAGATCCGCTAATACTACTGGAACCACTAGAATAAGTCATTGTAGATATCTTGGGATGAAACAATATTCATAAAATTGATACCCCAGTCTCAAAATATGATAAATATATTCAAATCCTTGGTTGAAGATTCTCCTTCCTATCTCAAAGAAAGGATCAAATTCAGGGGGTTGACCTTTTCTTCGTCTTGATGAACGAGATTGGGTGGTCATAAGACAACCCTCTATCGAGGAGGTCGATTTCAAGCCTGCCTTTAAATGGATTCTCTCTGTTCTTGGGTTTCAATATCATGAGAAATAATCTCCCAAGAACGTTCAAGTTCTTCACAAGTGCGAGCGATTTCTAGGATAAAAAAAAAAAAAAAGACTTGATGTGATACTTCTTTGGTTAGGAAGGCAAAACCTCAAGTTTGTTTGCTGCAAGGTAGGAAAATTCATTGAAATAAAACAGAAAAATAAAAATAAAAGAGAAGAACTAGAGAGTAAAAGAACTCCCCACTATGGTCACTAAATAAATGTTGATGGGAGGAATGGAAAAATCCTCGCTTAATCATTTTTGAATCTCATTAGGATAGGTGAGATAGACGAGATTATCACCCTGGTTTTATAGCTTGTCAAAAATATCAACCAGAACTCAAGAAATATGTTCTTGGATCTGATTCTATTATATAAAAAAAATTGCATGCCTTTATGTGAAATAATTTTTAAAAGATAAAATATGCTTGCAAAATGAATTTATAAAATAATTGAATAAGAAAATGCAAGATAACATGAATCTGAAAACCAACACACAACAAGTCTCATAAATGAGAAGAAATCATCAAATAATTTTATTGATATTAATATAAGTTACAACAAGTTTATATTTTCAAATCCGTACGAGGGTTTGAATCATAATTAGACTGAGAATTCTAATATATAATTTAACTCATACATAGACAACTAGTGTCTCAAAAGAAGAAGATTAGAAATAAAAACTGAACTAGATCAATCTAAGCTACATGTGCATTATAGTCTTGACTTTGCAAAACTAGAATTGATCAACACTGAAAGAAATTTAGAACTTGCAATTAAGTTTAAATAGAATTTCAAGATGAATGGACGACCTTGGAGAATATCAATAATCGATGTTTCCTAGTCCTTTCTTTGCCACCTTTAGAATAACCCTTCTATCAACAAGATAAATTATCTCTAAAGAAACTAAGATACATGGATGAATGAACATATATTCTACTTGGGGTAATATAAAACCTTATTAAAAGTATCTCTCTCTATTTTCTCATGATCCTCATTTATCTTGAAAGTAGTTTGAGTAGTTTAACTACGTTTTTGTTTTAAAAGTTAAATAACTTTAGTTAGGAGAGACCAAATTTATTTTATAATAAGGGTAAACAAATAATAAATAATAGGTGGGGTCCCACTAAGTCTTTGATCATTTATTCTCAACATTTCCCTTGTAACTATAAAATTTAATTAAATACCATGCATATATCAACATCATAATTATACTAAAAAAGTAACCAATATAAACATGTCACATCAACAAACAATCATACCTCCCAAGAATATCATAATGGCATGATATTAAAAGTATTTAAAAAATAATATCATGTGCCCACTGTGTTGAGCACTCAACACACCCTAAAAATATTTCTGAATTTTTTCTTTTGGGTACCTATTTGTCATTTTTGAATGAAGCCATTTTTTGTAGGGATCAATGGTTTTTTTTGTTGTTGTGTTTTATCATCGATCACATTCGGTTTGGTTTGAAGTTTGTTGAACATATTGAATTTTTTCTCTAAGTAAACATGACATTAGAATAATTACACACAACTTAAAATTTGTTTTATAAAAGAACCGCGTGCCAATTGACGATTCTGGTTTGCAAAAACAATCTTTTAAAACAAATCACCAATGTATCACCGACATCGGAGACATCTGCAAGACAAATAGTCATATAAACAATGACAATCGCCGATCACCGATGTATCGTCGACATCGGCGAAAAGGGAGAAATGGTGTGAAATTCAGAAACATATGCCTAAGAAAATCATCGATGCCGAAAAAAATCTTCTCACACCAAAGAGGTCAAATCAACCATCACATTTTTTTTTGAGTAGATAGTCCGTATTGCTCGGTTATCTCCCACATCATTTTTTGATGTTACTCATGTTATACTTGTACTTCCATGCCAACACTTACACGTCAGCACTGTACGACAGTTTGGGTCAGCATCAAAACGTTTTGCCTAAAATTACCAACAAAACAACATTAAAGACAAACTATCGACGTTGATGCATTCATTAACTACCAACAAATTTCTAAGACACCGAACTATAGGATTTAGATCGAACCTTTATCCACCAACACCGACGATCCTGGTTTATCTACGCTATCCATTTAACGATCCTGCTTATCCCCGATGCCGATCATACTTGTCCCGTTGAAGTGTGAAAATGCTCAGGTAATTTGAGGAGATACCTCTAGCTAAGTGAAGGATGATGTTTGCGATCTGTTATACATTTAATACCTTCATGTAACCGATACCACAATGTTGCGCGCCGACCAACTTTCCAAATTTGAATTCGTCGATGAACTCTAAAGTAACACGCTCCTACGCTGTCAGCCTGCGTTGCATTTAATCCTAAGCATGATGTGGATTCTGTTATAGATTGCATAGATCATATCTATACTCCTGAATTTAAGACTCGATGTGACAAGGTAGGTATGTTTTAAATTTACAAAGTTTGATCTCGAGCATGGTATTCCATTCACAAATCAATGATCTTCCAAGAAGACGAAGGAGCAGGAGAGAGAATGAAAGAAATTAAAGTTCATTGTATCACTTCAATTACCACTAAGCCCAAGTTATTTATTTCAAGGAAGATGTAAGCTTGGTTTTTATTGTTTGCATTTACGATTGTGTCTGATAACGTTTGTCGAAGTTGGATTGTAGCTTATTGATCCAGATTATTTTCGACACGAAATGAGAGTGGAGATATAATAAAGCAATGTATATAGTTATCTCAGATATCCAATATTATAAAAGAAATGTATCAGAGATGCAACCATAAACACAGAGATACAATAATACACAAATTTCTATTAATGAGCGAAAATGTACAAACACTGTAAAAATACAGAGTGAAAGAGTCGCTAGAATGGCGACAACTTATCTCTCAGAAGATATGTGTCCGCTACTCACATTCACAAGAAGATGATATTATAATGAGGCTCCAAAGGCCTTTTTTGTCATAAATAAAATCCAAAACCCTAACACCGGAAGATGAAAATCCAATAGTTTTATGGACCCCGTTTTGGGTAGTTTGGTCTATCAACTTCCTGAGGGCGTAACTTTGGCATACCATCTCCGTTTGGGGTGCACAATAGCTTGTTGGAAAGGTATCATCGAGGATATTCATTATGTGGGATCAATTAAAGCCTTTGGATATCATTGAGAATCTATATCCCAAAAAACCTTCATTTAGGCCCTTAAAATGGTCCCAGAAGTTAAAAATCGCAAATAGTAAATTACCAAAATTGCCAGAAAACTATTTTGAGCCAGTTGGAAAAGGTGGGTGGCCACCGATATACACCTGGATCAATACTCACTCCTTAGGAAGCAATGTTATCCATTTTGTTGAGTTCCCGAGGGAGAAGGGAAAACATTTGTTGAATCTGCATCTTAATGAGCTGCTTTCCTTGTTGGAGAAGTTGCCCTACTTAGCTTGTTGAAGGTTGCCAAGAACTTGTGGTTGGAAGGGTTGGACCTTTTTAACCAGTCTAGCCACATTAGATGCATGTGTGAAAAAGGAATATTTACACTTTTTCTGCAATATTGTCGACCTGCTTCTGTTGGATAGAAGGTGCTTGGATTGAGGCTACAATGGTGTTCTTCTGTTCATGCTTTGAATAGACTGTGAAGAAGCTGAATTTTGTAGTATGAGATACTACCTTGCGGAACTATTTAGGTAGGATAATAGTCAGAATTACCTCTGGTATCCTGTAGAGATGATCCCCTAGAGTAACAATGACACTACGGGGTCGAGACTCATAAATAGCATGGTGCTTCCACATATATGGATGGCCCAAGAGAACATCACAAACATATAGGGGGAAACATATCATAATACCTCGTCCTTGAAGGGTTGGATGACGTATGACAATCAACACTGCTAGCTGACACAAAGATCTCATCCCTGGCGAAGCCACCAGATGTTCTATGGTTGCGGGTGTGGTGTTCTCGACAATCCCAATTGTTTGACGACCTCTGATGAGATGAGGTTCTTATGGATTCCACTATGAACAATAAAATGTAGCGGTGTCCCCTTCACGCACATTTGTGAATGAAAAAGGTGCCCCCCCTCTTTAGAATATGTTGGTTCTTCTGGTTGAATTGCTCTGATTGTGACAACAGCAGTGGGGTCTACGTTGATGATCTGTCTTCTATCAGTATTTTTAGAATCAAATTCTGAATCAGGGTTCGACTCCTTGTATTTTATCTCGGCCACCAATGACTATTTTGAGCGACATTCATCGATGTTGTGCCAGAGGATTTTGTGGAAATCACACCATTTTCCAGTGTCCTCCTTCTTCTTTCCATGAACCTTCTTTTCCTGTGGCTTGGACTGGTTTTCGAGATGCTGTTTGTTAGGGCCATCTTTATCATACTTTTGTTGTTGTGGATTCTCAGACCCAAACTCCTTTTTTTTTGGTGGTTATACTTCTGCTCGATTTTAACAACATATCGATAAGGAGAACCAAGTGATGAGATGTCCAGAAAATCCATTTTAGTTTGGATGTATCTGTGTATAGCCCCACGGTATTTCAGAACCAAATGTCATTTAGAGTCTTTGATACCCATCTTTGTGTGCAAGGTATGGAAGGTATTGGTGAAATCCATAACTTCTTGGCCCCTTTCTTTCTGTAGTGTGGTCCATCTCATGTATTGGTCCTCATACTTTCCAACATGGTAATAATGTTCCTTTACCGCATCCACAAAAAATTCCCAAGTGGGATCGGCCCCATATATTCCAGACTCCTCAGTGGAAATTTGCTCCCAGTAAGTTTCCCACCAATGTTTGACATGGGGGAGAGACTTAAGGAGTGCGAAGGTGATCTTTTCTCCGTCGGAGAAATTATGAACAAAGAAATAACCTTTTAGCATATTTAACCATTTTTCTAAGGCATCCGCATCTATTTGTCCTTAAAATATGGGAGTATCAAAATTAACTTATACCTTGAAAGGTGAGGTGCCTCCAAAGTGACCTCTTGATGAAGACATGCCTATTTTTATCGACAAGTGTTGAAGGATGTGGGAAAAACTCTCCATCATTTTGTCCCTTTGTCGCGTGAGAGCTTGCTCAAGCAACATATTAATAGAATCGTTTGCTCTGCCATTTTTTCTTTTCTTCCACCATGGAGGGTTTATTGGGCATGTGAGAGAGATTGTACTCAAGAGAGACAAGATCGAGACCCAACTATCTATACTCGGACCTTGTTGGGGACATGCAATGAAAAAAGATCAAGAGAAACTTGCTATGATACCATTGATCTAGATTATTTTTGGCACAAAATGAGAGTGGAGATATAATAAAGAAATGTAGAGAGATATCTCGGATATCCAATAATATAACATAAATGTATCATATATGCAACAATAAACACAAAGATACATTAATACATAATTTTCTATTAATGAGCGAACATGTACAAAGACTGTAAAAATACAGAGTGAAAGACTCGCTAGAATGGTGACAGCTTATCTCTAAGAAGATATTGTTGGAAACACTGACTACACTGAGAGGGGAGGTGAATAGTGTAGGGATGTTTTTCCCAAAACTTCCCTCTTACACAAAACTCATTAGTTAGCAATCACCATTAACACATTATTCATTGCTGTCATTTATAACCAGTGAAATGTGAACACATATCAACAACATATATCAACAATATATCATCAACAAATCATCACCACAAGGAACACCAAGAATACACGATATGTTGAGCACTCAACAAAGCATGATATTAAAAGTATTTAAAAAATAATATCATGTGCCCACTGTGTTGAGCACTCAACACACCCTAAAAGTATTTCTGAATTTTTTCTTTTGGGTACCAATTTGTCATTTCCGAATGAAGTCATTATTTGTAGGGATCAGTGGGTTTTTTTGTTGCTGTGTTTTATCATCGATCACATTCGGTTTGGTTTGAAGTTTGTTGAATAGATTGAATTTTTTCTCTAAGTAAACATGACATTAGAATAATTACACACAACTTAAAATTTGTTTTATAAGAGAGCCGCGTGCCAATTGACCATTCTGGTTTGCAAACACAATCTTTTAAAAAAAATCACCGATGTATCACCGACATCAGCGACATCTAAAAGAAAAACGGTCATATAAACAATGACAATCACCAATCACCGATGTATCGTCGACATCGGCGAAAAGGGAGAAATGGTGTGAAATCCAGAAACATATGCCTAAGAAAATCACCGATGCCAAAAAAATGCTTCTCACACCAAAGAGGTCAAATCAACCATCACATTTTTTGTTGAGTAGATAGTCCATATTGCTCGGTTATCTCCCACATCATTTTTTTTATGTTACTCATGTTATACTTGTACTTCCATGCCAACACTTACACGTCAGCACTGTACGACAGTTTGGGTCGGCATCAAAACGTTTTTCCTAAAATTACCAACAAAACAATGTTAAAGACAAACTATTGACGTCGATGCACTCATTAAATACCGACAAATTTCTAAGACACCGAACTAGAGGATTTAGATCGAACCTTTATCCTCCAACACCGACGATCCTGGTTTATCTATGCTGTCCATTTAACAATCCTTCTTATCCCCGATGCCGATCATACTTGTCCCGTTGAAGTGTGAAAACGCTCGGGTAATTTGAGGAGATACTTCTAGCTAAGTGAAGGATGATGTTTGTGATCTGTTATACATTTAATACCTTCACGTAACCGATACCAGGATGTCGCACGCCGACCAACTTTCCAAATTTGAATTCATCGATGAAATCTAAAGTAACACACTCCTACGCTATCAGCCTGCATTGCATTTAAGCCTAAGCATGATGTGGATTCTGTTATAGATTGCATAGATCATATCTATACTCCTAAGTTTAAGACTCGATGTGACAAGGTAGGTATGTTTTAAATTTACAAAGTTTGAGCCCGAGCATGGTATTCCATTCACAAATCAATGATCTCCCAAGTAGATGAAGGAGCAAGAGAGAGCATCAAAGAAATTACAGCTCATTGTATCACTTCAATTACCAGTAAACCCAAGTTATTTATTTCAAGGAAGATGTAAGCGTGGTGTTTATTGTTTGCATTTATGATTGTGTCTGATAACGTTTGTCGAAGTTGGATTGTAGCTTATTTATCCAGATTATTTTCGGCACGAAATGAGAGTGGAGATATAATAAATCAATGTACATAGTTATCTCAAATATCCAATATTATAAAAAAAATGTATCAGAGATGCAACCATAAACACAGAGATACAATAATACACAAATTTCTATTAATGAGCGAAAATGTACAAACACTATAAAAATATAGGGTGAAAGACTCGCTAGAATGGCGACATCTTATCTCTCAGAAGATATGTGTCCGCTAATCACATTCGCAAGAATATGATCTTACAATGAGGCTCCAAAGGCCTTTTTATCATAAATAAAATCCAAAACCCTAACACCAAAAGATGAAAATCCAACAGTTTTGTGGACCCCGTTTTGGGTAGTTTGGTCTATCAACTTCTTGAGGGCATAGCTTTGGCATACCATATCCATTTGGGGAGAATGATAGCTCATTGGAAATGTATCATCGAGAATATTCATTATGTGGCATCAATTAAATCCTTTGGATATCATTGAGAATCTATATCCAAAAAAACCTTCATTTAGGCCCTCAAAATGGCCCCAGAAGTTAAAAATTGCAAATAGTAAATTACCAAAATTGCCAAAAAAATATTTTGAGCCAGTTGGAAAAGGTGGGTGGCCACCGATATACACCTGGATCAATCCTTGTTACAGGTATGAAATAACTGAGAGGGGGGGGGGTGAATCAGTTATTGTAAATTATTAACAATCTCTCTCAATTTTAACTTCGAATCATTAATCTTAGTGGCAGTAAGTCTTTACTGTGTAAACCAGTGTTGTAAACAT
>ML779324.1:25801-86734 GCA_009831015.1 Picea engelmannii
TTCATTTTGTTTGCATTTGTGTTGCAGCATGTTTCAGCATCTGTTCTTCATAAACAATCGATTGCCATCAATGACAACCTTGATCATCTGCGCCTTGATCATCTGCGTCATCTCTGTTGTAGCCATATTTCCAACAATCCTCACTCCTTAGGAAGCAATCGTCTCTATTTTGTTGAGTGCCCGAGGGAGAGGGAAAAATGTTTGTTGAATCTGCATCTTAATGAGATGCTTTCCTTGTTGGAGAAGTTGCGCTACTTAGCTTGTTGAAGGTTGTCAAGAACTTGTGGCTGGAAGGCTTGGACCTTTTTAAACAGTTTGGCCGCATGAGATGCATGTGTGCAGAAGGGATATTTACACTTTTGTTGCAATATTGTCGACCTGCTTCTGTTGGATAGAAGGTGCTTGGACTGAGGCTGCAATGGTGTTCTTCTGTTCATGCTTTGAACATACTGTGAAGAATATGAATTTTGTAGTATGAGATACTACCTTGCGGAACTATTTATGTAGGATAATAGTCAGAATTACCTCTGGTATCCTGTAGAGATGACCCCCCAGAGTAACAATGACACTACGGGGTCGAGGCTCATAAATAACATGGCGCTTCCACATATAGGATGGCCCAAGAGAACATCAAAAACATATAGGGGGAAACATCTCATAATACGTTGTCCTTGAAGGGTTGGATGTCGTATGACAATCGACACTGCTGGCTGACACGAAGATCTCATCCCTGGCGAAGCCACCAGATGTTGTATGGTTGCGGATGTGGTGTTCTCGACAACCCCAATTGTTTGACGACCTCTGATGAGATAAGGTTCTTATGGATTCTACTATCAACAATAAAATGTAGCTGTGTCCCCTTCACCCACATTTGTGAATGAAAAAGGCACCCCCCCTCTTCATAATATGTTGGTTCTTCTGGTTGAATTGCTTTGATCGTGACAATAACAGTGGGGTCTACATCGATGATCTGTCTTCTATCAGTATTTTCAGAATCGAATTCTGAATTAGGGTTCGACTCCTTGTATTTTATCTTGTCCACCAATGACTGTTTTGAGCGACATTCATCGATGTTTTGCTAGAGGATTTTGTGGAAATCACACCATTTTTCAGTGTCCTCCTTCTTCTTTCCATGACCCTTCTTTTCCTGAGGCTTGGACTAGTTTTCAGGATGCTGTTTGTTAGGGCCACATTTATCATACTTTGGTTGTTGTGGATTCTTAGACCCGAACTCCCTTTTTTTTCTGGTGCTTAAACTTCTGCTTGAATTTAACAACATATCGACAAGGAGAACCGAGTGATGATATGTCTAGAAAATCCATTCCAGTTTGGATGTATCTGTGTATAGCCCCATGGTATTTCAGAACCAAATGTCATTCAGAGTCTTTGATACCCATCTTGGTGCGCAAGGTATGGAAGGTATTGGTGAAATCCATAACTTCTTAGCCCCTTTCTTTCTGTAGTGTGGTCCATCTCATGTACTGGTCCTCATAGTTTCCAACATGGTAATACTGTTCCTTTACCGCATCCACAAAAAATTCCCAAGTGGGCTTGACCCCATATATTCCAGACTCAGTGGAACTTTGCTCCCAGTAAGTTTCCCACCAATGTTTGACATGGGGGAGAGACTTAAGGAGTGTGAAGGTGATCTTTTCCCTGTCGGAGAAATTATGAACAAAGAAATAACCTTCTAGCATATTTAACCATTTTTCTAAGGCATCCACATCTATTTGTCCTTAAAATATGGGAATATCAAAATTAACTTATACCTTGAAAGGTGAGGTTCCTCCAAAGTGTCCGCTTGATGAAGACATGTGTATTTTTATCGACAAGCGTTGAAGGATGTGGGAAAAACTCTCCATCATTTCGTCCCTTTGTCACATGAGAGATTGCTCAAGCAAATTATTAATAGAATCGTTTGCTCTGTCATTTTTTCTTTTCTTCCACCATGGAGGGTTTATTGGGCATGTGAGAGCGATTATACTCAAAAGAGACAAGATCGAGACCCAACTTTCTATACTTGGACCTTGTCAAGGACATGTAATGAAAAACGATTAAGAGCAGCTTGCTATGATACCATTGATCCAGATTATTTTTGGCACAAAATGAGAGTGGAGATATAATAAATCAATGTACATAGATATCTCGTATATCCAATAATATAACATAAATGTATCATAGATGCAACAATAAACACAGAGATACATTAATACATAATTTTCTATTAATGAGTGAAAATGTACAAGGACTGTAAAAATACAGAGTGAAAGACTCGCTAGAATGGTGACAACTTATCTCTGAGAAGATATTGTTGGAAACACTGTCTACACTGAGAGGAGGGGGGTGAACAATGTAGGGCTCTTTTTCCCAAAACTTCCCTCTTACACAAAACTCATTAGTTATCAATCACCATTAACACATTATTCATTGATTTCATTTATAACCAGTCAAATGTGAACACATATCAACAACATATATCAATGATATATCATCAACAAATCATCACCACAAGGAACACCAAGAATACAAGATGTATGTACAATTTTCTTTTTATTACGGACTATAATCCTTGGGGTTTTTCAGCAACAACTGAATAGAGTACAACTCTACAAGAGCACCAACTCTATAATGCAAGACTCAACTTACACCCTCAACACCAACTGAGATGATGCAACAATCCTCAACAGATATAGGTACGCAACCTGTCGATAGTGAAACATGCGTGTGTACACTCCCTACCAGTAGTACAACTTGCGTGTGTACGCGACCAATCTATACTACAACCTACGTATACTTCTTATCAACTAGGTTTTTTCTTTGCTTCACATACTCAGATCCTCTCCAACCTACAATCACATTCTCTTCTGTCTTTCACTGTCCAAATTGACCCACAACCAGTCACAACACATCCAATCTCTCCAACAAATTACTCATTCTCTTCAACCATACAATATGAATGCTACTCAATCATGCATAAGCAATCAACATACTATATCAATCACATCAACACTAAATCATAAGAGTGCTTCTCACTCCATCCATCAATACGAACCACATCAAAAAAACTATACCAATAATTCCTTAAGAATCACTACACAACAAGCAAGAGTATTCATCAAGACAACAACATGACCATACCAGAGTCTCAGTGACAGATCTGATCCCATAGAATGTACATCTGGAACCTGCTTCAGTCTTCAACAACCAGTCATCAGATCAAACACCAATCTCCATGACTTTATCTACTGTATGCGCCCTATCTTCATACAACCCACGTGTGTATGCGATCTAGCCCATTACAACCCGTGTATACCTCAGAAACTATGGTTTCTGAACCTCCGAGACTTTTTCCATCATGTACTCAGACATTTATGAAACTTTGATGCATACATGAGATCCTCTAGATCTTCTCTATATCAGAATAGATCTTCAATACATTCTCAAGAGATACACACAAAACATCCTCACAAGAATACATAAGAGATGCACTTTCACAAGAGACCCTAGCCTCTTATTTATACTCTTCCTCTTCTAGGTCACTTAACCCATTTCTAGGTCACTTAACCTATTTTCCTCATTTTAGGGTTAACCAATTTCCATAATTAGAAAGTTCTCCATTACTTTATCATTTAAATATTCTTTCTTGACTTTGTCACCTCACTTTATCATTTAAATAATCTTCTTTGATTTTGTCACTTCTCCTTATTATTTAAATAATCCTTCTTGACTTTGTCACTTCACTTTATCATTTAAATAATGATTTCTTCTTTTCAAGCACTTTGACTTCTTTGACCTTTTGGGGCTTGAAGCCATCATATGGGGTTCCTCCAACTTCGTAAGGCCATAAATCTCAAACCATGAGGAGTTATGTGACATTCCACATACCAGCAGAAATGGCATGACAAGAAATATCCATCTAGGATAATTTCCCTAATAAATTCACCGATCTTCATCTCATTATTCCATAAACAATCATGTGTTCTCCAACCATACTCCAAGGATAACTCAACCATAAAGCATCTTCCCATGAGGGATTTCACCATAAGGGGACCACTTTGGAGTTCATCCATTTGTACTCCTTATCAACCATGATAAAAGAATAATGAGTCATCTTTACATCGATCAACCTATGCATCATATATCAAGGAAACCACATCGATCCATCTTCGTCATGTATCAATGACAACTCATTGATCCATCTTTATCTGTCCATTCTCATCAAGGACAATACATATTACATTTGACTTCAGTCATAAGTCAATCAATCCTTTGGCATCAATCAATAATTTGACATCAATCAATCAAACCATTAGCATCAATGAAAACATGATCCAACAATCTCCCCCTTTGGCATTGATGGCAATACCAACATTGATGTCAACATGTAGACACAACATGCTCTACATCCATAGTCATCAACCATATCGTTGTGACTATCTCTCCCCATTAATAAACATCAATCACATCAATGTGACTATCTCTCCCCCTTTGACATCAATGGAAAAGGGTCATTCTCCCCTTGGGGCTGCTCCCCCTGCTTGAACTCTTCTTAGGTCTGATCCCCCTGTCTGAATGCCTTTGATCTGCCTCTGAATAATCTCTCTCCTTTTGAACAAGGGATGTCACTATGATGTTATGATGAAGATACATCGCTCATACTCCCTCTCTGACCATCGCTCCCCCTGGAATTATGCGTATGTGCTCTTTCTTCAAGTAAAGGGCTCTTTCATAGTATGCATCCGATAAATATATTCTCCTAGAATCATGGGAAGAAGAATGACTCCCCCTATGGGTATGTCTCCCCTATCTTCTCTGCAAGATGAACACTATGCTACCATATGATGATCCTTGGACCTGTTCATGCATAAAACTCATTCCATACCAAACATCATGAAGCAAAAGATATGTCAATGATGAAATAGAGAATCATGAGAAAAATATAAACTGAGTACATTCTGTACCAAAATGTGTTCCCACCATGAAAAACACCCATGTACATTAACCATGTACATCAACATCATACAATGTACCGAAAGATATCATCCATAGAATGCATCAACCATATGCCTCTATCAACATGCCAACATGTGCATCTACCAATATGCCAACCATGTGCACCTACCAATATGCCAAACATGTGTCATATCACTCATGATATGTCTCTACCATGAACCAAGTGTCACAATCATCAAATGTCTCATGTACCAAAGTATGTGCTAACCAAGTAATACCAATGATGTACTTTTAGCCAAGTACTCATCATCCAAACATATACCAAACATGTGCATCAACATGTATCACTACTTGTACCAAGAAAGTATTCCAACCATGCACCAATACCACACATGATGAATCATCATACATGTATGCCAAATCTTCCATAAAACACGTGCCAATCAATTATTATTATGTGCCTCTACCAATGTACTATAAGTGTACCAATCATGCATCAACTAAGCTATGACTGATCAATGATGTACAACATGATCACCTTATCAAATCACCAAATACATGTCCCAATATGTAGCCCATCCATATGCCAAATGCATTCACCAAGATATCAACAGATATTCTTCCGATAATGCATCATAAGATATATCAATGTACCATCTATGTACCTCAATAGATCAACTTCAATCCTCCATTCACTACAACAAATACTAAGCATACAACAATACATGTACTAGTAGTATGCTTCAATAGATCAATGAAATCTCTAGCTAGCATCATCATGATATATCACATAACCAAGGTGCCATAACTTCACTGCAATAACCAAAATTGTTCTTCAACATAAAACGCCTCAATCCACACTCATGGGTTAGTGCCATGCATCCAAGATGGCCTTTCATTAATTTTTATTTTTTATCATCACATTACATAATCCAATATAGAATCATGAAAACCTACAACAAACAATGTCAGAACCTGCAACAAACCATGTCAGACCCTGCAACACAGAGTTATACCATAACATCAAGCTGCAACCCATGTGCATTGCCTTTTTCCCAAGGATTTACCACATATACGTGGTCTGCTGCACAACAAATCACGTATGTATGTGACCTATTCAAGGTCAACCTGCGTATGTACCCGACTGTTACCACTATCACCAGTGTATGCTTCAGTAGATGACACACTTGAGCCTCCCGTAATGCTTCCATTCTGTTCTGGTTGTTCAATCTTCTTCACCCACTTCTGAAGGTGTCCCTGCTTCTCAGAACTTGAGCTCCGAGCTTCCATATTTTCAAATATGTCTCCCTTCCTTACTTCATTCCTTCTTCTATTCATGCTATATGAATTCCTTATCATAGAATTTCTTCTTGTGTTCCAACACTCCTGGGATTTGTGGCCAAATACACTACAACTGTAGCATCTCATGCTGTGACAGTGAACAACAATGTGTCCTACTTGATCACATCTCCAACACCTTTTATAAAATCTTCCATTATATCTCCTTTCATAAGATCTACATTCCAAAGCTTTGTGACATATTCATTACATGAATAACATTGACCATGAAAAACACTTTCATACCTTTGATTTGGTGTCCATTTTCTTTGAGGCTTAAAGGTAGCTTCTTCATGTCTTTCTTTCTTAGTTCTTTTGAAAATTTCCTTGCATTTTGTAGATGGTTGACTTGCAGCCTTTTCTTCATCCTTTACCTCATGCTTATTTGAGGTGCTTTCTTCAGCATGTGTAGCTTCTTTCTTGTATCCAAGACCTGATTTATCATTTGGTGATCTTTGACTTTCCAAGATCTCATTCAAGATTAGTGAGCTATTCAAGAATTTGTCTGACTTCTCTACTTTCTTTCTAAGATCAACAACTTCAACTTCTAACTTATGACATGACTCTTCCTTTTCATTAATTTGATTCTTCAATAATTCCTCTACCCTTTTGGTTTCTTCAATTTGGGTCTTGAGATGGACAATAGTTTCAAATTTTTTTCTAATCTCATCATCTACCTTTATGTCTTATTTTTCATTCTTTAGTCTTTTGATCTCTTCTTAATTTTCTTCTAATTGAGTCTTATTAATCTCTTCTTTTTCTTTGAGCATTCCCTTTAACTTCAAGATGTGCCTTTGACTCCTCCTAATAAACTTCTTAGTGTTATCTGAAAGATAGCTATAGTCTATATAACAATGGTCATTGCTATATTTATATAAACCATCTTGAACTTTCTTTTGAAGTTCTAATAAATCTTCTTCTATTCTTTCCATGGGATAACTACCATCAAAATCTACACAAACTATTTATAGATTTTCTTCTTCACTTGTAGAGAAAAATTCAACATCATCACATTTTGAATCATTGCAATCAAGATTCTTTGGAGATTCTTTACCTTAATTTGAAATATCTCTGAGATATTCCTTTTTGCCAACATCATCACATGGTTCTTTGCTTTCATTTGAAATGTCTTCAAGATCTTCATTTGTGCTAACATCATCACTTGATTCTTTGTATTCATTTGAAATGTTTTCAAGATCACATTTAGAAATAATGCATTCAAGAGTTTTTGGAGATTCTTTACCTTTAAAGATTTTGATGGAGTGGTCTTCAACATATTCTTTCTTGTTTTGATATGTCTCCTCTAGCTTTAGCCATAGATCCTTGGCGGAAGTGCATTGTCCCATGCTCTCTTTGATAGGGCTTGAGAGTCCACTAAGAATGGCCTTGAGAGCCAATGCATCATTATTCTTTCCTTCTCTTTGAGCTGCAAACTTTGAATTGTTCTTCAAGGAAACTGATCCACCAATGGATGCCTTCCAAATAGCCGCTCCCATTTCCTTCAAATCTACTCTCATCTCTATTATCCAAGTATAATAGTTTTCCTCATCAAGGATTGGAACTTCATCATCCATTTGTGTGTCTATAGATATCCTCCAATATTGTTAAGGCTTATAGTGAAGGTTCGCTCTGATACCAATTGTTGGACACACCACCGACTACACTGAGAGGGGGGNTCCCAAAACTTCCCTCTTACACAAAACTCATTAGTTATCAATCACCATTAACACATCACTCATTGCTATAATTTATAACCAGTTAAATGTGAACACATATCAACAACATATATCAACAATATATCATCAAAAAATCATCACCACAAGGAACACCAACAACAAAAGATGCATGTAAAATTTTATTTTTATTACAGACTACAATCCTTGGGGTTTTTTAGCAACAACTGAATAGAGTACAACTCTACAAGATCACCAGCTCTATAATGCAATACTCAACTTACACCCTCATCACCAACTGAGATGAGGAAACAATCCTTAACATATATCAATCTGTCACAGGTACACAACCTGTCGGTAGAGAAGCACATGTGTGTACACGCCCTACCGGTAGTACAACTTGTGTGTGTACATGGCCAGTCTATACTACAACCTGCATATACTTATGAGAAACTAGGGTTTTAATTTTCTTCACATACTCATATCCCCTCCAATCTGCAATCACATTCTCTTCTGTCTTTCACTTTCCAAATTGTCCCATAGCCAGTCACAACACATCCAATATCTCCAACAACTTACTCATGCTCCTCAACCATACAATATGAATGCTATTCAATAATGTATAAGCAATCAACATACTATAGTAATCACATCAGAACTGAATCATAAGAGTTCTTCTCACTCCATCAACCAATACAAACCACATCACAACAACCATACCAAGAATGCCTTAAGCATTCACTACACAACAAGAAAGAGTATACATCAAGACAACAACATGACCATAGCAGAGTCTCAGTGACAGATCTGATCCCATAGAATGTAGATTTGGAACTTGCTTCAGTATTCAACATTCATTCATCATCTCAAACACCAATCTCCATGACTTCATCCACTGTACGTGCCCTGTCTTCATACAGCCCACGTGTGTACGTGCCCTAACCCATTATAGCCCGCGTATACCTCAGAAACTAGGGTTTATGAACCTTCGAGACTTTTTCCGTCATGATCTCAGACATTGCCGAAACTTTATTGTGTCCATGAGATCCTCCATATCTTCTCTCTCTCAGAATATATCTTCAATACATGCTCAAGAGATACACACAAAACATCCTCACAAGAATACACAAGAGATGCACTTTCATAAGAGACCCTAGCCTCTTATTTATACTCTTCATATTCTAGGTCACTTAACCCATTTCTAAGTCACTTAACCTATTTTCCTCATTTTAGGGTTAACCTCTTTCCATAATTAGAAAGTTCTCCATTACTTTATCATTTAAATATTCTTTCTTGACTTTGTCACCTCACTTTATCATTTAAATAATCTTCTTTGATTTGGTCACTTCTATTTATTATTTAAATAATCCTTCTTGACTTTGTCACTTCACTTTATCATTTAAATAATGATTTCTTCTTTTCAAGCACTTTGACTTATTTGACCTTTTGGGGCTTGAAGCCATCATATGGGGGTCCTCCAACTTCATAAGGCCATAACTTTCAAACCATGAGGAGTTATGTGACATTCCACATACCACCGGAAATGGCATGACAAGCACTATCCATCTAGGATAATTTCACTAACAAATTCACTGATCTTCATCTCATTATACATAAACAATCATGTGTTCTCCAACCATACTTCAAGTATAACTCAATCGTAAAGCATATTCCCATGAGGGATTTCACCATAAGGGGACCACTTTGGAGTTCATCCATTTGTACTCCTTATCAACCATGATAAGACAATAATGAGTCATCTTTACATCAATCAACCCATGCATCATATATCAAGGAAACCACATTGATCCATATTCATCATGTATCAATGAAAACTCATTGATCCATTCTCATCAAGGAAAATACATATTGCATTTGACATCAATCATAAATCAATCAATCCTTTGGCATCAATCAATCATTTGACATCAATCAATCAAACCATTGGCATCATTGACAACATGATCCAACAAAGATGTGTCTTCTACTCGCATTTGCAAGAATATGATCTTAAAATGAGTCTCCAAATTCCTTTTATCATAAATAAAATCCAAAACCCTAACCCCGGAAGATGAAAATCCAACAATTTTGTGGACCCCGTTTTGGGTAGTTTGGTGTATCAACTTCCCAGGGGCATAACTTTGGCATATGATCTCCGTTTTGGGCACACGATAGCTTGTTGGAAAGGTATCATAGAGGAGATTCATTCTGGGGGATTAATTAGAGACTTTAGATATATTTATAAACCTCTATCCCCAAAACCCTTCATTTATGCCCTCAAAATGGCCACAAAAGTTAAAAGTTGCTAAAAATAGTAAATTACCAAAATTGCCAGAAAAATGTTTTGAGCTAGTTGGAAAAGGTGGGTGGCCACTGATATCCACCTGGATCACTTATTATAAAATTTTGTGTAGGAAAATTCCTCCTCGAAATCCGATGACGAGGTGTTCACCAAGAACACCCAAAATGACGGAACTGGAGGTCGACGAAGGGTTGACACCGACGACTGCAAGGGAGCTTGATTTTGTTTCAAAAATGAAATCAGTCATTTAGACTTCGACCAAGAAGCAGTTTACCCAACCTCCAAGATTCGGGGACACAAAGGTAAGCAATGGATCTAAAGTAATGCTCCCAAATTGGGGGGATCTTTATAACAAAATTAGTTAGGAAGATAACCCATAGTTTACACCTCACAACAACCCGAACGTCAGGGTATTGGATGGCCATGTTTTCCTGAATATTAGGAGATCATATTTGCACATGGTGGCTTGCCGGACCCAATTTCTTCCCTACATCAAAACCTTAGGATGGATAATTGACCACGCAAACACGATGAAATGCATGGTCGATAATGAGGAGGGAGAATGTGTTGGTATCTTCCTTCCATTAGAGGTACAAAAATACTACAAACTCAGAGACCCAGAGGAGATACTGAATATAGATTTTGTGGTTAGGTTTTATGAGTTCCATGACACAAACCAGTTACTAGCCTCGTGGTGGAAAGAAGATAAAAATTTCACAAATAGGAGCAATGGCTGGTACATCACGGTAAACCTCATAGAGACTTATATGTATTTAATGTCTTTAATCTGTCGATTGAATGGAGAAAATAACTTCTCAAAGTTTTCAGAGGCATGGATCCCCTTGGCATATACCGTGGCAATATCCGGGAGAAGTTTCAATTGGGGATCCATCATTTCCAAATAGATGAGTATCGACATCCTACATGCCCAGACACTAAAAGATGGAGAAACATCAATTTTCTACATGACATCTTACCTGTTGGATGTAATCTGCACGAGAAACGTTTTCGCAGGTATGAATTTAACCTGACATATTGTCGAGTTACCGGTGCATGTTTATTTCAACATTTTGTGGGAGAATAGGTACAAAATATTTTATGCCATGATATGTGATGAGTTTATGGCTAGAGTGCAATTTATTATATTTAGAAAGGAATACACAAGGATTTCAACGATGGAAAAAAAGATGATATCCAAAGTTGGCCATTGGTATTTTGAAGAAACAAACACTTATATTAGAGTGTTCGAGGCTATTGGTGCATCACACCTACTCCCCGTTCATTTCCTATACCATCTCATATTGGGAGATATTTGTTACCATACCATTCTACAAGGATATAACGCTTCTCTGGTGAAGGATAAGAAGAGGGATTTCATACCTTATGGTTTTCATATCGGTTTTTATACGATTAAAGACACTGCACAGGTGAAACATGAAGGATTGAGTCAACTTGAGTATAGGTTCCCCACAAGACATTTTAGCAAGCATGATATAAAAGTCTTGGTACGCCAACACACGTCGCAAGTATCCTCATATTGGCCATATGCTCATGACAATTTCAAAGAGGATATATTTAGGAGGGCACCCAATATTGGGAGGAAGTGATCCATAAAAGGGCTAACTCTAGTCTGAAGAAATTCAAAGCAATGACCATGGATGAACAAGTGGAAACAATCGAGCACACAACTCAAGAAGCCATTATGTTAAGAGAAGAAAATAGAGTAACAAAAGAAAAAAAGACATGAAAAAGGGGGATATTGTTACTGGAAGAAGCTGAGAGAGCTATGCAATGATTATCAGAAGATACCCCACTTAACCCTTTGATAGGACCCTTGAGAATTACCCTAACCAATACAAATGATCATGAGGCATAACTAAATGGCTCAAAAAAAGTCCCACTAGAAGAGACTTCTGACCAAGAAAACACTAGTCCTATGTCACCACATGCAGGATTGTCGGTAACTACTACATATCAACAAAGGTCAGTGAGAGAATCAAGTGGGATGGATATGCCTACTTTGATCATATATTTAATCACCATATATGATAATGAGGAAGGATTAGAAGCTTCACTAATAATCCTAGTGCCAATCACACATGAGGAAGAACCAGGGGAAACATCGTCTCCAACCCCCGATGATTTGGTCCCAAAACCCTAAGAAGATGACCTGGAAGCTAAGATCACTCTTAACACTGTCTTTATTAATCAATTGGAAACACAATCATCGGGAGAAACACAACCCCATGATGATATCTCTAAGAATGGCATGGATACAGGTGAACAAGAAGAAGGAATGGGTTAGCCAGAAATCGACATTCCAATGGCCAAACCCTCAGCCAGTACCGATCCTCTACCTACTTCTCCATATAGAACAAATACTTTGTTGACCTACGAGGACCAACAGAATGATAAGTCACCAGGACACACAAAGGAATCCCCTACTAGGGAGATGAGTGGACCAAGCCATGAAGCAAAACAAATGTCTGCACCAACATTACCACAAAAACCACTGACTAACACAGAAGGAGGTCAGATGCCTACCCTTGGAAGAGATAGAGAAACCAACATGGAACACCTCTATATGATAGGAAGCCTAGGAAATAATTTGTCATGGGGAGATCAGCAGATTCCTGAACCTGTAGACGAAGTCCCTGATATACATGCCATTTCTTATGATAGGAAAAGGAAGGCCATAATGAAAATAACTATCAGGAAAAGTAAGCTTACGCTTGATAGCACCCTGTTCATAACCACATAAGAGACACCATTTGACATAGAAAGTTACAAAATCACTGATCTAATCGGAGCATGGATGGTCATAATCGATGCCACATTAGACAGGGAAAAAAGGGATGGCATGGAGGTAGCTTCCATGAATAAAGAGTTGGACCACCTACGACATCAAGATGATTATTACCAAAATTTGACACAGGCTGTGATACTCTTGAAGAGTGAGTTTCGAGAGATGTATGAACAATTCACAAGGGAGAGAGACCTCCTCACCACTCGCATAGCTTATTTCCAAGAAGATACCCTTATGGGGCTAGAAACCTGCAAAGACATGCAACAGTGGTATGAGAAGGCACATCAAGCCTTGGAACAGATCGATTACATCAACAAAGTACATAAGGGATGAGATTCATAAGAACATGGAATCTGAGTGCTAATGGACAACATCATCGCCTGAATACGGAAGACAACTGAATATTGGGTACACATGGTCCAGGAACCCCGACGAAAGATGAAGGAACGATGGGAAGAGTGAGAAAATTTGGGAAAATATCAACTAGGAAATGAGGGAAATCGAATTGCTAGAGTTTGGCCCAGCAGAGGATTTCACCGATTTATGTAACATAGTTAAGTGATATGCAGAGCAATATCGGGTATGCGAAACAAAGATTTCATAGGTTTCAAGAATGATCCCGAGCCAAGTAAAGAAGTTCATGGAGGCTCTTATTAAATCTCTCACAATTTTACAACGCGTGAGTGTCAAACTAATCAAGTACAATGAATGGGAAGTTGAGATGAAGGAGGTCCTCTCCACTCCGATGGATTAACACAGGTTCCCATATGAAAATACATGCGAAGATCTCTTCTGCAAATGGCCAGAATACAAGAGGAATAATCCACTTCAGTAAGATGACAAGATGATCTAAAGATGAACAAAAGAGAACAGATAGATAAATTCCACCACGTGTCATTTTCTTGACTTAAAACAACTTTAGTAGCTATTTTTTGTTTAGTTATTTTTATAAATAAGAGAATGGACCTTATGTGAAGGGTCGATGGTTTTGGAGAGAAAGACTTTTTCCTGGAATATTGTAAGATAATTATTTCTGTGCAAGTTATTTTATTTTAGAAGTTATGTTTAGAACCAAAGACACTTCTTTCATCTGAGGCATGAATGTGACTGGACCGAAGGAGATTACCTTTCTTAGAATTCAATATTTTCTATTGTATTGAGTAAGAGTTGGTGTATCTATTATTTAAGCTATCTTATAATGTTGCGATAGTTCTTTTATTCTAATTGATGAATAGAAATCGATTGTGTTAATATGTGATTGATAATAGAGCATTGAAAATTACTTTTCCTGCACTAATTTCTTGTCACGTGTATATTTTATTTCTATAACCATTATCTCAGACGATGTTGAATGTACACAAGTCAAAATGGTATTATTGCTAGTTTGAATTAGTTTAGATCTTCATTGTCTGCATGCTGAGGTATAAATTTTATCCCAAAACACAAATTTCTTCAATATAACTTAACTTCCCTCTGTCATTTAGTTTAAGATTCACCTTTAATTTTCACAAATGCTAGGAAATAATAAAAAAGAGAACTATATATCCCAGGGAAAGGTTTCAAAGAAAGACATATCTATCAGTCATGATTAAATCCCATCGATAATTCCAGCCAGATCACAAATATGGAGAAACTTACCACTCATCAAATGCTTACGAGTCTAATTGGGAATCTTAAGCGGTTTTGGTTCCTTTTGTTGAGTCAAAGGGATCTAAAGCCCCTACAAATAATTTGCGCTAGAAGGAGGGCTTGAATGAATGCATAGCTAACAATATCTCTGATAATATATTTTGCATAGCCTATAGATTCAAAACATCCCACATGCATGGCTAGTCATTCTCAAGACAACACACATATAGAGAGTAATCCCAATATGAGTAACTCACCCCAACACGAAGAGGAAGAACACCCATACCCTGAAATACCTTACACTCTTCCCCAAGAAGAGTTGAATAAATTAAGAAGAATCACTAGAGCTTATGCCCGACAGATCGAAGCATTACCTTTATCTCCTGTACTTCCTCGAAGAAAACAAATAAGAATACCAGTTTTTGACACCCCTGATTAGATGTTTGTTCACATGATGGAATACATGATCGAATTTTCCCTCACAAATATCGAATAACCCCTTTTTATAATACCCAAAACACTAGTCATCGCCCCACTAACCAGTAACTACTCTGAACCTGATAATTCTGAATCTAAAGAGGAAGGGTCCAACTCTGATTGCTTAGGTTCTGAATCAAAAGACACATGAGATAATAATGATAACTATGGAGAATGGGGAGATCAACCTCGATATAACCAACCATGGTTGGAAATATATTCTTTGGAAATTCCAGGATGGACCCCTAACCTACCCAGACATCCATAAAAGCTACTTCCTAAATTTGACCCTGAAACCTCTGTATTTCCTGAAGACAATATTAAGAAGTTCATATTATCCATAAGGATGATGAATGTACAACACAAATATGTGGTGTGTATAATGTTCCCTTATACCTTTGAATATTCATCTTCAACCTGGTATTTCAACCTACCGGTTGGTTCCATAACTAGTTGGACAAAGTTTCAAAAGAATTTCTTGGAAAAATTTGTTGAAGAAACTACTACAGGAGCTTTAATGGCTGAAATTTTCGTCGCCACTATGAATCCAAAAGAAAAGGCCAAAGATTTCAACCAAAGTTTCAACACCATTTTGAACAAATTCCAACCTGAGGATAGACCTACTCTAGAGCTACATACTGAAGTATACGTTAATTCTCTCCTAGATTCTATTTCTATGTTTGTAAAAAGGGCCACCTAGAATACTCTAGCTAAAAATTTTGAGGAACCTAAAACTATTGAGTTCCAAATGAAAGGATGCAAATAATGTTAGATATCACTAATAAAGAAATAAACAAAACCTCCACCCAAAAGGGTACTTTTGTTGACTAGACCCCGGGAAAACAAACATAACAAGGTCCCAAAAAAGAGGGAGGGGACATACAAAACCTGCAGTGGATGATAAAAAAACTTTCCAATGAGATCCTAGATATAAAAAGGAGTGTTGGGGAAGGAAACCAAAATCAAATACCTTATAAACCCTTTTTAAAAAGAAACCCACCTTTCAAATCTATAGAACCTCCCCCATCTAACCTAAACGTCGACTTAGGTAACGTAGCATTTGACTCCTTCTGTACATATCACCAAGAAAAAAAATCAGAAAGGGATTTCCCTCAATGGTTGCATGCTATGAATCTAATGGATAATCTATTCCTAGACGAATGTTTTCAAACCAAACAACCCAGTAGCTTGGCAATAAATGTCACTGATCAAGAAATTCAAGAGCCACCTGAAGCGACAACCATGTTGTTATGGGATTCCAACCACCCGATACCTTTCAACGATGCCGCTGAGGTGTAGGGACCCCCTGGTGAAGTTCTAGTTGTACATATGGGAAGTAAAAGTCAACCGATTTGTTGAGCACTCAACACACCCTAAAAATCCTCTGTCATTTGTTTTTGCTTTTTTGGGTACCACATAATCTTTTGCACTGTCTGATTTGACTTGATTTAGAGAAATGTTTTGTCTTTGATTATTCTCATGACTCTCATCACCTATTCAGGTTTGTTTTGAACTTATGAAATCCCATGACTTAAAAGGCCTTAACACCTGAATAAATAATTGACAACCGAAACACTTCACCCGACGCGCTCATATTCGGCATAGGAAGGAATTCAAAGAAGGAAAAGAACCACTTGGGAAACCTCAGCCACCGAGCGCCGATCTCCTTCGGCATCCAAAAAAGAAATTTTTGTTTTGTGACAAGTCTTGCATAAGGATATCGCCAATAATCGATTCCACTTCCACATTGGTAAAAGGCTAGGGGGATAGACCTTAACGAAGAGAGAAAATATATCACCAATAGATGATTCCTGACACGCTAATTAGAATCAAGAAAAACCTAAAAGGATCACAACAAACATTCTGACCGTGCTAAAGTTTATTCCTGATCGTCGATGCCCGATGTGTTTTTGACATCGAGACTTTTCGAGGAAGCTAATACGAAGAAAGTACTTGATAGGTTTATCATTGATCACCGAACCTGGATAGTTTTTTGGCATCAGAAAGATAAAGTTTGTTTTAGAATGAATAACTTAAGGAAGGTCCGACTCTGATTAATACATGTGAATTATCTCACCGGTATTTAATGCCACGTGTCTTTACCAGATTGGAGAACCGTACGGTCTAGTTTTACCTCGAGTCATTCTTGGTTCCTTGGGTTCGAGTCACACCTTCGAGTCAGCTTTGCCATGACAACATTGTATGGTGAAATTGATTAACGTCGGAGCTTCTGCAGAAGGAAATTAATGAAAATGTTCATAACACATCCCCAATCCTCGATCCACCCACTAAGAGAGCGACACGATGGGATGTTTTAGCATTAGATATGATCAGATTTTGAGCATTTACGGAGCTAATTAATACCAAATACCACATTAGTTGCTACCTCGTGCACCAATAAAAACAACTGTTTAAAATCACCGATAGACCACATCACCCCCCATGCCTCCACCGTCAAACCACGATGAATTTAAGTTGTATATATTCGACGATGGATTTGTTAAAATTTCAGTCATCACCCAAATTGAATGGCTGACGCGACACTGTAAGTTCTTCCTTGTTTAAATTCTCTTGAGCCATTGCAAACAAAATCATTATGTGCATCAAGAAATTTTAGAGCATCTGAAGGAGCAAGATGAGTAATTCGAAGGCTACAGAGATCCCGTGAGTATCAAAATAACCAGTTTTTAGCAAGCTTCACAGGTATGTATCCAAGTGTGAAAATTTTACATGGCTACAATTTATATGTTTTTATCGGGTTTTGTTCTTTACACCATCTATGAAAGTTTATTTTAGTTGCAGGAACAATTCCGCCCAGAAATCCAACCACTAGACGATCGTCGAGGGCACCGAAGTTGAAAGAACCAGAAGATGAAGTCTCCTCTCTAGGGGCCTTAAAATAATTGGAATATACTTTGAGGCTAGAACCTGTCATAAATACAACAACGAAGAAGGTTTTCACCCAACCTCCAAAGTTTGGATATACAGAGGCAAGCACGGGGTCCAAGACGACACTCCCACATTGGGGATAACTCTTTAACAAGATCATCCGGGAGGAATATCCATAATATGTCCCACCCAGTGATCCATATGTAAGAGTGATCAACGAGGAGGTGTTATCGAGCATCCGATGGTCGTACTTGCATATGGTGGCAAGAAGAACCCCTGTTTTTCCTTGTATTGAAGTCCTGAAGTGGCTCATCGACCACACAGACACACATAAATGTTTAATCAACGATGACAATGGTGGGTGTGTTGGAGTTTTCCTACCAGTATAAGTTCATAAATACTACAAACTCAGAGACCCCGAGGAGCATCTAAATATAGATTTCGACGTAAAGTTCTATGAGTGCCATGACACCAGCCGGGTGATGGCCTCATGGTGGAGGGAAGATAATAAGTTCACCAACCGAAGCACTGGCTAGTACGGGATGACCAACTTAAGGGAGCCATACATCTATTTGATGGCTCTCATCTACCGATTATATGGAGAGAAGGAGTGCTCCAGATTTTCAGAGGCATGGATGTCCTTGGCTTACATAGTGATGATCTCTGGGAGCGGTTTCAACTGGGGAGCGATAATTTCTAAAAAACTGAGCATCTGTATACAACAGGATCAGATGCTGAAGGAAGGAGAGATTCCAACTTTCTACATGGATTCATGTTTTCTTAATGTCATGTGTGCCAGAAACATCTTCACTAGCATGAATCTAAGCTGGCATGTCACAGAGATCCCGATCCACGTCTATTTCAGCGTGTTATTTGGAGAACATGTATAAGAAGTATTACTCCCTAATTTGTGATGAATCATCGCGTAAATTTATTTTATTCTTTTTAAGAAGGAATGCCCAAGACTATCAGCTGCAGCCAAGAAAATGATATCCAAGGTAGGCCACTGGTACTTGGACGAGCTCGAAACCTACATCAAGGTGTTCATGGCCACCAAAGCACCACATATCCTACCATTTCATGTCCTGGACCGGATTGTAGTAGGATAAATATGCTATCAAACCATATTGCAAGGCTACAACGCCACCCTGGTCAAGGACAAGAAGCAGGCGTTCATACCCTATGGTTTCCATGTAGGTTTCTACTTGGTAAAAGATACCACTCAAGCCAAACAAGAAGGGTTGAGCCAACTTGAGTTTAGATTCCAGATAGGCCAATTCTACAAGAAATATCCAAAGGGCCTGTCTTGCAACATGCTTCACAAGTTTCATCCTGCTGGCCGTATGCCCACGACAAATTCGAAGATGAAGTCTTCACAAAAAATTCCCATGACTGGGATGAGGTGGTAGCAAGGATGTCCAACCCCAAAATGACCAGGTTCAGGGCCATGAGCCTGGATGAAAAAGAAACGACAATAGAGTAGTCGAATCAAGAGGCCCTCAGATCCAGGGAAGAAATCAGAGCGATAGAGGCAACAAAGGTTCCCCTGGTGGCTCCGATGCAAAATAGGGGATTTCCTATGACATAGAATGCACGGGTGAGGGGATTTCTCATGATATAACACACACAACGAGTAATTGATTAGCTACAGAATGACCCAGACCTCGTAGGAATGACAAGGGTCCCTGCCAACAACCCAAATGAAATCCAGGCAGGTCTAAGTGGCCCCGAGCTAATACAAATTGAAGAAATCATCGGGTAAGATAAACTTGAAGTTACAATGCCATAGGCCGGATCACTAGGGGAATTTTTATCTCATCCAGAGATGAAAATAACATTAGGTAGAGAAAGTGCAGCAAACCCCCTCCACGACTTGATAACAATCTATGATGATGAGGAAAGTTCGGAGGTGTCCCTCTTGACTCTGGTGCAGATCACAGAGGAAAAAGAGCCCGAGAAGGCATCTTCCCCAACTCCCGATTCTCAAATTCAGGGCCTTCCACATAATGACTAGGAGGTCAAAATTGTTTTATACACTGAGCTACTCAATGTACCAGAGACCCAAATGGATAGTCCGACGGACGGGCCATAGTTGGGTGAACGAAAGGAAGAATTTTCACAGCAGGAAATCAACATCTCAATAGCCGATTATCAAGTAAGTACTAAGACTACCCCTGATTCTTCAATTTCAACCGATACTCAACCTTCCTAGGAGCAAAAAGTAGAGGCCGAAAGTTCGGAACACACACAAGAGATTCAAGAACCTAGTCTTGAATAGATATACATCGTCAAAATCCTGGGAAATATGCTTACCTGGGGATATCAACAAATCCCTGAACCTGTGGATGAAGTTTCTGATATACAAGCCATCTCCTATGACTAAAAAAGAAAATATCTCACAAAGAGAACCACCAATAAGAGGATGATTACTCTAGATCACTCCATCCTCATCACTGCAGGGGAAAAAATGATTAACACGGAGCATGCCAAGACATCCGAACTTATCGACGTAGGGTTGGCAATCATCGATGTTACCCTGGACAAAGAGAAAAGGGATGAAGAGGATTTGGCCACTGCCCTGAAGGAATTAGAACATCTATGCCATTTGGAAAAATATTACCAGGACATGAAACAGGCCGCGGTGTTCCTGAGAAGCGAATTCCAGGAAGCCTACAATAAATTTACGGATGAGCGACACCTATTCACTGCAATGATAGCCGAGCTTCAAGAAGACACCCTCATGGAGTTGATGACATGTAAGTATATGGAAAGTTGGTATGAGAAATCACACCAATCTATGGAAAGGATCGAATACATCAACGCGGTTCAACAGGGCCGAGATGCCGAAGAGAACAACATCTAGGTACTAAGGGAAAGCAGCATCGACCGCATAAATAAGTCAGACGAATATTGGGTAAAAATGGCTCAAGAACCTCATCGAAAAATCCAAGAGAAATGGGACGAGTGAAAAATTAGTTGGACCAAGATCAACCGAGCAATGAGATACATCGGCCTCCCTGAATTCGATACATCCGATGACTTTGTTGACTTGCAAGACATAGTCAAATTACATGCCGAACAAGACTCATCATGGGTTGCAAAGATAGAAAGGGTGGCAAACATGGCGCCAGGTCAAGTGAGACAATTCATGGAACACCCGATCAAAGATCGAACCATGTTGCAGCAGTTAAATGCTATTATAGTCAAGTATCGAGCACGGGCAGTAGAGATAAGAGAAATCCTTTCGGCCCCAATGGAACAACATATATTCTCATATTCCAACACATGCAAGGATCACTTTGTGAAATGGTCAAAGTATGAGAAGAGTCATCCACTCAAGTGAGATCATTTGATGACTCTTAGAAGACCAAGAGATGAAAGCACCATGTGTCGAGTTTTTGTTTTACTTGTCTACACTTTTAATAGTTATTTTTAGTTAATAATATGTTATAAATAAGAGGATAGACCTGTTAACAAGGGTCTATGGTTGTTGCAAAGACCCTCATTTTTGGATTTGTAAAGAACTATTTCAGAGCTTCCTTAATTGAGAAGTCATGTTTAGGACTTGAGACAAGTTTGTGTTTTTCATCAAAATTGTGTGTGATTGGATTTGAAGAAGAATTATTTCTGATTTTTATCTCATGAATGGATGTTGTAATGAGTAAGAGCTTCTGAATCTGTTGATAAGTTATCTGATTCAATATTTTTTTTAGTTCTCGTCTTTAATTATGAAAAGTAAATCGTTGTGTTAATATGTGATTAATGATTAGAGTTGAGGAAACTATTTTTTTTTCCATCATTTATTGCATGCATGTTTTCTTCTGATAATTGTACATCATTCAATGATTGGAACACCAACATGTTAACGTATTATTACTAGGCTTGTGGTAGAGAATCATTGTCTGCATGCTACAGTGAAAGGGTCATCCCAAGCTCAACCTTCTCCAATAGTTAAGCTTTCCCACTTTGTTACCTAGTTGGTTTATACCGACTTTTATCTTGTATCGGTCCCACCTATAAGAGAAAATACAAAAAGAGAACGTTTGAACTGAAGGAGGAGTTTTTACAAGAAAACGTAAAGCCCATCGATTAATAGGATGGATCACAAGATCTGGAGAAGCGCAATATTTGGAGAAGCATTACACCATTAAACACTGCAGAGTCTAATTGGGCCTCGGTGGTGGGTTTGGTTCCTACTATTGAGTTAAAGGGATTTAGGACCCCTCAATAGAATTGGTGCTAGGAGGGCCTGAAGAATGAATGGTTGACAATATTTTTTACAAAATCTTTCACACAACCTGTAGATTCAAAACAACCCACATGCATGGCTAGTCATTACCAAGACATCCCACACACGCTGAGTAGTCCTGAAACAAGTAACTCACCCCAACAAGAGGAAGAACATCTATTCCTTGATATACCTTACTCTCTTCCTCACGAGGAATTGAACCAATTCAAAAGAATCAAAAGAGCTTATGCCTGACAGATCAGTGTGTTTCCCTTAGCTCCATTACTTCATTGAAGAAAACAAATAAGAATACCAGTGGTCGAGTCCCTCGACCAGGTTTTTGTGCACACAGTAGAAGACCTGATATATTTCTCCCTCATCGAAATTGAACATTCTCTTAATCTAATCCCTGAAACACCAGCCGACAACTTCTCTGAGCCCGACAATTTTTCCGAAGAGGAAGGGTTTAACTCAGAACACTTAGTTTTGGGATCGAAAGACATGGAAGATAACAATGATCATAATGAAGAAAGGGGAAACACACCTTAGGATAATCAACCTTGGTTTTCCATAGATGCTTTGGCCATCCCTAGATGAGTACATAATATTCCTCGACATCCAGAGAAGTTACTCCCTAAATTTGATCCCGAAACCTCAGGATTGCCTGAAGACCATATCAAAAAATTCATACTAGCTATCAGACTAATGAATGTTCAACATGAAGACGTAGTATGCAGGATTTTCCCATACACTTTTGAGAATTTGGCCTCCACATGGTATTTTAACTTACCTGTAGGATCCATAACTAGTTGGACAAAGTTTCAAAAGGATTTTCTAGATAAATTTGCAGAAGAAACCACTACAGGAGCTTTGATGGCTGAATTGTTTTCTACCACCATGAGTTAAAAGGAGAAGGTTAAAGAATTCAATCAAATATTCACCACTATCTTAAAAAAATTCCAACCCAAAGCTAAACCCACTAAGGAGTTGCAAATTGAAGTATATGCTAATACTCTCCCAACTTATATTTCAATGTTTGTGAAGAGGGCTGCCAAAGCAGCCTTAGTTGAAAATTTTAAAGAAGCCAAAATGATAGAATTTCAAATGAAGGGATGTAAGGAAGGATAGGTCTCATTAGTTAAGAAATAAGTTCAAACTCCTCCCAAGAGAGGACTACTTCTAACTAGACCCCCAGGGAAACAAACAGAACAAGGTCCCGAAAAGGGAAGTGGGGACATAGAAGACCTACAACGCATGGTCAAGAAATTGTTAAACGAAATCATAGACATGAAAAGAAGTGTAGGGGAAGGAAACCAAGGCCAAAGTCCCTATAAACCTTTTTTCAAAAGAAATCCACCATTCAAAGAAATTGAACCTCCCCCAACCAACTTAAACATTGATCTGGGAAACATAACATCCGACTCTTTCTGCACTTACCACCAAGAGAAACACTCTAAAAGAGACTGCCCACAATGGGTGCATGCCATGAATTTGATGGCCAATAGACTTCTAGATGAAGTTTCCTTAACCGAACAAACAAGTGACTCCATTATGAATACTACTGATAAGGAAGAATTTGATCCACCAGAAGAAACAACCATGCTAATATGGGACCCTGACCTACCAATTCCTTCCGATGAGTTATTTGAGGTTGAAGAACCACCCACAGAGGTCTTGGATGTGCAAACACAAATTATGGGTCAACCTGTCTCAAACGATCTTACTACTGCCCAAACTTCCGGAGGAAAACCATCTCCCTATCACCCAAAAGCACCTTTTGTCCCCCGAAGAAATCCTATAAACATCCATACACAAGAATCAACGAAACTAGACTATAACATAGTAGAAGACTTGAAAAATTTGAAAGTAAATATATCGATCATGGACATATGTAGAATCCCTCAAAAAAATGACTTTCTGTTACAAGCATTGAAATCAATAGAAAATCCCACAACAAGCACTAACCAAGAAGGAAATCCAATTCCCACAGATCTAGAAAATAAACCAACTGTGAACGCCTACTCTGAAGATAAGAAGGGAAAACCTTTTGTCCCTCTGTTCCTTTTGACGTTTGAAGTCTTCAACATAAACCTCCATAATTGTTTGGTTGACTCAGGAGCATCCTCCAATGTTATGCCATTGTCTATTTGCAAAAAATTAAACACAGTCCCTCTAAAAAGCAATAAATATGTTATACAACTAGACAGAACCTAGGTGAAGGTTATGGCAGAGATCAAATATGTAATGATCAGAAAAACGACCCACCCTAAATTTGTGCAAGTAATTGACATCATTGTAGTAGATATCCCAGAAGCTTATGGATTATTATTGAGTCAAGATTGGTTCGAGAAGTTAAACAGATACTTTAGTATAGATTGGGCTCACCTTTGGTTTCCATTAAAGGGACACACAAATATGATTAGGATTGATAGAGAAAGATATATAAAACATACTTCCACTGACTTAGAAACCCTCAATGAACCCTCATCAACATATTTCCCCGTGCTAGGAAATTATTCCTGTGACTCTGATTTCAGGACTTTCTCCCCCCTCTCATCTAATGTCCCTCTTACTCAAAACTTTGAAATGATTTTTCAAGAAAACTTGTCGACAATGATAGAGAAAACCCGCTTCTGTCAAGGACCTGTGTTAGAAATCATGGAACAAGTAGGAGGAAAGGAGGAAAGTGGTAGGAACAGGGAAACTGACAACTTATGCTCACCAATTTGGACCTTATACTTTGATGGATGTAAATTGCAATAAGGGTCAGGGTCAGGGTGCATCTTCATTGATCCCAAAGGTAAACGACATTTCTTGTCCTGTAGGCTATAATTCGAGTGCACAAACAACACCATTGAGTATGAATCTCTAGTACAAGTGCTAAAGAAAGCCATAAACTTAAACATTAAAGAATTGAAGGTTTTTGGAGATTCTGAAATCATCGTTAGACAAGTAAGGAACACTATACATTGCAACTCTCCACACCTGAGGAATTACCAATAGGAAGTGCACAGGGTAATAGAGCATTTTGAAGCCTTCAACATTACAATGATCCCCCAAAAAAGGAACATTCTTGCTGATTCTTTGGCCACCGTTGTCTCAAGGCTATCACCTCTAGAAGAATATGAAGCCTCCTGATTCACTGTGGAGCTACTCTACAAACTCTCGGTTCCCAACAATATTTCTAATTGGAAGGTCTTCGAAGGAGATGAACAGATCATAAAATTTTTGACCAATCAGGATAATTTTAAAGAATTTTCTATTGACGATGAAGTATTCCAGGAGAAATCAACAAAAACTTATCCCCAGACAGATCAACCGACTGACAAACCAAGGTCTCACATGATACCGAGGGAACAACCAATTTAGAAAACCTTTTTGACATAAGGGAAAGATTTAAAGGGTCAAAGAGCACAAAGACGGGGAGTTCTTTTCCCATGCACGAAACTATAAATTTAGGAACCTCGAAAAACCCCAAAAATATAAATCTCAGCAATACAATATCTAAAGAGGAAAGGAAGGCCAATCTCAAAATTTTCAGGCAATATCAAGATGTTTTTTCATGGTCCTATCGAGATCTGAAAAATCATGATACTCGTATCATTCAACACACTATCTCGTTAAAGCCTGAAGTAAAACCCTTCCAATAGAAGCTCCATAAATACCACCCATCCCTGGAGCCTCTCATGTGTGAGGAGTTAAAGAAACTACTATATGCCAAGATTATTTTCAAAGTTAGACACTCCGCGTGGGTAGAAAATTTGGTTCCTGTGAGAAAAAATTATGGGGAGATCTGCCTATGCGTAGATTTCAGAAACTTCAATAGAGCTTCAGAAAAGGAAAACTACCCAGTCCCACCAATGGAGCAACTCTTGCAGACTGTGTCTGGCTCTAAGATTTTCTCCCTACTGGATGGCTTCTCAGGTTACAACCAGGTTCTAGTTTCAGAAGCATACCGCTTGAAAACTACCTTTCAAACCAAGTGGGGAACCTTCTCTTATAAACACATGCCCTTTTATTTAATCAATACAGGGGAGACATTCCAAATGGCCATGGGCATAGAGTTTCAGGGACTAATCAACAAGTGTGTAGTAGTCTATTTGGATGACGTTACCGTGTATTCGAAGAATAGAGAAGATCACATCCGAGACTTAACCCAGATTTTCGAAAGGTGTAGGAAATACAATATATCCTTAAACCCTAAGAAAACTATTTTTGGTGTCGAGGAAGGAAAACTGCTAGGTCATGTCATATCTCAAGCAGGGATTCACATAGACCCAGAAAGGATTAAGGACATAGATCATATTCCATTACCCCACAACAAAAAGGCTATGCAATCGTTCTTCAGGAAAATCAATTTTGTGAGGAAATTCACCCCCAATTTCGCTAAAACTATCAAACCCTTACAAAAAATGATTCATAAAGATGCTGAATTTAAGTGGGATGATGAACGAAAGAGTGCTTTCAGCAATATTAAAACTGCAATATCTCAGGCTCCAGTGTTATGAAGTCCCGAATTTAGAAAATATTTCTTTCTCTACACTTTTGCCTCCGACAAATCATTAGTTGCGGTGTTGACTCAGAAAGACGATGAAAACAATGAGGCCTCGATATCCTTCATGAGCGCTAATCTCCAAGGGCCCGAACTAAATCACCCTTATATAGACAAACATGCTTATGCAGTTTACAAAGCAGTAAAACATTTTATATCTTACATCCTAAAGAATCATACTAAAGTCATAGTGCCTCACCCTACTGTCCGATCCCTATTCACTCAATAGGATATGGGGGAAATACGAGGAAAATGGATGGCAGTGGTCTAGGAATTTGATCTATATATAAAACCTGCTAAACTGGTTAAAGGACAAGGGTTATGCAAACTGGCAGCTGAAGCCCAGGACCAAGTAAATGAAGACCTCGGATGGGAGAATGAATTAGCATTATGGTGTGGTGAAGCTTCATATGTCTCCCCAAGGAAAGAGTTTTGGTACAAGAAACTAACTTTTCTATTGCATCATGGGACTTTCCTAGAAAACCTAAATCCTAGGGAAAGGAGAGCCCTCGGGTTAAAATCTGCACAATATCGCCTCATAAATTCGGTGCTCTTCCATGTTAATTATGATGGGGTAATTTTAAGATGTCTCAAACGTGAAGATGTAGACAAAGTTATGAATGAGCTCCATGATGATACTGCAGGTGGACATTTAGCAGGAAACACCATTACTCATAAAATAATGAGAGCTGGCTATTATTGTCCTACTTTTTTCAGGGACGCTCACACATACGCTAGAAATTGTAAAACTTGTCAAATAAGCGCGGAGAGGGAGAAGAGAGCAGTTGTCCCACTGCAAGAGGTGGTCATTTCCAACCCATTCGAGCAATGGGGGTTAGATATCATAGGAGAAATTACACCGAGTTCTTCAAAACAACATAGATACATACTAACCACCATAGATTATTTCATGAAATGGGCAGAGGCCATCCCTCTGACTCATGTAAACGAAAAGGTGGTGATCCAATTCATAGAACAACAACTGATCACAAGGTTCGGTGTGCCTTCCGTCCTTATTTTTGATAATGCAACTTACTTTTATTTCACCTTATTAAAATTTTTTTCTCTAGATAAAGGGATCATAATGAGATACTCTGCAAAATACTATCCACAGGGTAACATAGTGGAAAAATCAACAAATACGAACCTAGTGAGGATATTAAAGAAAATAGTTGTAGACAACCAAAGGAATTGGCACAAATCACTCCACAACACCTTATGGGCTGATAAAGTGACACCAAAGGAAGCCATAGGGAATTCCCCTTACTTTCTAGTATACGGACATGAAGCCATTCTCCTGAACGGACTATATATCCCATCTCTTCGACTTGGTCAGGATTCGAGAGGACAACCCTCATCAGTCATACAACAAATAATTGATACCCTCCTCATGCTGGAAGAAAAAAGGGAGAAAGAAAAATCAAAGTTCATAGCTCATCAATAGATAGTTAAAAGGTGGTTTGATAAGAATAAGGCTAAAGAGAAGAATTTTGAAGTGGGAGACTTAGTCCTAAAATGGGATAGAGCAAATGAGCCGAAAGGAAAACATTGTAAGTTTCAGAACCTATGGCTCAGACCTTTCCAGGTGGCCGAGAAGATTGGGGTAGGAACGTATCGAATGCAGAATCTAAGGGGGGAACCTGATGCCCTCCTGGTGAATGGGAAATCCCTAAAACAATATTTCCATTAAAAAAAAAAATGAGATTTTTGTTTGTTATTTTCATGATGTTTTTTTTAGGTAGGTTGATTGCAGAATGCATTTTTTGTTTTGTTTCTTTCTTTTGTACTTATGTGATTTTGAAGATTGTGTTTATAAAGACAATGTTTTGCCTTAATTCATGCGATATGACGAACTCTATTCTTGACTCATCACTCTCATACAACACAAGAAGCGCTAGGGGATCTGCGGTCATTTTAAGGGGTTCTCTATATAACTTGTGTATATGAAAAACTTTGGAAAAGTAATGAAGTGTCTGCCTAGTGGTCTGGTAAAAACTTAAGGGAAATATGGTAAGATGGAAAGGACTACATGTACCTCAGAGATAGAGCTATAAAAATTTCACCTTAACCATCTCATTTTGCAAAAACAGACGTTCTCCTCTCCCACTAGATAAAATGAGTGCACAGTAGGGGAGGGTGTGAAGATAACTCCACCAAGGCTATGGATGCTTGTTGGCATCAGAGCAAGGTCTGTGACGTCGGGGTGACTTGAAGTGGAGCAACACTGTAGCAAGTAAATAAAGGTAACTATGGACGCCGGGGTGACTGGAAGTGGCAGGTAGGTGCTATGGATGCTCACTGGAAGTGGAGCAACACCGTAGCAAGTAAATAAAGGTAACTAAAGGTTCTATTTCCCGTGAATTCTTGAATAGACTCTTGTCAAAGGGGTTGGAGTCAGGGTTACAGGAAATGAAGGTGGAATAAAGGTTGAAAACCCCACATATGGGCCAAATGCACCAACCAGGGAATTTCAAATGCAAGGATAAAAGAGACTCTGATAAAAAACTAGTCAGGTTCTTAGTCATCTTTTGCATCACCTTCACCTGAGCCATAGGTAGGAAGAAAGATTCTTCTTTATCCCAGTAAGTCACCATTTTTTGAGCACTCAACACACCTTAAAAAGCCTCTGTCAATTATTTTTTCTTTTTTGGGTACCGCTTGATATTTTGCATTGTCTGATTCAACTTCATTTCGAGAAATGTTTTGTCTTTTCTTATTCTCATAACTCTCATTACCTATTCATTTTTTTTTTGAACTTATGAAATCCCATGACTTAAAATACCTTAACACCTAAATTAAGAATCGATAACCAAAACACTTCACCCGATGCACTCAGATTTGGCATCGAAAGGAATTCAAAGAAGGAAAAGGACCACTCGGGAAACCTCAGTTGCCGAGCACTGATCTCCTTCGGTATCGGCAAAAGGAAGTTTTTTTTTTGTGACAAGTATTGCATAAGGATATTGCCAATATCCTATTCCCCTTCGACATTGGTAAAAGGAGAGGGGGATAGACATTAACGAAGAGATAAGCGACATCCTCGATAGCCGATTCCCGACGCGCTAAGTGGAATCAGGAAAACCTAAAAGGATCGCAACAAACATTCTGAACGTGCTAAAGGTTATTCCTGATTGCTAATCCCCGATGCATTTTCAACATCGAGACTTTTTGAGGAAGCTAATACAAAGAAAGTACTTGATAGGTTTATCGCCGATCGCCGACCTTGGTGTTGGATCATGTTGTCATTGATTCCAATGGTTTGATTGATTGATGTCATCGATTGATGTCAAGTGATTGATTGATTGATGATTGATGTGATTTAATATGTATTGTCCTCGATGAGAATGCATAGATGAATATGGATCAATGAGTTGTCATTGATATGATGAAGATGGATCAATGAGTTGTCATTGATACATGATGAAGATGGATCAATGTGGCTTCATTACTATATGATGCATAGTTGGAAAAATGTATAGATGAATCATTATTGTCTTATCATGATTGATAGGGTGCACAAATGGATGAACTCCAAAGTGGTCCACTTATGGTGAAAGACCTCATGGGAAGATGCTTTGCGGATTGAGTTATCCTAGAAGAATGGAATGAGGACCCATGCTCTCATTATTGTCTTATCATGACTGATAAAGTGCACAAATGGATGAACTCAAAAGTGGTTCCCTTATGGTGAAATCCATCATGAGAATACTCTTTGCGAATTGAGTTATCCTAGAAGAATGGTTGGAGGACCCATTCTTGTATGTGGAATAATGAGATGAAGATCAAGGAAATTGTTGGTGAAACTATCCTAGATGGATAGTTCTTGTCATGCCATTTCCGGTGGTATGTAGAATGTCACATAACTCCTCATGGTTTGAGAGTTATGGACTTASGAAGATGAAGGAACCCCAYATGAAGACTTGAATCCCTCAAGGTCAAAGAAGTCAAAGTGACCTAAAAKAAGAAATCATTATTTAAATGATAAAKTAAAGTGGCAAAGTCAAGAAGGATTATTTAAATAATAAAGTGAAGTGACAAAATCAAAGAAGATTATTTAAATGATAAAGTGAGGTGACAAAGTCAAGGAGGAATATATAAATGATAAAGTAATGGAGAACTTTCTAATTATGGAAAGTGGTTAACCCTAAAAATGAGGAAAATAGGTTAAGTGACCTAGAAGATGGAGAGTATAAATAAGAGGCAAAGATCTCTCATTTCAGATCACACTTGAGAATATTGAATATCTGTAGGTGAATGAGGTAACCAAAGGATATCTAAGCCGAATTTCATATGGAAGGTGAAGAAAAGAGGACTAGAATTCAAGGGAGGATAAATTATTTTCATGATGCTTTCTAAGGTATGTTATTTACAAGTCATCTCACCATTTTCACAATAAATTGTTTTCTATAATGATTCAGACCATGATGTTGATATGACATTGAGAAAACATATCCAAGTATTTGTGGTAAAAAATTCAGCTTGTGGGTCATTGTATTTTTGGAGATACACTCCGTGGAAAATAGGGTTTGTGGCTAGTCCTAAAACTAGTCTAAAATAGGTGTTTCAGGTAAAAACATCATAAATTATTCATAACAGATCCACATTCAGTGATACAAATTGTGTTGGTTAGATTATATTCTGTAGTATTCTGTGCAACAGTTTCAGATCTATTCAACTAATATTCCGTGCGGGGCATGCCCTACAAGGTCATTCTCTAGAATAAGACAAAATTCAACAAGGTATGCCATTTTTGCTATAACTCCTTTTCTGAGAGGTTCCAAGTAGTGAAACCTATAGGAATTGAATTAAAAACACTGAATAACATTGTGTATCATTTTCATATCTTTATTCATTACATGTACAAAGTTATGATTATTTCAAGTTATGGTTGTTGACTAATCCAAAACTAATCATGGTTGAGACAAGCCGTTGATGAGTTGGCGCATACATGAGGTGTATTGTTGATGATGTTGGTACATATTGATGAGTCATTATTGATGAGTAGTTGACACATGATTTGTATATACTTGGTACATGGTTGGATGCACTTTTTTTATGGTACAAGATGATTACAGGTTGTTTGGCACAAGTTGGTGCATGGTTGATGCAATTGTTTATGGTACAAATTGATATCTGTTGAGGATTGTTGCCTCATCTCAGTTGGTGCTGAGAATGTAAGTTGAGTCTTGAATATAGAGTTGGTGCTCTTGTAGAGTTTTACTCTATTCATTTGTTGCTGAAAACCCCCCGGATTGAAGTCCATAATAAAAATAAAAATTGCACATACATCTTGTGTTCCTTGTGGAGATGATTTGTTGATGATATATTGTTGATATATGTTGCTGATATGTATTCACATCTAACTGATTATTAATGACAACAATGAGTAATGAGTAAATGTCGAATTCTAGCTAATGATTTTTGTGCAAGAGGGAAGTTTTGGGAAAAAGATCCCCACACTCATTCACCCCCCCTCTAAGTGTGGTAGGTGTGTCCAACAATTGGTATCAGAGCGGGCCTTCACTACAAGCCTTAAAAATATTGAAGGAGATCCATAGACACACAAATGGATGATGCAATACCAATCCTTGATGAGGAAAACTATTCTACTTGGAGAATAGAGATGAAAGTGTATTTGAAGACAATGGGAGCATCTATTTGGAAGACAACCATTGGTGGATTAGTTCCCTTCAGGAACAAGTCAAAGTATCTAGCTCAAAGGGAAGGAAAGAAGAATCATGCATTGGCTCTCAAGACCATTCTTAGTGGACTCTCAAGCCCTATCAAATAGAGCATGGGACAATGAACTTCCTCCAAGGATCTATGGCTAAATTTAGAGGAGACATATCAAAGAAATAAGGAGAAGGAAGATATTGAAGACCACTCCATCAAGACTATCAAAGGTAAAGAATCATCAAAAAATCTTGATTGCATTATTTCTAAAAGTGATGATGTTGGCAAAAAGGAAGATCTTGAAGACATTTCAAATGAAGGAAAATAATCATATGATGATGTTGACAAAAGGGAATATCTTGAACACATTTCAAATGAAGGTAAAGAATCTACACAAACCCTTGATTGCAATAATTCAAAATGTGATGATGTTGAATTTTTCTCTACAAGTGAAGAAGAAAATATAGAAGTAGTTTGGATAAAATCAATTGATTTTTATCCCATGGAAGAAGTAGAGGAAAAACTATTGGAGCTTAAAGATAAATTTGAAAGAGGTCTATATGAATATAGCAATGACCACTATTATATAGACTATAACTATCTTTCAGATAAGGCTAAAAAATTTCTCAAGAAGAGTCAAAGGCACATCTTGAAGTTAAAAGAAATGCTCAAAGAACTAGAAGAAAGTAGTAAGACTCAATTAGAAGAAAAGGAAGAAGAGATCACAAGACTAAATAATGAAAAAGAAGATATGAAAGTAGATGATGAGATTAGCGAAAGTTTTGAAACTATTGTCCATCTCAAGACCCAAATTGAAGAAGCCAAAAGGGTAGAGGAACTATTGAAGGCTAAAATAAATGAAAAGGAAGAGTCATGTCATAAGTTATAAGCTGAAGTTGTTGAACTTAGAAACAAGGTAGAGAAGTCAAACAAATTCTTGAATATCTCAAGAATCTTGGATGAGATCTTGGAAAGTCAAAGATCACCATGTGATAAATAAGGACTTGGATACAAAGAAGAAACTACATATGCTGAAGCAAGCACCTCAAAGAAGAATGAGGTAAGTCCATCAAAGAAGGAAGACAATGTTGAAAAGAAACCATCTACACAAGGCAAGGAAAATTTCAAAAGAACAAAGAAAGGAAGACATCAAGAAGCTATCTTTGGGACACCAAAGCAAAGGTATGAAAGTATTTTTCATGGGCATTGTTATTCATGTAATGGATATGGTCACAAAGATTTTGAATGTAGATATTATGAAAGGAGATATAATGGAAGATTTAATAACACCATGAGGTGTTGGAGATGTGATCAAGTAGGACACATTGCTGTTCACTGTAATTCCATGAGATGCTACAACTGTAGTGGATTTGGCCACAAATCCCAGGAGTGCTGGAAGACAAGAAGAAAGTCCATGATGAGGAATTAAAATAATATGGCTAGAAGAAGAAATGAAGTTAGAAAGGGAGAATTATTTGAAAATATGGATGCTCAGAGCTCAAGTTCTGAGGAGCAGGGACATATACAGAAGTGGGTAAAAAAGTCAGAGAAGCTAGAACACAATGAAAGACTAAAGGGAAGCTCACATGTGTCATCTATGGAGGCATACGCGAGTGACAGTGGTATCATTCGCATACATACATAGGCTGACCTTATATAGGTCGCGTACATACACGAGTTGTTTTGCAGAAGGATGTGTATATGTTGTGAAGCCTAAGTAAAAGGGCTATGCACAGGGATTGTAGTTTGATGTGATGGTATAACTCTGTGATGCAGGGTTTGACATGGTTTATTGCAGGTTCTCACACTGTTTGCTGCAGGTTTTCATGAGTCTATATTGGGTTATATGATGATGATGCTACCTAGAGATTCCATTGATCTATTTAAGCATACTATTAGTACATTGGTAGAGGCACCTACTAGAAGTTTTGATTGCCACATTTTTTATGGTGGACTTGGGATACATGTATGAGGATTCATCTTGTTGTGGTATTGGTGCATGGTTGGCATACTTTCTTGGTACAAGTAGTGATACATGTTGATGTACATGTTTGGTATATGTTTGGATGATGAGTACTTGGCTAAAAGTACAACATTGGTATTACTTGATTAGCATATATTTTGGTACATGAGGCATTTGATGATTGAGGCACTTGGTTCATGGAAGAGACATATCATGAGTGGTATGACACTTGTTTGGCATGTTGGTAGTGTTGGCATGTTTTTAGACAGAGGCATAGTATGCGTGTTTGTCATTGATGGTGAAGATCAACACGATCAGATGGCGAAGATCAGCATGATGAATAGCATAGCGATAATGGCAAGATTAGCAGTGTAAGCTCAGAAGGAGAAAAATAGTCAAAGCATGAAAAAGGTTTCATTTCGGAGTTTTGTAGATCGGGAAATCCAAAGGAAAGAGGTTCAAACTCATGATATGCGACATCGTGATAAGATCTTGACCATTGATTCAATAAGGACACATGGTGAAATCACGATATTATCTGGACCATTGGTTCCATAGGGCACATGGTGAAAGATCATCGTTTCACTGACTAGAACGTCAAAGGAGTGAAGTGCTCGTTTTATTGGTGAGTGGTCATATCTCAAGGTCACATCGTCGAAGGCTTAAGGGAAGGAGCTAATTGCTAAGTTCCATCTCGATGTTTGCAACTTGGAATATCGAGACTCTTCATCACAGAAATCATGATATGCGAGATCATGAAAAGATATGGACCATCAGATCACCTAGGATTGTGGATCGTTGATCAGGCATGAAGAAGGCTCGTGAAGTGGAGAAATCGTGATAAGATATGGATTGTTGATCCAAGAGGGGCACATGGAAATAGATCAAAGCATGACAGAATACCTGAGACGCAAAAGTGCGGAATGCATTTTCGAATAAGGCTGTGGTCACAACCAATGGTTACATATGCGGAATATGGAGGAAGAATCTAGCAGTGTTAAGCTCCATCTCGGAGTCTTGGCGATAGTGACTTGGAGCATCAAGACCATTCATCACAGGAATCGCGATATGCGAGATCACGATGAGATCTGGACTGTCAGATCATCGGAGATCTTGACCATTGATCAGGCTCGATGAAGTTTATAAGTTCATGAAATATGAAGTGCCTTTTGGCACAGCCTGTGGTCACCACCGGTGGTCATGTGAGGGGAAGAAGCTAGCGGTGCTAAGCTCCATCTCGAAGTCTTGACGATCGTGACTTGAAGTGTAGAGATCCTTTATCACAGGAATGCCGAGATGCGAGATCACAAAATTCAAATTCTGTTTAGCGCTTGGTTACAGCGAGTGGGTATATGGGATACACGCGAAACCATGCCAATTTAATCCAACGGTGCAGGAGAATTTGAATATGATCGAAGGGCTACTGTTGCACTTCACAGTTAATTAATTAGTTACGATTCAGTTAGAAAAACTGATTCATGATTTTTGATCGGTTGGCGATTCAGTTGCTGAGGCGTTCTTTCCCAAGAAGATTCGAGGTGTAACTGATGAGGCGTGTGTGAATAAAATGAGATATGAAGCAACTGTGTAGGGTTGGCTATTCTAACCGAAAAAATGTGATGAACGGTAAGAAGAGTAAAATTAAAAGTTGTAGAGCTTGAGATAAAACTCAGAGATGAGTAACAATTGTTGAATAGATAGAAGCAAGAGAAAAATAGCATAATAGCATGAAGCAGAGAAGAATAGAAGAATAGCATGAAGTAGAGCAGAATTGCAGAACAATTTTTGAAGCAGAGAAGAATTGCAGAAGAGAAAAGAAGGGGTAAGAATTGAGACACCTGTATTGTTTGTTTTTCAATCCCTTATTCATAATCAGGGAGGTAGGGTGGTGCTAGGGAGGATTGTTGTCCTCTAATATTCGAGTTGGTTCTTGAATATTGGGAGTTGTAGCTTCCATCTAGTTGTGGCTAGAAAAATAGGGTGGCAGGGTGGTTCTTGGGAAAACACAAAGTTTTCTATATGCAAGTTGGTGCTTGTATAAGTGGAAGTAGGTGCTTCCATCCAGTCGGTGCTGGAATACTTAGGGAGTTGGTGCTTCCTTCTTGTGGGTGCTAGAGAAACCAGAGAGTTGGTGCTCTCAAACAAGTTGGAGCTTGTAAAACAGAGGTAGTAGCCTCACTTTGAGTTGGTGCTCAAACATAGATGATGTACAGAACTTAAAAGATTGCCTATCATTTTGAAGAAGAAGAGGTTTTCTCCCTTTATGGGTTTCCTCGTGAAAATCTGTCTCTGTGTATATCTTATGTGTGATTGATGCTCATTATTTATGGTGTTCATATGATGTATATTATTGATGGTCACTTGATGAAAGATTAAAAATGGTTTAATAGACTTAATATTGTTTAAGCACAGTAACAACTGATTCACCCCCCCCTCTCAATTGTCTTAGTAATTTCAATAGGTAGATGCACATGGTTGACATATTGGTGGATGCACATGGTTGGCATATTGGTAGATGCACATGGTTGTCATATTGGTAGATGCACATGTTGACATGTTGATAGAGGCATATGGTTGATACATTCCATGGATGATATCTTTTGGCACTTTGTATGATGTTGATGTACATGGTTGATGTACATAGGTGTTGTGCATGATGAGCACACATTTTTGTACAGGATGTGCTTGGTTGATATTTTTCTCATGATTCTTTATTTCATTATTGACATATCTTTTGCTTTATGATGCTTGGTATAGCATGAGTTTGATGCATGAATAAGTACAAGGATCGTTATATGGTAGCACATTGTTCATCTCGTAGAGAATATAGGGGAGACATATCCATAGGGGGAGTCATTCTTCTTCCCATGATTCTAGGAGGAGATATTTATCATATTCATACCTAGAAAAGATCCCTATATTTGAAGAAAGAGAACATAGGCATAATTCCAGGAGGAGAGATGGTCACATGGGGAGTATGTTCAGTGTATTTTAAGAATTATATCGGAGTGATATCCCTTGTTCAAAATGGGAGAGATTATTCAGAGGAATATCAAAGGCACTCAGATAGGGGGAGCAACCCCAAGGAAAGTTCAAGCAGGGGGAGTAGCCCCAAGAGGGAAATGGCCCATTGCCATTGATGTCAAAGGGGGAGAGATAGTCACATTGATGTGATTGATGATTATTGATTGGGAGAGATAGTCACATTGACTATTGATGTAGAGCATGCCTTATCTACATGTTGACATCAATAATTGGTAATTGGTGTTGACATCAATATTGGTGTTGCCATCAATTCCAAAGGGGGAGATTGTTGGATCATGTTGTCATTGATGCCAATGGTTTGATTGATTGATGTCAAGTGATTGATTGATTTATGATTGATGTAATTTAATATGTGTTGTCCTTGATGAGAATGCATAGATGAATATGGATCAATGAGCTGTCATTGATATGATGAAGATGGATCAATGAGTTGTCATTGATACATGATGCAGATGGATCGATGTGGTTTCATTGGTATATGATGCATAGTTGGAAAATCTATAGATGACTCATTATTGTCTTATCATGATTGATAAGGTGCACAAATGGATGAACTCCAAAGTGGTCCCCTTATGGTGAAATTCCTCGTGGGAGGACGCTTTGCGGATTGAGTTATCCTAGAAGAATGGTTGGAGGACCCATGCTCTCATTATTGTCTTATCATGATTGATAAGGTGCACAAATGGATGAAATCCAAAGTGGTCCCCTTATGGTGAAAGCCCTCATGGGAAGACGCTTTGCGGATTGAGTTATCCTAGAAGAATGGTTGGAGGACCCATTCTTGTATGTGGAATAATGAAATGAAGATCAAGGAAATTGTTGGTGAAACTATCCTAGATGGATAGTGCTTGTCATGCCATTTCCGGTGGTATGTGGAATGTCACATAAATCCTCATGGTTTGAGAGTTATGGACTTACAAAGATGAAGGACCCCCATATGAAGGCTTGAAGCCCACAAGGTCAAAGAATTCAAAGTGACCTAAAAGAAGAAATCATTATTTAAATGATAAAGTAAAGTGAAAAATTCAAGAAGGCTTATTTAAATAATAAAGTGAAGTGACAAAATCAAAGAAGATTATTTAAATGATAAAGTGAGGTGACAAAGTCAAGGAGGAATATTTAAAAGATAAAGTAATGGAGAACTTTCTAATTATGGAAAGTGGTTAACCCTAAAAATGAGGAAAATAGGTTAAGTGACCTAGAAATGGGTTAAGTGACCTAGAAATAGGTTAAGTGACCTAGAAATGGGTTAAGTGACCTAGAATATGGGTTAAGTGACCTAGAATATGGAGAGTATAAATAAGATGAAAGGATCTCTCATTTCAGATCACACTTGAGAATATTGAAGATCTATAGGTGACTGAGGTAACCAAAGGATATATAAACCGCATTTTAGAGGGAAGGTGAAGAAAAGAGGGCCGAAATTCAAGGGAGGATAAATTCTTTTCATGATGCTTTCTAAGGTATGTTATTTATAGGTCATCTCACCATTTTCACAATAATTTTTTTTATATAATGATTTAGACCATGAGATTGATATAAAATTGCGGAAATATATCCAAGTATCTATGGTAAAAAATTCAGCTTGTGGGTCGTTGTATTTTTGGAGATACACTTCGTGGAAAATAGGGTTTGTGGCTAGTCCTGAAACTAGTCTAAAACAGGTGTTTCAGGTAACAATGTCATAACTTATTCATAAAATATCTAAATTCATTGAGACAAATTGTTTTGGTTAGAGTACATTCTTTAGTATTTTGTGTAACAATTTCATATCTATTCAACAAATATTCCATGTGGGGAACGCTCTACAAGGTCACTTTCTAGAATAAGACAAAATTCAGCAAGGTATGCCATTTTTGCTATAACTCCTTTTATGAGAGTTTACAAGTAGTGACACATGGAGGAATTGAACAAAACACATTGAAGAACATTGTGTATCAGTTTTAAATATTTATTCATTACAGGTACAAAGTTATGATTATTTCAAGTTAGGGTTGTTGACTAATCCAAAACTAGTCATGGTTGAGCCAAGCAGTTGATGAGTTGGCACATACATGAGGTGTATTGTTGATGATGTTGGTACATATTGATGAGTAGTTGAAACATGATCTGTATATACTTGGTACATGGTTGGATGCACTTGTTTATGGTACATGATGATTATAGGTTGTTTGGCACAAGTTGGTGCATGGTTGATGCACTTGTTTATGGTACAGATTGATATCTGTTGAGGATTGTTGCCTCATATCAGTTGGTGCTGAGAATGTAAGATGAGTCTTGCATATAGAGCTGGTGCTCTTGTAGAGTTGTATTCTATTTAGTTTTTTCTGAAAAACCCCTAGATTGAAGTCCATAATAAAAAGAAAAATTGTACATACATCTTGTGTTCCTTGTGGAGATGATTTGTTGATGATATATTGCTGATATATGTTGCTGATATGTATTCACATATAATTGATTATTAATGAAAACAATGAGTAATGAGTAAATGTTGAATGCTAACTAATGAGTTTTGTGTAAGAGGGAAGTTTTTGGAAAAATATCCCCACACTCATTCACCTCCCCTCTAAGTGTGGTAGGTGTGTCCAACACCTGGATAATTTTTTGGCATAAAAAAGATAAGGTTTGTTTTAGAATGAATAAATTAAGGAAGGTCCCGACTCTGATTAATACACACGAATTAGGTCACCGATCTTTAAATCCATGGGTCTTTAGAATATTGGAGAACCGTACGGTCTATTTTTACCTCGAGTCATTCTTGGTTCCCTGAGTCCAAGTCACACCTCTGAGTTAGCTTTGCCATGACATCATTGTATGATGAAATTGATCCGCGTCATAGCCTCTACAGAAGGAAATTATATAAAACGTTCATAACACATCCCCGATCGCCAATCCACCCAATGAGAGAGTGACATGATGGGACGTTTTAGCATTAAATACGATCAGATTTTGAGAATTTAAGGATCTAATTAATACCAAATCCCGCATTAGTTGTTACCTTATGCGCCAATCAAAAAAACTGTTTAAAATCACTGATAGAACAGATCACCCACTGCACCTCCACCATTAACCCACAATGAATTTAAGTTGTAGATATTTGGCGAAAGATTTTTTAAAATTTCATTCATCACCCAAATTGAATGGCTGATGCGACACGATAAGTTATTCCCTGTTTAAATTCTCTTGAGTCGTTGCAAACAAAATCATTATGCGCATTAGGAAATTCCAGAGCATCCGAAGGAGCAAGACGAGTAATTCAAAGGCTGCAGAGATCCCGTGAGTATCAAAATAACCAGGTTTTAGCAAGCTTCACAGGTATGTATCCAAGTATACAAATTTTACATGGCTACAATTTATATGTTTTTATCTGGTTTTGTTATTTACAAAATCTATGAAAGTTTATTTTAGTTGCAGGAACAATGTTTCCCAGAAAGCCAACCCCCAGATGATTGTCGAGGGCACTGAAGCTCAAAGAATTAGAGGTAGGTGAAGGCTCCTCTCCAGGGTCCACAAAACAATTGGAATATACTTCGAGGCAGAAACCATTTATAAATAAAACAACAAAGAAGGTTTTCACCCAGCCTTCGGCATTTGGAAATACAAAGGAAAGAACAGGGTCCAAGACGACACTTCCACATTGGGGAGAAATCTTTAACAATATCAGTCGGGAGGAATACTCGAAATATGTCCCAAACAATGATCCAGATGTAAGAGTGCTTGATGACGAGGTGTTCTCGAACATCCGACGGTCATACTTGCATATGGTGGCAAGAAAAACTCCTATTTTTCCCTATATTGAAGTCCTGAAGTGGCTCATTGACCACAGACACACATAAATGTTTAATCAATGATGACAATGATGGGTGTGTTAGAGTATTCCTACCGGTAGAAGTTAAAAAATAATACAAACTCAGAGACCCCAAGTAGCGTCTAAATACATATTTCGTCGTGAAGTTATATGAGCGTCACAACACCAGCCAGGTGATGGCCTCATGGTGGAGGGAATACAAGAAGTTTACCAACCAGAGCATTGGCTGGTATAGGACAACCAACTTAAGGGAGCCATACATCTATTTGATGGATCTCATCTGTCGCTTATATGGAGAGAAGGGTTGATCCAGATTTTCAGAGGTATGGATGCCCTTGGCTTACACAGTGGTGATATTTGGGAGTGGTTTCAACTGGGGAGTGATAATTTCTAAACAACTAATCATATGTATACAATAGTCTCAGACGACGAAGGAAGGAGAGACACCATATTTCTACATGGATTCATATTTTCTCGATGTCATGTACGTGAGAAACATCTTCGTCGGCATGAATCTGAGCTGGCATGTCGCAGAGCTCCCGGTCCACTTCTATTTCAACATGCTATGGGAGAACAGGTATAATAAGTCTTACTCCCTCATTTGTGATGAATTCATCGCGTGAATTTATTTTATTATTTTTAAGAAGGAATGCCTGAGACTATCGGTTGAGGCCAAGAAAATGATATCCAATGTTGCCACTGGTACTTGGACGAGCACGACACCTACATCATGGTTTTTGGGGCCATCAAATCACCACATCTCCTACCAGTTCATGTCCCAGACCGGCTTGTAGTAGGAGAAATATTCTATGAAACCATCTTGCAAGGCTACAACGCCAACCTGGTCAAGGACAAGAAGCGAGCATTCATACCCTATGGTTTCCATGTAGGTTTCTACTTGGTAAAGGATATCGCTCAAGCCAAACAAGAAGGGTTGAGCCAAATGGAGTTCATATTCCATATAGGATGATTTTGCAAGAACGATCCAAAGTCCCTAGTCTTGCAACATGCTTCACAAGTGTTGTCCTGCTGGCTGTATGCCCATGAAAAATTTGAAGATGAAGTCTTCACAGAAAATGCCCAGGAATGGGATGAGGTGGTAGCAAGGATGGTCGAATATTGGTACATGGACTCCCAGGGTTCAATTGTAACAATGCACCAACAAGGCCTAACTACTATCCCTTTCGGCAACACTTGCAAAGTAGATGCAGTCTCACCCAAAGTAGCTATAGGGGGTTGCAGGACATAGGTGTCTACAACCAGAGGAAATGCAAAGTGGATCTAGGGAAACACTCTCACATAGATCTAGTTATTCTTTATATTTCTTAATCCTACTGCGTGAACTATATCTCATATCTAACACAATATTTCATTAACAGTATATCAGAGATCAGAAGAACACAACATCAATCACACACAACAAAAGGATATATGTGGTTCACCCTCTCGCTAGGGCTACGTCCATAGAACTGCGCTTTATAATATATTAGATGAAAGCATACAATTCTATCTGCACTCTTAGCTTGCATATCTCTCTCTTTCTTTCTCTTTTCCTCTCTCCTGTCCCTGTGCACCTAACTGTAGGGTTGATCTTTGCACCCAGCTGAAGATCTTACAACACAAACTTCTCTCACCTCACAATACTTCTCTCTCAACAATAAAAAAAATCACTCCTCATACATAATTGAACCTATCCCAAGTCCTCTTGACCTTTATTTATACATTACAATGAATCTAAGACAACCTTAGGACGAAACCTAGGTGTCAAAACCCTAGGTGTCTAAAACCCTAGGTCATCTTGACCTGCATTTTTTAGGGCTTCACCAACCTGTCTTTCCTTCTTTCTTGCGAGGTGCTCCAAAGCATCCATTGGTGTATTTTTCCACTTGCTGAGTCATCCACGATCCATCTTCCTTGCTGATATATTTTCCTTGATCTCCCCGTCCAATGGCTTTCTTTCTCTTACTTCGCTCCGTCGTTTCTTCTCTTTTGGCCACTTTGACCCAATCTCAGTAAACTTTTCTTCCACACAGTTCACACTTCGCTCTTCTTTCCTTAATCTTTGCAACCTTCCAAAACCAAGGGCCAACAGGCCCCCAACACTCACATGTGAATCATACCGAGGCACTTTAGGTTTGAACCTTCTATTTTTCTTCATCTTTAGACTGCATGGTGCAACCTGTGCTTTCTGCTCTGTCCCACCCTTCTTTCCTTATGCAGATTGTCTTTTCTATTTCTGGTACCCAGTTTCAATTGCACCTGGTACCTAGAACCATTTTCTCATGCTTCTATAGAGAGTCGCAAGGCAACTGGTTGTCATAGTACAATTTAAACCGACTCCCATTCACCAAACCTTCCTTCCATTCTCCATTCAAAGTTTTCAACTACCTGGATCCTCCTTATGTAATGTAAGAAACATCATATGGACCAGGCCAATGTGTCCTGAACTTCCCTGGATTCTTCATGAACTTGCTATCTTATACCAATACCAGATCTCCTTGCTTGAAGGCTTCCTTCTTGATGTGCCTATCATGATAGGCCTTTTCTCGTTCCTTCTGTACCTGCTGATGGAATCTTGCAATAAATTGATCTTCTTCTAGTTCTACCAACTGCACAAGCCTCTCTCGAACAACGCCAGTTTCATCCATATATGTGAATGCTGCAATTCTGAGACTAGGAACCAAATATTCCATGGGGACAACTACTTCTAGGCCATAAACAAAATTAAAGGGAGTCTGCATTGTTAGCTTCTTGCAAGTAGTTCTATAGGCCCATAGCACTGTTGCTACTCTCAAATCCCAGTCATCCCTGTTCACACTGAAAATCTTCGTCAGTGCTGTCTCCAAGATCTTGTTGAAAGCTTCGACCATCCTGTTCGCTTGTGGATGGTAAGGAGTACTCTTCTGATGGAGGAATTCAAATTCTTGAGTCCAAGCTTCAATAGTCTTATTAATAAAGTGTGTGCCTTGATTGCTCATCAGGGTCTTCGGGCATCCAAACCTGGTTATGATACCCTCAAATATAAATTGCACATCTATAGTTTCACTACAGTCCTTAACTTCTCTTGCTTCTGCCCATCTTGTCAAATACTTTGTCGCATTGATGATGTATATAGCTCCTGTGCGCTTCCCTGGTGGGTTTATAGGTCCCACGAAATCAATTTCCCATTTCTCAAATTTTTTCAACGTCATCTATGGTGCTAAAGGCATCTCATATCTTCAAGAAGTCTTCCCAACTCTTTGGCATACATAATAGGCTTTATAGTATTCCTTGGCATATTTATGTAAAGTAGGCCACTAGAGGCCAGCTCTAAGAACCTTCTGCACTATTGCTTTCCATGCATAGTGTCCTCCTGTGATGCCTTCATGTGCTTCTGCTAAAATCAATGGTATTTCTGCCTCTAGAACACATCTCCTCAGGATCTCATCAGGTCTCATCTTGTATAGTTGTCCAACTATAAGTGAAAAATATGCAGCGCGCACTACCAACTGTTTCTTCTAGATGATTGTATATTCACTAGGTGACATTCTTGTTGACAAGAAATGGACTATCTTGGCGAGGTGGTCATCAACCCTTCTGATGACCAGCTATTGTGCATCTGGTAGTGTATCCTTCAAACTAGTAGGGTCCTCTCCATGCTCCAACCTAGACAAATGGTCAGATCCCTTGTTCATTCTCCCTGGCTTGACCACAATCTCAAAATCATATTCCTGGAATAACAGTAGCCATCTGCATATTCTTCCCCCCAACACTAGCTTATTGACTAGGTATTTCAATGCAGAGTGATCAATGAACATATTAAAATGTCCTCCCAACAAGTAGTGTCGAAACTTATGCAGCGCGTACACCATGGCTAAACCTTCTCTCTCAGTGGTAGTGTAGTTTATCTCAACTATAGATAGCTTCCTTCTAGCAAAGGCTATCAAATGGTCAATATCTCTTGGTCCTGGTTGTGCTAACACTACTCCTAGTGCAATAGAATATGCATCGACATTCACATGAAATTCCTTGCTCCAATATGGGAAAACTAGAATAGGCGTAGTAACCATTTTCTGTTTTAGTGTGTTGAAGCTCTACTGACATTCTTCTGTCCATTGAAACTGACAACATTTATTCAGAAGATTCTCCATGGGTGCTATAATCTATGCATAGCCCTTAATGAACTTCCTGTACTATCCAGTATGTCCCAGCACAGTGCACAACTGTATAACTAAAGTAGGAGGGTTTATATCAACAATAATGGCAATCTTGGATAGATCTACCAGCAACCCCTTCTTACACACAATATGACCTAGCAACACTCCAAAGGGTGAAAAGAAGATGCACTTCTTCAGATTCAGGGCAATCTGACATTGCCTGCACTTATCCAAAATTATTCTTAAACATTCAATATGATTTTGTAATAAGCTAAAAACATTCCAATCATCAAAATAGGCTTCCAAAAATTTGTGTAAAAATTCCTTGAATGCTTCAACCACCACCCTAGAAAAGATGACTATTGCATTCTTCAATTCGAAAGGCATCACTGTGTACTCATATGAACCCCATTCTGTTGCAAAGGTGGTCTTGTGGAGATCTTCCTTGGAAATCCTGATTTGGTGATAACCTGAAAATTAGGGATGATTTTAGGGGCTAAATTTCGCTCATGGGCTAATTTTCCATGGTTTTTCCAAAAACGAGATTCATTATTTTAAAAATAATTCGCCCAAATTCTATAGGATAAAATTATTTTACCTTAAAAATCACCAAAATTTTATAAAAACTATATAAAATACTTATAAATTTGAATATTTAAAAACAAATATCACCAAACATTTATAGTTGACATATGAAGGATTAGTAATATTCGCCAAGGTTTCTACATTTTAAAATAAATTTCCATCCTTAAAATCATCCCTGCTGAAAATCCATCTGTAAAGGAATATACCTCCCATCCTCCTACATTATCTAACACTTCGTCTATAAATGGTGTAGGGAATGGGTCATGCAAATAGGCATCATTCAACTTTCTGAGATCTAAACAGATCCTAATCTCTCCTCTCTTCTTATCTTGTACCACCATAAGACTAATTCATTCTGACTCCTCCACAGGTTCTATGATTCCTACTTCCAACATTCCATCTAGTTCAATCTTAACTTTTTCCTTATATTTGGGATTCAATCTGTAGGGTCTCTGCTTAACTAGACTTGCATCTAGTTTCAAGGGGATATTCATCTATCCCATGGGACCTTTTATGCCCTTCATATCAGTGAACTTGGTTGTGAACAAGTCCTAACATTCATGCAGTAATTCTATGATCTTATCAATGGTGGCATCATCCCAGTAATCCCCAACATTAGCAAGCTTAGGTGCTTGCTCTGTTCCAATATTAACTTTCTTGATTTTGATCGGCTGTCCAATGAAAGGTAGTTTGACTCCTGGTCCTTCTATGTCTCTCTATCCTTCCTTTTCTGCGATGTTCACATTTCTAGGATCATCATCTTCACCATCATTGATATTGTAACATCCTTGCATTTTTTGAAGAGGTGAAGTCCATTCATCCTCTTCTTGCTCCACAGGGAGGCTAGGTGCCTCCTCAAAGACTTTTTGTCTGACAACCTGTAAAGCTTGGTCCACCATGGGATGATGAATTTCAAATAAAAATGTAGCTACAAAGTTCTGAGTCATATCGTACCAATCTAAAGTGGTGAGGTGTAGTTCTTCTTGAAGATACCAATTGATAGGCATTGTGTCTAAAGTATTGATGAACTTGTGCACCCAATGTTCTTTAGGAATGATGCTATAGGCCTCCTCACAACCTCGCACATGGTCCTTCAGATAGCTTTGACATGCGTATCTAACTTCACATCCTCCAATGTTGTCTGAAAATGCGTTGTCATCAAAGTGCGACATTGCATCCAGTCCACGATGTTCCTTTTATGTGTCCCCCACCATCTTGCTGGAGTAGATTTCAAAGCCTCATCTAGTTATAACAATATCTATTGTATTGGTACAAATTTTTCAAATTCCATTAAGAATGTTTCTAAATGATTTAAATCATCAAATGTGGGCAAGTTACTTACTTCTGTGCAAATACAACAAACTTACCTGGTCAATATGGCACATCTTCGAGCAAAAAATTCATACATTTTGTTCTTCGAGTTCTCCAGTGCTTCTTATGAGTCCGATGAGCATGTGATTTCACTTTGCCAACTTAAATTCCCATATGCTGTAGGTTTAATGTAATCCTGTTGTCTTGCTATCAATTTATATATATTCTCTAGCTCATATGCGCGGTCTTCTTCTCTGATAGGTTCTATGTATCTTCAACCTTCATCAGGATCTAGAGGTGCAATGACCCTAAGGCCATCACCTTCAAATTCCATTCTTCTTTTCTTTAAGTCAATAATAGTGGAATTGTTGAAAGCCCAATCAATTCCTAACAACACAGGATAAGGACAACTATCATCAACTATCTCAATCACCTCGAAGTCCACAAATTTTCTTACCCTGTCGATGTCCACAGGGACATGCTACAACCTACCAAAGGGGCTTACTGCATGTTGATTATCCATCCTAAGCCTGATAGGGGAATACATCAACTTAGGTTTTCCCATTAGTGCCTAGGTCTGCTTCGTCATAACATTGACCTCCGACCCTAAGTTGAGGACCACATAATCTATATCATAATCTCCAATTTGGGCATTAAGGTGTAGTTCCTTATTTGTCCTTCTCTTTTTCGATAGTTGATGTAATGATTTATTCATTAGAGGATCTATCCTTCCTATCTCATACTATCTGATCAAATTTTGTAGTTCTTGTATGGCTTTTTCATCCTTAATCAAATTAATGCAAGTACATAAGAATTCCATAAGTCTTCTTACCTCTTTTCCTTCTCCGGGCGAAGCAGACTGATCAAAGGCCAGGGGCATTCCATATTCTCTCACTTCTAGTTGTGCCTTTGATGAAGAAACCTGATCTCTTCCAAACTCTTTTCTTTCCTCTTCAAATGTTTGCTTCTATTTCTTTGGATCAAACTCCCGTGTCTTCACCGCAACTCTTCTAACTCCTGATTCTTCTGTAATCTTCCCTGGAGTCACCCTGTCTTCTCCTGTAGAAGCGCCTCCTCTAGTGATAATGATGACTCTAGGATCCACTCTGCCAGGTTCTGCTGAGATTAGTTGTTCTTGCTGGCTCCCTCCTCGTATTTCCTGAAGTTTGGCTAACAACGCAAGACAATCTTCTATGACATGTTCAAATGAGTTGTAGTAATTGCAAGTGGTACAAGGGTTCTGATAGTCCCTTGCCAAGTGACCGGGCTGTGCACAATTATAAAAAATGATCTGACCTTGACCTCGGCCCATGCCTTCTCCTCATTCTCTTCCTTAGAATCTTCCATGAGGGTTGAAGTTTCCTCTTCCCGGGGAATTAAATTGCGTATTATTTCCTTCTTGTTGTAGTTCGCCTTGAATTCTATATGTGTCTCTTGATCTTTCATGAAAGAGGTCATAAGCCCAACAATATTTCTCATCATGCCCCATAGATTTACAGAATATGAAGTAAACGTTGGTAGGCTTCTATAGATGTTTTTGCATGTAATAACATTCTCCAGGGCGATGTCTATTTCTACATACCTAGCACCAAGTTAGAGTAACCTGGTTCAAAGGGATCAGGGCTCCTGAAGCCAAGTACTCATGAAATAGAGGACAATTATCCTTATCATGACCTTCTTATTTGCATCTGATACACCAAATATCTTTTCTTTTATCTTTTCCCGTATCATTGTTCATATCTTTGACCTACAGTGATAAGCTAGTTAGCTGACTCAAAATTTGACTCATACTTGAGCTGGACTCTCCCATAGGGGATGATTCTAGTTTCATAGCGATCTCCAACGCCTCATCTTGTGAAGCGATCTTCTTTTACATAAGAGGGACTTTGATGTGTGGTAAGAGGGTAGCAATGAACCATTCCTTATTCTATTCGTCTAGAATATGAAAACTCAAATGACCTGTAGGGTATTAAACCTCTCATCAAACTCCCAAACAGGTTCAACTACTTTCTGCTTTATTTATTTCAACTCTGTGATGCACTGTGACTCCGACTTGGGCTTCTTGAATTCTGTAATCAATGCAGTCTTGATCTCATTCAATGGTTTCGGCTGCACAACTACTTGGACGAACTTCATGTACCAGCTTAGTGCGCGGTCTCTTAGGGTAGTACTAAACTAATCTCTCTTAACAAATTCGTCAGTGACATTCTTAATACTCCATACAGCTTCACATAAGAACCAATGTTGACCAGGAACTTTAGATCCATCTCCCATAAAGGTGGGTAACCTCATCTCATCTGCCATGGATCTTCTTAGGGTTCTTGACTGAGTATGCACCGAACCACTTGTACCGGTGCTCTGAGTGCTATGATAACTTATATTACTCTGGTTACTTAATGCTGTTAAAAAAACATGAGGCGTAATAATACTTACTTCAATAGTCTGCGCAATCCCTGAAGTTTCTGACTCTTCTCGGTGAGGTTCTTCATCCTTCCCTTCTTCTGCCCTAGCAGACTCTGAATGTTCCTCGTTCAATAACTATTCTTCTTCTCCACTGTAAAACCCTTCTTCCTATGCTGGTGGTTCGTGATTCTGCTCAAACAAGTCCATCAGAGGAACTTCTTTGAAGGTTCTCCCACTGCGCGTGTGTCCGACCTTTGTGTCGTTGTCATTGTCTGAATTCTTGAACATTTGATTTTTCCATTTGACCCACTACTGTATCTTCAGGATGTTCTTCTCATGCAATAGCATCTTGATCTTCAACTTTAGAAAATGTAAAATTTTCCTCTCGGTCCCTTAAAGAAATATCTCTTTGCTTGGCTATATGATTCTACTCTATCAATAGAAAACTCAGTAATGTACGCTCCAATGGTACTATCAAACCAGTGATATAATTCTCTTGACACAGTGTTATCAACTCTCTTGACCTTCTTAATCAACGCCGATGTCCAAACCATAGGCGGTCTGAGTCTGATCTCAAACTGGGTATCTACTAATCTGGCTAGCCACTCATATAGCTCCTTATGAATTTCTCCAAAGAAAATATCGTGTATATCAATAAAGATATACCTTCCCAACCAGTCTTTTGTACTAATATTAGGGTTCTTATTCTGAGCTTGTGCGATGTCCTTTTCTTATTCTTCTATCCATGTCTGAATCTCTGTCTTCGACGGAAACCACTTTGACATTCCCTCAAGACGATCTTGGTCCTGACAACAGAACCATTTGTTAGCACATGGGCAGACCCAAGGTTCAGTTCTAACAGCGCACCAACAAGCCCTAACTACTGGCCCTTTCGGTAACACCTGCAAAGCAGATGTAGTCTCACCCGAAGTAGATATAGGGGGTTGCGGGACACATGTGTCTACAACCATAGGAAATGAAAAGTGGATCAGGGGAAACACTCTCACACAGATCTAGTTATTCTTTATCTTTCTTAAGCCTACTGCGTGAACTATATATCAGATCTAACAAAATATTTCATTAAAAATATATCAGAGATCGAAAGAACACAACATCAATCACACACAACAACATGATATACGTGGTTCACCCTCTCCCTAGGGCTACGTCCATAGAACTACGCTTTATAATATATTAGATGAAAGCATACAGTTCTATATGCACTCTTAGCTTGTAGATCTCTCTCTTTATTTCTCTTGTCCTCTCTCCCCTCCCTATGCACCCAGCTGGAGGGTTGATCTTTTCACCCAGCTGAAGATCTTACAACAAAGGATTCTCTCACCTCACAATACTTCTCTCTCAACAATAACAACAATCACTCCTCATACATAATAGAACCTATCCCAGGTCCTCTTGACCTTTATTTATACATTACAATGAATCTCGAACAACATTAGGCTGAAACCTAGGTGTCAAAAACCTAAATACCAAAACCATAGGTGTCTAAAACCCTAGGTTAACTTGACCTGCATTTTTAGGGCTTCGCCAACCTGTCTTTCCTTTTTTCTTGCAAGGTGCTCCAAAGCATCCATTGGTGGTTTTTTCTGCTTGCCGAGTTTTCCATGATCCATCTTCCTTGCTGATCTGTCTTCCTCGATCTCCCCATCCAACGACTTGATTTATCTTACTTCACTCCATCTTTTCTTCTCTTTTGGCCACTTCGACCCAATATTAGTCAACTTGTCTTCCGCGCAGTTCGCACTTCGTGCTTCTTTCCTTAATCTTCACAACCTTCCATAACCAAGGGATAACACTGACCCCAAAATGACTAGTTTCAAGGCCATGAGCCTGGATGAACAAGCGTCAACAATAAAGTAGTCGGCTCAAGAGGCCCTTAGAGCCAGGGAAGAAATTAGAGTGACAGAGGCAAAAAAGGTTCCCCTGGTGGCTCCAGTACAGAATAGGGTATTTCCTATGAAACAAGATGCATGAGAAAGGGGATTACTCATGATAGAACAAGCGTAGTGAGTAATTGATTAGTTGCAGGATGTCTCGGACCTCGTAGGAATGACAAGGGTCCCTGCCAACAACCCAGATGAAATTGGGGTAGGTCCAAGTGGCTCTGAGCTAATACAAATTGACGAAATCGCTGGGTTAGATAACCCTGAAGTTACAATACCACAGGCCGGATCACCAGGGGATGTTTCATCTCAGCCAGAGATAGCAAGAACATCAGGTAGAGAAAGTGCACCAAACCCCCTCCACAACTTGATACAAATATATGATGATGAGGAAAGTTCGGAGGTTTCCCTAGTGACTCCGGTGCAGATCACAGAGGAAAAAGAGATCGAGAAGGCAACTTCCCCAGCTCTCGATGCTCAAATTCAGGGCCTTCCACAGAATGAACAGGATTTCAAAAGTTTTTTAGACACTGGGATACTTGATGTACCGGAGATCCAAATGGATATTCCGACAGACGAGCCAGAGTCGGGCGAATGAAAGAAAAATATTCCACAACAGGAAATCAACATCTCAACAACCGATTATCAAGTAAGTACCAAGCCTACCCCTAATGCTTCAATTTCAATCGGTACTCAACCTTCCGAGGAGCAACAACTAGAGGTTGGACCTTCGGAACACATGCAAGAGGTTCAAGAACCCAATCTTGAACATATATACACTGTCGAAAGCCTGGGAAATATGCTTACCTGGGGATATCAACAAATCACCGAACCCATGGATGAAGTTGATGATATACATGCCATCTCCTATGACCGGAAAATGAAATATATCATGAATATAACCACCAAGAAGAGGAGGATTACTTTATATCACTCCATCCTCATCACCACAGAGGAAAATTTTATTAACACGGAGCATGCCAAGACATCCAAACTTATTGGCGTAGGGTTGGCAATCACCGATGCCACCCTGGACATAGAGAAAATGGATGAAGAGGAGTTGGCCACTGTGCTAAAGGAATTGTAACATCTAATCCATTTGGTGAAATATTACCAGGACACCACACATGTCGAGGTGTTCCTGAGAAGCGAATTCCAGGAGGCCTATAGTAAATTTACGGATGAGCGATATCGATTCACTGCAAGGATAGCCGAGCTTCAAGAAGACACCCTCATGGCACTAGTGATGTGCAAGGTTATGGAAATGTGGTATGACAAAGCACACCAAGCTATGGAAAGGATCGACTACATCAGTGCGGTTCAACAGGTCCAAGATTCCAAAGAGCATGACATCTAGGTACTAAGGGAAAGCAACATCGACCGCATAAATAAGTTGACTAAATATTGGGTAAAAATGGCTCAAGAACCTCATCAAGAAATCCAATAGAAATGAGCCGAGTGAGAAAAGAGTTGGACCAAGATCAACTGGGAAATGAGAGACATCAACCTCCCTGAATTCAACACACCCGATGATTTTGTCGACTTGTGGGACATAGTCAAATTACATGCCGAACAAGACTCATCATGGGCTGCGGAGATATCAAGGGTGGTGAATATGGTGCCAGGCCAAGTGCGACAGTTCATGGAACACCCGATCAAATCTCAAACCATGTTGCAGCAGTTAAGTGCTAGAATAGTCAAGTATCATGCACAGGCAGTAGAGATAAGGGAAATCCTTTCGGCCCCAATGGAACAACATAGATTCCCGCATGCCAACACATGAGAGGATCTCTTCATCAAATGTTCGGAGTACGAGAAGAATCATCCACTCAAGTGAGATCATTTGATGACTCTTATAAGACTGAGAGATGAAAGTTCCATGTGGCGAGTTTTTGTTTTACTTAGCTTCACTTTTAATAGTTATTTTTAGTTAATAATATGTTATAAATAAGAGGATCGACCTATTAGAAATGGTCGATAGTTGTTGCAAAGACCCTCATTTTTGGATTTGTAAATAACTATTTCAGAGATACCTTAATTGAGAAGTATTTTTTAGGACCTGAGACAAGTTTGTGTTTTTCATCAAAAGCGTGTGTGATTGAATCTGAAGAAGAATTATTTTTGATTTTTATCTCATGAATGGATGCTGTAACGAGTAAGAGCTTATGAATCTGTTGATAAGTTATCCGATTCAATATTTTTTATAGTTCTTGTCTTTAATGATGAAAAGTAAATCATTGTGTTAATATATGATTAATGACTAGAGTTAAGGAAACTATTTTTCTTGCCATCATTTATTGCATGTATGTTTTCTTCTGATAATTGTACCTCAGTCAATGATTGGAACACTAGCAGGTTAACATATTAGTACTAGGCTTGTGATAGAGTCATTGTCTGCATGCTAGAGTGAAAGGGTTATCCCAAGCTCAGCCTTCTCCAGTAGTTAATCTTTCCCACTTTGTTACCTGGTTGGTTTATACCATATTTTATCTTGTATCGGTCCCAGCTATAAGAGAAAATACAAAAAGAGAATGTCCGAACTGAAGGAGGAGGTTTTACAAGAAAACGTAAATTCCATCGATTAATAGGCCGGATCGCAAGATCTAGAGAACCGTTCCACCATTAAACGCTGTAGAGTCTAATTGGGCCTCGGTGGTGGGTTTGGTTCCTACTGTTGAGTTAAAGGGATTTAGGACCCCTCAATATGATCCAAAGTAACCCCACCACCACTCAATCATCTCGATGGAATCAAGCGTCCGATCAACCCAAACCACTATTTTCTTCCCAAAGAAACCCCACAAACATACACACATGGGAAGCACATCAGATAGAATACACTGTGGTAGAAGACTTGAATAAAAAGAGAGCTAATGTGTCTATCATGGACATGTGTAGGATCCCTCAACAAAAGGATTTTTTGTTATAGGCCTTAAAATTAATAGATACCCCTATAACAAGTGTTGATCAAGGTGACATCCCATCTCCCACAAATTTAACATATAATCCAAGTGTGAATGCTTGTTCTTTGGACAAAAGAGGACGACCTTTTGGTCCTCCTTTCCTCTTGACGTTTGAGTTTTTTAACAAAAATCTACATAATTTCCCAATCAATTCAAGGGTATCTTCAAATGTCATTCCATTGTCAATCTGCAAGAAATTGAACACAACCCTGGTCAAAAGTGATAAACACATTATACAACTAGATAGGACTCAGGTAAAGGTCATTGGGGAACTGAAATATGTCATGATCAAAATTTATACACACCCCAAATTTTTTCAAGTAATTGACATAATCATGGTAAACATATCGTAGGCTTATGGAATGCTACTTAGTTGAGACTTGTCTGAGAAATTAAACGAATACTTTATTACCGACTGGGCTCACCTCTAGTTTCCATTGAAAGGACATTCAAACATGATCATGCTCAATATAGAAAGATACCTCAAACATATCGTCACTGATTTAGAGACCCCAAATGAACCCTCGTCAACGGAGTTCCCTGTGTTAGGAAAATACTCCTGTGATTCTGATTTCGGTAATTCCCCCCCTCACATGTCTGACATACCTTCTGCACAAAAATATGAAATTATATTTCAACTAAACTTACTGGCGGTCGCAAAAGAAATCATCCTCTATCATGATTCTTCGACAGGAGTAGAAGACAAAGAGGTTGAAATTGTTAAAATAGCTATACATGAAGAGGTTAGAAATTTTCCTCCACAAATTTGGACATTGTACTTTGATGGCTCTAAATTGCAAGAGGGGTCGGGTGCATGATGCATCCTCATTGACCCAAAGGGGAAACAAAGTTTTCTATCCTGTAGATTAGAATTTGAATGCACTAATAACATTATTGAATATGAAGCTCTAGTGCAGGGACTAAATAAAGTGTTAGAAAAACAGGATCGTGGAGCAATAAAATAAAACAAATGTGGAAATAAAACATAGGATATACACAATACAATAGAGACACAAATATATTTGGTTCACTTAGTGTAGGATACGTCCACTAGAGAAATTGCAAGATCCTTCCTTTATTATTATCTAGCAAATGAAGGGATACAACCTACAACAAACCCGCTGTAACTTCCTCTTCTTTCTCTCTCAGTCTCCTATATCATAATACAATATTCACAATGATACATAGCCACAATACATTTCCCTCATAAATAGGGTTTCCTTCTAGGGAAAAAAACCCTAACATAACTTCTATTGTTAGATCTACGACCTTCTAATGAATGATCCATATTTACTATGAAATTACAATATACATTTACAAGGAAATTTTTCCTTGGGGGATTCACCCCCAAGCCCCCATCGGGGAATGCTTCCCCCCAAACCCACGTCAGGGGTCCGCTTTCCCTAGGACCCTAGAGAGGGGGTAACCCCCCTCTTCACTCCCCCGTGTGGAGGAGTGTACATTCTTATGAGGTGTAAAGTCTTCATGGGGTATAAACACGGCTGAAAACAAAGATCTCTTAAGAAGGAAAATAATCAAGCACCACAACCAACAATTTCCCACTTGGAGATTGATCTCAACAACTCCACTAATGTTGTATATGCTAGACTATGATCCTTCTTGGACCTGGAAAATTTCTCATCTTCATATTCATTCTTGAAGACCAACTGAAACTGAGAAGGAATTCAGTTTCTCCCCGGTTACTCCCTTTGTTAACATGTCTGGAAGATTATCGCAAGTGTGTATCTTTTCCAACTTCAAATGTCCATCTTCCAAGATGGATCATATGAAATGGTAATTGAGTTGTATATGCTTAGTCTTTGAATGGAAGGATGAGTTATTTTCAAGATGAATGGCACTCTCACTGTCACAGTAAAACCTATTATTCTCTTGCTTCTTTCCCAATTCCTCCATAAAAATATGTAACCAAATCATCTCTTTACGAGCCTCTATAGTAGCAACATACTTTTCCTCTGTTGTTGAAAGTGAAACAACCTTTTGCAGTTTCAAAATACAACTTACTATTGTTCCACCTATAGTAAACAAATACCCCGTGGTGCTCCTCCTCCTATCTTTATCACCTGCCATATCTGAATCAACATATCCCTATAGAACAATGTCTGAATCGCCAAAATATAATGCATGAGTAGCAGTATTTTTCAAATACCCGAGAATCCACTTCACTGCCTCCCAATGTTCTTTATCTGGATTGTTCATATACTCGCTCACAACTCCCACTGCATGTGCAATATCTAGTCTTGTGAAAACCATCACATACATCAAGCTGCCAACTGCTGATGAATAAGGGACCCTGGACATGTATTCTATCTCCTCATGTGTCTTGGGACACATTGTTGGAGAAATTTCTATTTTCGACAAACTAGTTCAGTGGGAGTTAACTGACTAGTTCTATTTTAGACTTTCTTCTTTTACCATTGTTAGGACCATACAATGTACCTTTTTGCCCACAATTTTTGCTACCTTTTCACCTTGTTTCACTCACATTTAAACTCACATTATCACCTTACCCTATCTTTCCAAAGGTATATAACTCTCTTCTCTTTACTATATGTTTAATTCATTTTTCATATAATTTTACATTACTCTCGTACTTAACCATTGATCAGAAAGGTATAAGTGCTGAAAAAGTTCGAACTGCAGATTAGCATTGAGGCCTGTTGCTGAAACACCCTATGGCTGAAACAGTCTATGGACTACGATGCTGAAACAACAACTCACACAAAAGAAGCTATTACACTCTTCATGGTCTACAATGCTGAAACAACAACTCACACAGAAGAAGATAATACACTCTTCATGGTCTACAATGATGAAACAACAACTCATATAGAAGAAGTTGTTACACAGTCCGTGGTCAACGATGCTGAAACAACAACTCACACAGAATAAGCTGTCACACAGTCCTTGGTCAACGATGCTGAAACAGTAGCCGCACTTTGAGCTAGCATTAACCATTGTTGTTGCCTGAGACCAAGTTGCTGAAACAGTCAGAACGCAAATCCCGTGGCTAAAACAACCCGTGATTTGCGATGCTGAAACAACATATAACAACAGTAACAAGAAGACAAATAAAGAAGTCGTTACTCCATCCACAACAACAACACCTCACTCAGCACTTGTAATAGCATTCTATTGCGGGAGACTAGGATATCCTATTCCAGTTTAGAAAGTTGATCTGACTAAGAATATGACTCAGATGTACACCTGTAAATTATTGATCAAATTGTATCAAAGGGATTCTCCTCTTTAAATAAGAGGAAATCATCATTATAGAGAACCTTTTGTTTTAGCTAAGAAAGGATTTACAGAGAAGGACATGTTATAGAGAACCAACAACCATCACTATTATGCATGCATGCATTCCTAAGGAAATCTAACTGCTTGATTGCTTTTCTTAATTATGGAATGTTTTTCCCTATATATGAGTGTATTCCACTCATTCATTGTATCATATTGATCATGGTCTATGTATCAATCATCAACTCATTGAAGTAGTGTGAATATATTTTGTCATTCTTCCATATTGAATCTCTCTTCCTTTATTGATAAGCTTTGTTTGTACTTTCTTTAGCTAGATATCTTGTGCAGGTTTCCATGAAACATTGACATGGTATCAGAGCTATGCTACTTGGAGCAAGCCAGACAAGTCAAAGAATAAGGAAAATCGGGGTTTCGGCGAGCTAAATCCGTAGTCGTACCTTTCAACAGTTATTCCTCCCAAAATATTACATTTTTGAGGAAACGAATCGCAAGGAAAGTAAATCAACCCATTTTGGAAGTGTTTTTTCAACCATTTGGCGAGATTCTTCACAGTTTTCTTAGAAAGTAAGCCGCAAGATAGCCTTCTGAAACTGATATGAATCCATGGCCACACCTTTCTACAGTGATTGCTCCAAAAAATATTAATTTTTTGAGGAAATGACTTGCCTAGGAAGTAAATCGACCCATTTTGGAAGTGGGTTTTCAACCGTTTGGTGATATTCCTCACCGTTTGCTCATAAAGCAAGTCGCAAGATCATCTCTTGAAACTGATACGAATTTTCACTTAAAGTGGCATTTCTGCCGTGATTTCTTAATATTTCACTTGCAGATTGAGAGTAAATTTTTAGGGGTTCTTAGAAACAGTGGGAGAGATGGATATGAGAACTATTGTACAGTAAAAATTGGTGGTAATCCTCACTCCATAAAATTATTTTGATTGTAATCCCAAGGCGACATTCCAACTCAAAAGAAAAGGACTATATAATTTGACGATGGCGACAGAAAGAGAACCTACATCAGTGATTGAGAAGATGAGATGGGAGAACCGTAAGGATGAGGCCACATGACTACATCTTGAGTTAATCTTCACTGATTTATGGTTCCATGTTGCTACATGCAAGAATCCAAACAAGATCTGGACCACCCTAGGAGGACTCTTTGGAAAGCAGGATGAGATGTGAGGTCATATGCTTGAGGTAGAGTTGAATACCTTAGACCTTAAAAGTTTTGATAATATACAAGATTTTTTTACTAAATTTAAATCTTTTCTATTAAGTTTTGATAATATACAAGAGCCGAAATAGGTAATTTACTTGAAGGTTTTAAAACTGAAATGTTAAGCTCTTTTGCCTCACAAATTGACACCCTGCAGATTCAAAAGAAGCAAGTAGAAGCAGAAGTAGCCCTGTCCATCTTTTGTTCTAAATGCAGAGACAAGAACCCACGAAGGGAATGTCCATTGGACAAAAATCCAATCTGCACCATCTGTGATAAAGATCATGAAACTCAACAATGTCCATCTTTGCCAGGGATCAAGGCAGCATTACAACCAACTGATGAAGAAGCTGAAGTTGTCTATCTGATGACACAGAGAAGGCAATGGCAATCATGGGGACAATGTATGAATCCTAACATTCCATTTACATATTCTAATCATTGGAATAACTATCCTTCTTTCAATCAAATGAGTTATCCTCCCTATAATCAAATGCAATATCTAAATCAAATGAATTACCCACCCATGCAACAAACTAACCCACCCTTTTTTGACCCGTCAATGTGGACTCCTTGGCCTCCACAACAACAACAACCATATCAGAACCAATGGAATCCAAATTGGAGAGGACAACAACCCCCCTTTCCAAATCAATTACCTCAATCACAATTTCTGCAACCACTCTCCTTACTAGAAGGTACTCCAGCAAACAATCAAATGATGAGACCCCAGCTACCTGTACAACTTAACCCTAACCCCAATAATAAAGCTGTGCAGTGCATTGATATTCATAACCAACCTACATTTTCTCTTCTCCCTGCGCAATGCAATGATATTCATTTACGATCTGGGAGAATAACATAACCTATCATAGCCGATGTTACCTCTTCTGATAAAGAGGAAACAAAAGAGCATGATGTACCTGAAGAGGTACAATCATCCTCTAACAATGCTGCTGAAACAACAAAACCACCATTTCCTGAGCGTTTAGCTTTGACTAAAATGCCTGAGCCACCTTCTTTCAATCTTCTAGCGGAATTACAAAATCTTTATGTCAAAATTCCTCTACTACAAGAACTCCGAGATGTACCAATTTATGCCAGGACGATGCGAGACATTTTTCTTAAGAAGCCTGGTAGAAAAATTAAGGATCCCCTCACAGTCCATGTCATGGGTGACTTGTCGGCACTAATGTCAGGTAAAGTTCCCCCAGTTAAATATGGTGATCCTGGCCACCCTACCGTCTCTGTACAAATTGGAAAAATGATAATCCCTCGAGTCCTGGTAGACTTAGGTGCTTCTATCAATATCATGACTCTGGAAACCTCACAACTTCTACAACAACAAAATGAAACCGGAGACACCCCAACTATCCTAGAATTAGCTGACCGCTCCACAATCAAACCGGAGGGAGTCATTGAAGATCTAATTATCTCAATGGAATCCTGGAATTATCCAGCTGACTTTGTGGTATTACAACCCAAAACAAAGTTGGGGGGCCACCTTTTAATTTTGGGCATGCCTTGGCTAGCCACAACAGATGCTTTCATCAGCTGTAGATCAGGTTCAATGACAATTTCCAATGGTTACGAGACTAAACAACTTACCCTCTACCCTCACGCTACACCCCTGATTAATAATGATAATTATGTATGGGTATACTTTGATGATCAACTTACTCAACCCATCTTGACTATCGGACAAGCTCTAAGCCTTAAAAATGCCACTGAGGATGAAGTAATTAATAATTTTATTTGTGAACCCTCCTCCGTGACTCCAGAAACTCACAACCAGCTAGCTGCA
>ML779324.1:95743-150756 GCA_009831015.1 Picea engelmannii
TTAATTATGGAATGTTTTTCCCTATATATGAGTGTATTCCACTCATTCATTGTATCATATTGATCATGGTCTATGTATCAATCATCAACTCATTGAAGTAGTGTGAATATATTTTGTCATTCTTCCATATTGAATCTCTCTTCTTTTGTTGATAAGCTTTGTTTGTACTTTCTTTAGCTAGATATCTTGTGCAGGTTTCCATGAAACATTGACATGGTATCAGAGCTATGATGCTTGGAGCAAGCCAGACAAGTCAAAGAATAAGGAAAATCGGGGTTTTGGCGAGCTAAATCCGTAGTCGTACCTTTCAATAGTTATTCCTCCCAAAATATTACGTTTTTGAGGAAACAACTTGCAAGGAAAGTAAATCGACCCATTTTGGAAGTGGTTTTTCAACCATTTGGCAAGATTCTTCACAGTTTTCTTAGAAAGTAAGCCGCAAGATAGCCTTCTGAAACTGATACGAATCCATGGCCACACCTTTCTACAGTGATTGCTCCAAAAAATATTGATTTTTTGAGGAAATGACTTGCCTAGGAAGTAAATCGACCCATTTTGGAAGTGGGTTTTCAACTGTTTGGTGAAATTCCTCACCGTTTGCTCATAAAGTAAGTCGCAAGATCATTTCTTAAAAATAATACAAATTTTCACTTAAAGTGGCATTTCTGCCGTGATTTCTTAATATTTCACTTGCAGATTGAGAGCAAATTTTTAGGGGTTCTTAGAAACAGTGGGAGAGATGGATATGAGAACTATTGTACAGTAAAACTTGGTGGTAATCCTCACTCCATACAATTATTTTGATTGTAAGCCCAAGGCGACATTCCAACTCAAAAGAAAAGGACTATATAATTTGACGATGGCGACAGAAAGAGAACCTACATCAGTGATTGACAAGATGAGATGGGCGAACCGTAAGGATGAGGCCACATGACTACTTCTTGAGTTAATCTTCACTGATTTATGGTTCCATGTTGCTACATGCAAGACTCCAAACAAGATCTGGACCACCCTAGGAGGACTCTTTGGAAAGCAGGATGAGATGTGAGGTCATATGCTTGAGGTAGAGTTGAATACCTTAGACCCTAAAAGTTTTGATAATATACAAGATTTTTTTACTAAATTTAAATATTTTCTATTAAGCTTGGGTGAATGTGGTATTGATAAGTCTACACAAGAGAAACAACTTGTTCTAACAATCTTGGCCAAGCTAGGACCATAATACGCTGTATATGTCTCCAATTTCCATTCTGGCAGATGTCTTTTTGGAACAAATTGGAAAATGCCTATGTTGGTTCGGTTCATTGAGTATCTTACACAAGAGTAGAAAAAACTCATATAGATGGGCCTCATGAAAGATCCCAAAGCACATACACTCACCATGCATGATGGAAAAGGGTCATCCAAACAGAATGGGAAGGAGGGATATTCCAAACCCTTCAACAATTCTTCAAGTTCTAGAGACTCTTCAAATTCCAAGAAGAAGAATAAGGGAAAGCGGTGCACTTACTGCAATAAACCAAATCATGAAGAATCCACATGCATGAAACAAATCAATCTTATGGCACATACACTTCAACATAACAACCTTGGGAACTTCATTCCAGAGGGAGTCAAGAAGCAAAAGGAAGAAGATCCTGCTCCTAAGAAAGGTAATCATCATGCTCTGGTTGTAATTAATTCCTCATCTGATTCATGGATTATAGATTCTGGTGCATCCCATCACATGGCAAAGAAAGAGGAAATTTTCTCTTCCTTGAGTCCATGCTCAAGACCCCCTATTCTCATGGGGGATGATACTCCAGTAGTAGTAGAAGGAGAAGGGAGAGTGGAACTCCACAATGGAAGTTTTGAGAATGTTTTACATGTTCCAAATCTTTCTATGAATCTTCTCTCATTTTATCAGATCGCTTAGAAAGGTAAAAATGTTGACATGCATGAAAATTCCATTATTGCAATTGGTGAGGTGGATCACAAGTCAAGGTTGTATAAATTCACTAAGTTTTCTGACGATGAATCCTCTATTCTACTTACAAATAAGGAGAATACTTTGCATGCACCTCCAGTGCAACATGCATATACTCTTGTTCTTCCATTAGTTTAAGACATCAGAGATGATTCTATACACTCAGATTTTGTACATGGAAATACGTAGGTAGTACAACCAGATAAGAAGCCAACGTTGAAGCTTCAACAGATGCCCAAGAAGGCACATACCACACTTCAGGAAACAAGCAACCTTGTAGGGAATCCATTGGATTCGAGGATGACTCGATCTTTGCATGAGGAGCCTTATCATGTAATTTCATCTTCAAAACCTGCGATGCCCATGCATTGCTATATGGTTCAATGTACTGATCCACATAACTATAATAGGGTTGTGGGAAATCCATTATGGAAAGAAGCCATGCAGAAGGAGTATGACTCACTCCTACAGAACCAAACTTGGAATCTGGTTCCATGTCCACCAAAAAGGAATATTTCCAGGTGCAGATGGGTCCACAGGATCAAGAGGTACAAGACCCGAAAGGTTGCCAAAGGAATTCATCAAATACATAAATATTTATACATCTTCATGAAGACTTTCAGTGAGCATAAGTTTTAGACTTTGTGGGATCATCTTGCAGTGAAGAAAACAATTGTCTAGCAACTGCTATTTTCTTCTTTTGATACATTATCTTTTGATGGGGGGTTTTGTTCCCATGTGGTTTTCCCTCTTTCCTCACTTTTATTCAGTGTTCATTAGTTGCATTGTACATGAGTATCTAAAATGGCCTAGTAGTCGGGACTCATTTTTTACTCCATAGTGATGTTCAGGGGGGGTGTTGGAGAAATTTCTATTTTTGACACACTAGTTCAGTGGGAGTTAGCTGACTAGTTCTATTTTAGACTTTCTATTTTTACCATCACTATTATGCATGAATGCATTCCTAAGGAAAGCTAACTACTTGATTGTTTTTCTTAATTATGGAATGGTTTGCCCTATATATGAGTGTATTCCACTCATTCATTGTATCATATTGATCATGATCTATGTATCAATCATCAACTCATTAGAGTAGTGTGAATATATTTTCTCATTCTTCCATATTGAATCTCTCTTCCTTTCTTGATAAGCTTTGTTTGTACTTGCTTTAGCTAGATTTATTGTGCAATTTTCCATGAAACACTGACACACATTTCCTTAGATAATTTGAAATGGCTGGCCAAAGGTGTACTAACTACTTTTTCATTTTTCATTCTAAACCTCTCCAACACCTTCTCTATGTACTCACCCTGAGACAATGTCAATTTGCGATTTTTCCTGTCTCTTGTTATTCTCATACCAAGGATTTTCTTTGCAACACCTAAATCCTTCATTGCAAATGATTTAGCTAATTTCTTCTTGAGCACATTTATATCCTGCATATTAGACCTTGCAACAAGAATATCATCTACATACAATAGCAAGATAATATAGCTTCCATTTTCTAGCCTTTTAAAATAAACACAATGATCAAAATGACATCTACTATAACCTTGTTCTATCATAAACATGTCAAACTTCAAATGCCACTGCCTTGGAGCTTACTTTAGGCCATACAAGCTCTTCTTCAACTTGCATACCAAATTTTCCTTCCCTTTGATCTCATACCCTTGTGGCTACTGCATATAAATATCTTCCTCCAAATCCCCATGGAGATTTTTTTTTTTACATCTAACTGTTCAAGATGCAAATATTCAATTGCCACAAGACTTAAAATAATCCTAATTGAAGTCATTTTAACAACAGGAGAAAATATTTCATCAAAATCTATACCTTTCTTTTGTGAAAACCCCTTTACAATAAGCCTATCCTTGTACCATTTGTTTCCTCCATCTTCTTCCTTCAACTTGTAAGCCCATTTATTATGCAATGCTCTTTTTCCTACAAGAAAATGAACCAAGTCCCAAGTCTGGTTATTTACCAAGGAATCAATTTCCTCTTTCATGCCCTGCTCTCATTTATTTTTAATGTCTACCTACATTGCCTTTTCATAACATTCTGGTTCACCATAATCAATCAACAATAAATAATACAATGAAGGAGAATATCATTCAGAGGGTCTACTTAACCTGGTATATATTTTAACAACACTTGCATGAGTTTGAGGTACCTACTCATTCTGTTGTTGTACATTTTGATTTTTTGGTACCTTTGGAATTTCTTTTTCAGTGATCTCATCAAGCATTGTGTATTCTGGTTTTTCTTTTTCCTTTTTATTTCCCTGCAATTGATATTTGTACATGACCTTCTCATTGAATATGACATATCTACTCCTAATGATTTTGTTATTTTCATAATCCCATAAGTGATAACCAAAATCATTAACACCGTATCCAATAAAGGTAGACATCTTGGATTTTTCCTCAATCTTTGTTCTATTTTATTTATCAATATGGACAAATGATTCACAATCGAAAGTCTTGAAAAAAGAATAGTTTACCTTTTTACCTGTCCACACTTCCTCTAGAATTCTACCATCCAAAGAGATTGAAGTTCCTTTGTTTATTAAGTAAATATAAGTATCTACAACATCTTCCCAGAAATGTAAGGTCAAACCAACATGCAATCTCATACTCCTTGCACACTCCATGATTGTCCTATTCATCCTTTTTGACACACCATTTTCTTGTGGTGTTCCTGGAACTGTCTTCTCTCTACGAATCCCATGGTATGAACAGTAATCATCAAACTCCTTGTTGCAATATTAACCTCCATTTTCTAATTTGAGACACTTCAACCTTTTTCCTGTCTCATTCTCAATCAAAGCTTTCCATTTCTTAAAAGTATCAAAAACATCAGATTTTTTTCGAATGCAATAAACCCAAGTTTTTCTAGTTGCATAATCAATAAAAGTAACATAATAATGAGAGACACCAAGAGATGATACCTAAGTTGGTCCCCATACATATGTATGCACAAGCTCTAACCTTTCACTCTTCTTTACTTTTCTGACTATGAGAAATCTAACTCTCTTATGTTTTCCATAAACACAATGCTCACAGAAATCCAAATCAATTTGTTTAAGATATGGCAACAAATTCTTTTGTGAAGTATATGCATCCCCTTCTCACTCATGTGTCTAAGCCTATGATGCCACCGTGTTGTATCCACTCATGTAGAAGCTAAAGAGATAGAAGATTCAGTATTACCAATACATAAATACAATGTATCTACCTTCCCTCCTTTTGCTATCACCAATGATCCTTTTGTGACCTTCCACACCTTATCTATAAATATGGATATGCAACCTTCACTTGACAACTGCCCCATTGAAATTATATTTTTCCTTAGATCTGGAACATGTATTAACTCTTTCAACAACCATTGCTTTCTATTGATTTGCTTTATTTTTACCTTTCCCATTCCAACAATTTTTCATGGTGCATCATCACCCAAATGAACCTGTCCAAAATCACCTTGAACATAATCTAGAAAATTTTTCCTATGGGGTGTGGCATGAAATGAAGCCCCTGAATCTACTACCCAAGACTCATAAATCTTATCTACAAAAAGAACCAAAGCATCTTGTAACACATCACATGTTACATTTTCTTCCTGATTTTTCTCCTGTTGTCCATCTCTTTGTTTCTTTGGAGCTCTAAAGTGTTTCTTCAGATGCCATTTCGTTCCACAATTCCAATACTCTATCTTTCCAAATTTGGATTTGGATCTTCCTTTCCTAGAATTCCCGTGGTTCCATGATCCCTTTCCTCTATCCTTTTGTCTTCCCTTGTTCTCCATGTTTAATGCATTACCTAATGTCTCACCTATGATTTTGCGTTGCATTTCCTCACTAAATATAAAACCAACAACATCATCAAATTTTAAAGTGTTTGAACTAGAGACATAGTTAATTACAACCATGATCAAGCTGTTCCAACTTTCTAGCAATGAGCACAATATTAGAAGAGCCATGAACTCATCATCAAAATCCACTTTTACAGAACTTGGTTGATTAGTAATCATATTAAATTCATTTAAATGATCTGCAACATACCCACCTTCTGACATCTTCATATTAAATAATCTCTTCACTAGAAATACCTTATTGGATGTCAATGGTTTTTCATATAGTTTAGACAATGCATCCATCAACTCCTTTGTTGTCTTTTCTTTCGAAATATTGAAAGCCACCAATGCTGCCAGACTCAACCATATCATTCCTAGTTCCTTTTTTCCAAGAACCTCCCATTCTTCGTTTTTCATGGCTGTCAACTTATTTTCTATTCCACCCAATGGTAGGAATAGATCCTTCTGATATAAATAATCTTCCATAACTGGTATTTTTGGTCGTTAAATTTCTCGACCCTAAAATTTCCATCTTTCTCCATTTCCTCCACTTGAACCAGGAACCCTCTTTTCCTGCGAGTTACCTTTCACTCTGATACCAGTTGTTAGAAAAACAAGATCGCAGAGCAATAAAATAAAACAAATGTGGAAATAAAACACATAAGATACACAATACAATAGAGACACAGATATACATGGTTCACCTAGTGTGGGTTACGTCCACTAGAGAATTTGCTATGTCCTTCCTTTATTATTATCCAACAAATGAAGGGATACAACCTAAAGAAAACCTGTTGTAACTTCATATTCTTTCTCTCACAGTCTCCTATCTCAGAATACAATATTTTCAATGATACATAGACGCAATACATTTCCATCATAAAAGAGGGTTTCCTTATAGGGAAAAAAACCCTAACATAAATTCTACCGTCAGATCTATGACCTTCTAATGAACGGTCCAAATTTACTATGAAATTACAATATACATTTACAAGGAAATTTTTCCTTTGGGGGCTTCACCCCAAACCCCTGTCGAGGGATTTCTTTCCCCTAGACCCCGCAGAGGGGGTAACCCCCCTTTGCACTCCCCTGCATGGAGGAGTGTACATTCTTCCGGGGTGTAAAGTCTTCATGGGGTATAAACACGACTAAAAACAAAGACCTCTGAATCAGGAAGATAATCAAGCTCCACCGCCAACATAAATCCATTGACTTAAAAATCAAATAATTGAAAGTCTTTGGACATTATGAAATTATCATCAGGAAAGTGAAGAATACCATCCATTGCAATTCACCTCACTTAAGGAATTATCAACAAGAGGTGCACAGACTAATAGACAATTTTGAGGCCTTCAACATTACCATCAATCCTATGATAAACAATACCCTTGTTGATGCTCTAGCCACTGTAGCCTCAATATTATCTCATTTAGAAGATTATGAAGCCTCAAGGTTTGCAGTAGAATTGCTCTACAAACTGTCGGTACCTAAAACAATTTCTAATTGGAAAGTCTTTGAAGGGGATGAACATATTGTAGATTTCCTGACTAATCAGGAGAATTTTAAGGATTTGTCCATTGATGATGAAATATTCCAAGAAATACTCACATAATCAAATATCCACGAACATAAGAAGGGATTATATCACTCTAATGACAAACCCAAGTTTCACACGATACCAAAACGAGTGGCCAATATGGAGAACCTTTTCAACCTAAGGGAAACATTTAGAGGGCCAAAGAATGAAAAAATAGGGAGCTCATGTCCTATATACGAAACTATAAACCTAGGAACCCCTGAGAACCCCGAGATTATCAATTTAGGTAAGACAGTGTCCAAAGAAGACATGAAATATTATCTTAAACTGTTTAAAAAATATCAAGATGTCTTTGCTTGTTCCTACCGAGAATTGAAAACTGATTATACTCGCATTATCCAACACATGATCCCATTAAAATATGGAGTAAAACATTTCCAACAAAATCTTAGGAAGTACCACCCATTTCTGGAACCTCTGATGTATCCAAAGATGAAGAAATTGTTAGATGCCAAGATTATATTTCAGGTAAGACACTTTGCTTGGGTAGCCAATATGGTGCTTGTCAAAAAGAATTCTGGGGAGATCCATCTGTGTGTGGATTCAAGAAAGATTAACAGAGAATCGAAAAAATATAACTACCCAGTACCACCCATGGAACAAATCCTACAAACAATATATAGCTATGAAATTTTTTCCCTCCTAGACAGTTTCTCGGGATATAATCAAGTTCTAGTTTAAGAAGAAGATCGATTAAAAAATAGCTTTCGAACCAAGTGGGGAACCTTTTCTTATAAACGCATTCCCTTCGAGTTGATGAACGCAGGGGAAACCTTCCAAAGGGCCATGGACATAGATTTTCGAGGATTGATCAACAAGTGTGTGGTAGTCTATTTAGATGATGTAGCGATATACTCAAAAAATAAGGAGGATCACATTTAATATTTGACTCAGATCTTCAAAAGGTGTAGGAAGTATCGAATATCTATAAACCTTAATAAAACCATATTTGGTGTAGGGGAAGGGAAACTATTAGGTCATATTATATTGCGAAGAGGAATTAGCATCGAATCTGAGTGAATAAAGGCGATAGCTCAACTCCCCTTGCCTCACAATAAAAAGGCCATGTAATATTTCTTTGGAAAAATTAGCTTTGTGAGAAATTTTACTCCTGACTTCGCTGAAACTGTTAAACCTTTACAAAAAATGATTCGAAAATATGTAGAGTTTGAATGGGATGAAGAAAGGACAAGATATTTCAACAACATCAAAACTGCAGTATCCCAAGCACTAGTGCTACGAAGCCTTGATTTCAGCAAAGATTTTTTCCTTTATATCTTTTCTTCTGACCAATCCTTGGTTGTTGTACTTACCCATACAAATGATGAAAATAATGAGGCATCGATATAATTTATGAGCACTAACCTCCAAGGAGACGAACTGAACTACCCTGCTATAGACAAACAAGCTTATGCAATTTATAAAGTAGTCAAACATTTCATATCCTATATCTTGAAGAATCACAATAAATTCATACTACCTCACCCCGTAGTCTGATATTTGTTCACTCAACATGAAATGGGAGAAATAAGGGGAAATTGGATGGCAGTTGTCCAATAATTTTATTTAGACATAAAACTTGCCAAAATAGTCAAGGGTCAAGGACTTTGTAAACTGGCCATTGAGGCCCAAGATCTAATTAATGCAAAAGACTCTGGTTGGGAAAATGAGTTGTCATTATGGTGCAACAAAGCCTTATACGTACCTCCCGGGCAAGCATCCTGGTATGGAAACTTTTTTTATCTCCTACATCATGGAACTTGTTCATAAAACCTAAACCCTAGAGAAAGGAGAGATCTTAGGTTAAAGTCCGCTTAATATCGCCTCATAAATTCTGTGTTTTTCCGCGTAAACTATGATGGAGTACTCATTATATGTATTGAACATGATGATGAAAAAAATGTATTAAGAGAACTTCATGATGACCCAATGGGTGGAAATTGTGCAGGAGAAACCACGACTCACAAAATATTAAGGGTTGGTTATTATTGGCTTACTCTGTTCAGGGACACTCATGCATATGCCAGGAAATGTAAATATTTCCAAGTAAGTGTCGGTAGAGAAAAGAGGGAAGCCATTCCACTCCATCTAGTGACCATATCCAAACCATTCGGACAATGGGGAATAGACGTCATAGGAGAGATTAATCCGAATTCTTCGAAACAACATACATATATATTGACTACCATACATATGTAGGCTATCCCTCTCACGCACGTTAATGAAAAGGTAGTAATCCAATTTTTAGAACAACAATTGATAACAAGGTTTGGAATACCCTCCGTTCTCATTTTTGACAATGTTGCCTACTTTTCTTCCACACTGCTGACAGAATTCACCCTTGATAAGGGGATCATAATAAGATATTCCGCGAACTACTATCCTCAAGGGAATGGGGTAGAAGAGTCAACTAATAAAAACTTGGCAAGGATTAAAAAAAAATAGTTGTTGAAAATCATAGGAATTGGCATAATTTTCTTCATAATTCCCTATGGGATGATAGAGTAATGCCTAAAGAAGACATAGGAAACTATTTGTACTTTCTAGTATATGGACAAGAAGCCATTCTCCTAAACAAATTGTATCTTCCATTTTTACAGCTTGCTCAGGCATCAAAAGATCAACCCTCATCCGCTATTCAACAAAGGATCAATACCCTTCTCATGCTAGACGAAGAAAGGGAAAAGGCTAAAGTTAAGTTCACTACTCATCATCAGATAGTTAAAAGATGGTTCGACAAACATAAGGCCAAAGATTTTTTTTTTTAAGTAGGAGACCTAGTCTTGAAGTTGGATAAAGCAAACAAGCCCAAAGGAAAATAGTCAAAGTTCCAAAATCTTTGGCTCAGACATTTTCAGATGGATGAGAAGATCGAGGAAAGAACATACCAGTTGCAGAATATGAGGGGGGAACCTGACACCCTCCCGGTGAATGGCCAGGACTTAAAACAATACTTCTCTTAAAAAAAATAAAAAATAAAAAACAAAAAAAAAAATATAAAAAAAAATATATATATCTTTTGATTCTTTGTTTGAGTTATTGTTTCTTTTTTTAGCATACATTTTGATCATGCCAAGTGTGTGGGTTTAGGGAAGCCTGTTTTTGAACTCCTTTTTCATTCTTTCTTTTTGCTTGTTATTTTCTTTTAATTAAGTTGTGTTTCATAAAACAATGGTTGACTTTAATGAATACGGTGAAGTAGACTCTACTCCTGAGCTACACTTACATGCAAAATAAGAGACACTAGGCAGACACAAATTTTCAAAATCATATTTGTCTTTGTAAGCATACTACCTGGGGAAGCGATGAAATATCTTCCTAGTGTCCTGGTAGAGCTAAATGGAAAGATGACTAGCTGGAAAGAATCACATGTACCTATGGACAGAGCCAAGGAAAGCTCCACCTTACCACTTTCACCTTGTAAAAAAAAAACAGGTATACTCCTCTCTAACTCAGTCTTGGTATTTATGCCAGAAAAACATGATCGATAAAAAGAGTGTAAAGTCCGAGAGGGTATGCAGATAAATCCATCGGGGCTATGGAGGCTCACTAGTAGTGGATCAAGGTCTGTGATGTCAGGGTGACTCCGTCGAAGCTATGGACACTCGCTGTAACTAGAGAAACACCATAAGAAAGGAATGATAGCTAAATTTCATAATGCCAATGGATGCCCTACCCGAATCTTGTATATAAAGGACATGGATTGCAGTTAACAAGAAAGGGGATGCAAAAGCTAAACCCCACAGGCGGATCCAGATTCACGAACCCAAGAACTTGTGTACACATTGATAGAATAGGTTTTGTTGAAATAATAGAATAAATCCAGATGGTTTCTTGACCAATTTTCAGAAGCTAAGCACAAGGGAAGGAGCAAAGATTATTTTTTCGCCCAAAGAATCACCATTTGTTGAGCACTCAACACACCCTAAAATTCTTTGTGAATTTTTTCTTTTGGGTACCACTTTGTCATTTCTGAATGAAGTCATTTTTTGTAGGGATCAATGGGTTTTTATGTTGTTGCGTTTTATCATTGATCACATTTGGTTTGGTTTGAAGTTTGTTGAAAATATTGACATTTTTATCTAAGTAAACATGGAATTAGACTAATTACACACAACTTAAAATTTGTTTTATAAAAGAGCAGCGTGCCAATCTACGATTCCGGTCTACAAAAATAGTCTTTTAAAAAAAATCACTGATGTATCTTCGACATTGGCGACATCCAAAAGAAAAACTGTCATATAAACAATGAAAATTGCCGATCAACGATGTATTGTTGGCATCAGTGAAAAGGGAGAAAGGACGAGATATCTAGAAACGTATGCCTAAGAAAATCACCGACGTCAAAAAAACGCTTCTCACGCCGAAGAGGTCAAATCATCCATCATGTGTTTTTTTGAGTAGATAGTCCATATTGCTCGGTTATCTCCCACGTCCTTTTTTGATGTTTGTCATGTTATACCTGTACTTCCATGCCAATACTTCCATGTCAGCACTATATGATAGTTTGGGTCAGCATCGATTTTTTTTCCTAAAAGTACCAAAAAAATAATGTCAAAGAAAAACTGCCAACGCCGATGCACTCATTAAATACTAACAGATTGCTAAGACACCGAACTATAGGATTTAGATCGAACCTTTATCCACTGATGCTGAAAATTCTGGCCGATCTGCGTTGTCCATTTAATGATCCTGCTTATCCCTGATGCCAATCATACTTGTCCTATTGAAGTGCGAAAACACTCAGGTAATTTGAGGGGATACCTCTAGCTAAGTGAAGGACAAGGTTTGCAATCTATTAGACATTTAAGAACTTCATGTAACCGATACCACGACGTCGCGTGCCAACCAAATTTCAAAATTTGAATTCACCGATGAACTCTAAAGTAACACTCTCCTGCGCCTTCATCTTGTGTTGCATTTAATCCTAAGCATGATGTGGATTATGTTATAGATTGCATAGATCATATCTGTACTCCTGAATTTAAGACTCGATGGGACAAGGTAGGTATGTTTTAAATTTACAAATTTTGAGCTTGAGCATGGTATTCCATCTGCAAATCATAGATCTCCCAAGAAGACAAAGGAGAAGGAGAGAGCATCGAAGAGGTTATAGTTCATTGTATCACTTCAATTACCAGTAAGCCGAGGTTATTTCTTGCAAGGAATAGGTAAGCGTGATATTTATTGTTTGCATTTACGATTGTGTTTGATAATGTTTGTCGAAGTTGGATTGCAACTTATTATAACATTTTGTGCTGGAAAATCCCTCCTCGAAAGCCGAAGACCAGGCATTCACCAAGAACACCCAGAATAAAGGAACTGGAATTCAGTGAAGGGTCAATGTCGATGACCACAAGGGAGCTTGATTTTGTTTCAAAAATAGAATTAGTCAGTCAGACTTCGACCAAGAAGTAGTTTACCCAGCCTCCAATGTTCGGGGACACAGAGGCAAGAAATGGATATAAGGTAATGCTCCCACATTGGGGTGATCTTTATAACAAAATTAGTCAGGAATATTACCTGTATTTTACACCTCACAGAAACAAGGATGTTAGGGTATTGGATGACCAAGTTTTCCTGAATATTAGGTGATCATATCTACACATATTGCCTTTCCGGACGCCAGTTATACCTTGCATCGAAACCCTAGGATGGATAATTAACCACGCGGACACAATGAAATGCACGATCGATAATGAGGAGGGTGAATGTGTTGGTATATTCCTTCTGGTAGAGGTACAAAAATACTACAAACTCAGATAACCATAGGAGATATTGAATACATATTTTGTGGTTAGGTTTTATGAGTTCCATGACACCAGCCGGTTACTATCCTCGTGGTGGAAAGAATATAAAAAGTTCACAAATAGGAGCAATGGATGGTATAACATGATAAACCTCAGAGAGCCTTATATTTATTTAATGGATTTAATCTGCCGATTGTATGGAGAAAAGGACTGCTCAAATTTTTCATAGGCATGGATGCCCTTAGAATATACCATGGAAATATACGAGAGAAGTTTCAATTGGGGAGCTATCATTTCCAAACAAATGAGTATCGACATCCTACAAGCCTATACACCAAAAGATGGAGAAATGTCATTTTTCTACTTGGAATCTTACCTGTTGGACGTAATCTGCATGAGAAACATTTTCACGGGTATGAATTTAAGTTGGCATATTGCCGAGTTACCCGTGCATGTTTATTTCAAAAATTTTCTGGGAGAATAGGTACAAAATATTTTACGCTATAATATGTGATGATTTTATGGCCAGAGTGCACTTTATTATATTTAGAAAATAATTCCCAAGGCTTTCAGCAACAACCAAAAATATGATATCCAAAGTTGGCCACTGGTATTTCAAAAAAACAAGCACTTATATTAGAGTGTTCGGGGATATTGGTGCACCAAACCTACTCCCCGTTCATGTCCCAGACTATCTCGTGTTGGGAGAGATTTGTTACCAGCCCATTCTACAAGGCTATAATGCTTCTCTAGTGAAGGATAAGAAGAGGGATTTGATACCCTATGGTTTTCATATCGGATTTTATATGGTTAAAGACACTGTGTAGGAAAAACAAGAAGGATTGAGTAAACTTGAGTATCAGTTCCCCATAGGCCATTTTCGCAAGCATGATCCAAAAGGATTGGCACCCCAACACACATCGCAGGTATCCTCATATTGGCCATATGCTCATGATAGTTTATAAGATGAGATCTTTACTGAGGGAACCCAATATTGGGAGGAAGTGATACATAGAAGGGATAACTCTAGTATGAACAAATTCAAAGAAGTGACCATGGATGAAAAAGTGGAAAAAATAGAGCACACAACTCAAGAAGCCATCAGGGTAAGAAAAGAAAACAGAGTAGTAGAAGCAACAAAGGCACAAAAAAGGGGGATATTGTTACTGGAAGAAGCCGAGAGAGATATGAAATGATTAGGGGAAGATCCCACACTTAACCCTTTGATAGGACCATTGATAACTAACCCGACCAATACAAACGGTCATGGGGCAAAACTAAATGGCTCAAAACCAGTCCCACCAGAAGAGTCTGTTGACCAAGAAAACACTAGCCCTATGTCACCACAGGCAGGATCATCGGTAATTACTACAACTCAACTAAGGTCAGGGACGAAATCAAGTGGGATGGATATGCCTACTGTCCTCATAGATTTAATCACCATATATGATGATGAGGAAGGCTCAGAAGCTTCACGCATAACCCCAGTGCCAATCACATAGGAGGAAGAACTAGGGGAAACATCTGCTCCAACCCCCAATGATTTGGTCCCAAAACAACAAGAAGGCAGCCTAGAAGATAGGATCACTCTTAACACTATCTTTCTCAATAAAATAGAAACACAACCGTCAGGAGAAACACAACCACATGATGACAACTCTAAGAATGGCCTGGATAAAGGTGAACAAGAAGAAGGAATGGGGAAGCTAGAAATTGACATCCCAATGGCTCAACCCTCAGCTAGTAGCGATCCTTTGCCTACTTCTCCATCTAGGAAAAAGATTCCGTCGACCTATGAGGAATAGCATAAGGCCAGTTCACTAGGACACACAAAGGAATCCCTTGATAGGGAGCTGAGAAGACCAAGCCATGAAACATAACAAGCGCCTACGGAAATATTACCACAAAAACCATTGAGTATGGAAGAAGGAGGTTAGATTCCTACCCTTGGAAGAGATAGAGAAACCAACATGGAACACCTCTATACAGCAGGAATCCTAGGAAATAATCTGTCCTAGGGATATCAATAGTTTCTTGAACCTGTAGACGACGTCCTTGATATACAATCCATCGCTTATGATAGGAAAAGGAAGGACGTAATGAAAAGAACAATCAGGAAAAGGAATCTTACGCTTTAGAGCACCTTGTTCATAACCATAGAAGAGACACTATTTGACACAGAAAGTGCCAAGATGACTGAGATAATCGAAGCATGGATTGTCATAACCAATGCCACATTAGAGAGGGAAAAAATGGATGAAAGGGAGGTAGCTTCCATGAATAAAGAGTTGGATCACCTACAACATCAATATGAGTATTACCAAAATTTCCCATAGGCGGTGATACTATTGAAGAGTGAGTTCTGAGTGATGTATGCACAGTAAACAAGGGAGAGAGACCTCCTCACCACTCACATAGCTGATTTCCAAGAAGATACCCTTATGGGGATAGAAACCTACAAAGACATGAAACAATGGTATGAGAAGGCACATCAAGCCTTGGAACAGATTGAATACATTAGTGAAGTACAGAAGGGATGAGATTCAGAAGAACATGGCATCTGCATGCTGATGGACAAAAAAATCACCCGAATATAGAAGGCAGATGAATACTGGGTACACATTGTCCAGGAACTGTAGTGGAAGATGCAGGAAATATGGGAAGAGTGTGAGAAAAGTTGGGAAAATATCAACCGGGAAATGAGGGAAAACGACTTGCTAGATTTTGGCCCACCGGAGGATTTCATCGATTTACATAACATAGTTAAGCGACATGCAGAGCAAGACCGGTATGCGAAACAAATATTTCGCACGTTTCAAGCATGATCCTGGGACAAGTAAATAAGTTCACGGAGCCTCCAATTAAATCTCTTGCAATTTTACAGCCCGTGAGTGTCAAACTAATCAAGTACACATAACAAGAAGTTGAGATGAAGGAGGTCCTCTCTGCTCTGATGGATCAACACAGGTTCCCATATGCAAATAAATGCGAAGATATATTCCGCAGATGGTCAAAATACGAGAGGAATAATCCACTTCATTAAGATGACAAGATGATATAAATATGAACAAAAGAGAACATATAGATAAAGTCCTCCACGTGTCGTTTTCTTGACTCAACATGACTTTAGTAGCTATTTTTAGTTTAGTTATTTTTTATAAATAAGAGAATTGACCTTGTGTCAAGTGTCGATGGTTTTGGAGAGAATGACTTTTTATGGAATATTGTAAGAGAATTATTTTCATGCAAGTTATTTTAATTTAGAAGTTATGTTTAGAACCAAATACACTTCTTTCATCTGAGGCGTGAATGTAATTGGACTGAAGGGGATTAACTCTTTCTTTGAATTCAATATTTGTTGTTGTATTGATTAAGAGTTGTTGTATCTGTTATTTAAGCTATCTTATAATGTTGTGACAGTTATTTTATTCTAATTGATAAATATAAATTGATTGTGTTAATATGTGATTGATAGTAGAGCATTGAAAATTACTTTTCCTGCACTAATTTCTTGTCACGTGTATATTTTCTTTCTGTAACCGTTATGTTAGACGATGTTGAATGTCAACAATTCAAAATGGTATTATTGCTAGTTTTAATTAGTTTAGATCTTCATTGTCTGCATGCTGAGGTATAAAGGTTATCCCAAAATCCAACTTTCTTCAATATAACTTAACTTCCCTTTGTCATTTAGTTTAAGATTCACCTTTCATTTTCACAAATGCTAGAAAAGAATAAAAAATAGAACTATATAGCATGAGGGAATGTTTCATAGAAAGACATATCTATCAGTCACAATTAAAGCCCATCTATAATTCCATCCAGATCATAAATCTGGAGAACCTTACCACTCATCAAACACTTATGAGTCTAATTGGGCCTCTTAAGCGGGTTTGGTTCCTGTTGTTGAGTCAAAGGGGTCTCAAACCCCTCAACACACTGTTCAAAAATATGCATTAAGTGTCAAGGTATAAATGTCATCATACAAACTTAAATAAATTAGAGAAAATATGTTTTGTTTAATGTTTCCTCTCTTTGCTTACTTCCCTCTAAAAGAGCATCCTCATTCTTAAGTAAGTCTTGATTAAAAAAATTCTTTTCTTCCACTTTCTCAATCTTAGGGTGCATATCATTGAGAGTAATTTTTCTCTCATTACTTTATTCTTGGGATGAAGGTTGTTTTGACTATATGGATGAGGATTCAAATGAGTCAGACCTGGGTAATTTACAATTTTTTTTCCTTTGTCCAATTGAGGTTCAGTGGGAAACACTTTGTAGTTTCTAGGGACCTGCACTGACTAGGACATATAAACAATACATGTAACATGAGACATATAATTAAGAGGATGAGGTGGTGGAAATGGGTTATCTTGCCGTCGAACTATGCTAGAAGGAGGATTTGTAGGAATGTTCTTCCAGTCATCATTGGGATGGATGCCTAGGCGGTTCAAGGAAATCAATCATACTCAGATGAGGTTTTAGAGGTGGATTTGAAGGAGCTTGGGGTGGTGGCAAGGTAGGATTTCCAAGAAGGTTCATGTTTTTGGTTTGCACCAACTAATTGAACTCTTCAGAGTCGACATCAAAATTTAATGAGAATATTATCTTTTTGTTTTTTCCTTGCTTCCCAAAAACATTGGGCACTATTCCTTAACAACCCCTGTTACCTCTGTTTCCACTGTGGTTACTTACACAACTTAAAAAACTAATATATATGCATTAATATTCCAATTAGTAAATATACAAACACAATATATCAAACATACAATACAATTTTCTTTCAAATGACTTAGCTATGGCTCTGAAAAAGACAAAGTTATCAAGTATGTCAGGAAAAATGAGTTAGAATGAAGGAAAATATGGATGCAAAACCATAATTTGATAGAAAACCCTCTCATTACTTGCTATTTTAAACATCTGAACTATACATTCCTTTACCAAATTTATTCATATGAACAAACATTTATTTCTTTGAACATGGGAAATGAATGAAAAATCAAATAACAAATGACAAGGGAATAATGACAAGGGAGTTGTAATTAGTGAAAAATGTTATAAGATGTCAGGAATGTATGAAATTTCATGTTCATTATATATAAAAAATCAATCAATTCAATTCATAACCTATATCATTTTTCATATGTGTAAAGGTCATTTCAAAACATTCAAAATTCACTTTCCAAAACATTCATGTGTGCCCATGATTATTTCTTTAATCCACATTATAACATCCAAATTAAATAACAAACTACCCATACATCATCCTTTTTTACCATAAACAATATTTGTGCCATATGTAGGTTTTCTTTCATAAACCAAACTTCTAATAAACCCTCTTTAAAGGTTTATCTTAATAAATTACATAAACTGGGGGAAATAATGACATGGAAAATGAAATGTGATTCAGAGAAAAAGGGAATAATTCCTTAAAAATGATAAATGATGTGGGGAAAATGCCCAATTTATTTAAGGGATAATATTTTCATTTATAAATTAACCTTTAATCCTTTTCCACACATGCATTTGTATCGTTATATTTGATAATTCAAAATAACTTTTTGAATGACTAGTTGGTAATGACTTCAACCAATACTTATTTATTTTCAATGAAAACCCAACCCTCTACATTATGACCATTTAAGAGTTGATCCAGGTGGATATTGGTGTCCACCCAGCTATTCCAACTGGCTCAAAACAGTCTTCTGACAACTTACTATTTTTTAGCAAGTTTTCAGTTCCTAATCTTCCCGGGCCATTTTAAGGGCCTAAATGAATATTTTTCGGGATAGAGCATCTCAATGATAGAAAAAGGCTCTAATTGATCCCCCAGAATTAATCTCTTCGATGATACCTTTCCAATGAGCTATCATGCACCCCAAATGGAGATCGTATTCCAAAGTTACGCCCCCGAGACGTTGATACACAAAACTACCAAAATTGGGGTCCACAAAATTGTTGGCTTTTCATATTCCGGAGTTAGGGTTTTGAATTTTATTTATGATAAAAATTCCTTTTGAGCCTCATTGTAATATTCATATTCTTGTGAATGTGTAGCTATCACATCTCTTCTCAGAGATAAGTTGCCACCATTCTAGCGAGTCTTTCACTCTATATTTCTATAGTTTTGTACATTTCACTCATTAATAGAAATTGTATATTACTGTATCTCTGTGTTTATGGTTTCATCTATGATATATTTTTGTTATATTATTGGATATCTGAGATATCTCTGTACATTTATTTATTATATCTCCACTCTCATTTCTTAGCGAAAATAATCCAGATCAGTGGTATTAGAGCAGGATGCTCTTGATCATTGTTTTCAGTGCATGTCCCCAATGAGGTCCGAGTATAGAAAGTTGGGTCTCACACTTGTCTCTCTTGAGGAAAATCACTCTTGCATTCCCAAGAAAAAATCCATGGCAGAAGAAAATAAAAATGATAGAGCAGACGATTCTATTAATCTTTTGCTTGAGCAAGCTCTCACACGACATAGGGACGAAATGATGGAGAATTTTTCCCACATCCTTCAATGCATGCTGATAACAACTGATGCATCTTCATTAAGAAACCACTTTGGAGGCACCTCACCTTTAAAGGTACAAGTTAATTTTTATATTCTCGTATTTGAAGGACAGATAGATGCAGATGCCATAGAGAAATGGTTAAATTTACTAGAGGGTTATTTCTCTATTCACAATTTCTTTGACAGGGAAAAGACCACATTCGCACTCCTTAAGGCTCTCCCCCATGTCAAACATTGGTGGGAAACTTATTGGGAGAAAATTTCCATAGAGGAGTCTGGGATATATGGGGCCGAGCCCACTTGGGATTTTTTTGTGGATGCAGTCAAGGAACAAAATTACCCTGTTGGTAACTATGAAGACTAGTACATGAGATGGACAACACTACATCAAGAGAGGGGCCAAGAAATGTCAGAGTTCACCAATACCTTCCATACCTTATGCACCAAGATGGGTATCAAATATTTTGAGCGACATTTGGTTCTAAAATACCGTGGGGCTCTACACAGATACATCCAAACTGAAATGGAGTTTATGGACATTTCATCGCTGGGATTTGCCTATTGATATGTTGTCAAAATCAACCATAAATTTAGGCACTATAACAAATGAGAGTACGGGTCTAAAAATATGCAACAACCAAAGTATGATAAAGACATCCCTAACAATCAACCTCTCAAAAACCACTCTAAGCCATAGGAAAAGAAGGGTCACAGAAAGATGAAGAAGGACACTAGAAAGTGGTGCGATTTCCACAAAATCCCCTGGAAAAAAACCAATGAATGTCACTAAAAACAATAATTGGTGGCCCATATCAAATAAAAATATCCGAACCCAAATTCAGACTCTGATTCAGAAAATAATGGGAGAAGACAGATCATCAACGTAGACTTGACTGCTACTATCGTGATCGCAAAAATTAAACCAGAAGAACCAATAGATATTGAAGAGAGGGAGCGCCTTTTTCATTCACAGATGTGGGTGAAGGGGACCCCTTGCATTTTATCATTGATAGTGGAATACAGAAGAACCTCATCTCAGTAGAGGTTGTCAAACAATTGGGATTGTTGACAACACCACACCTACAACCATACAACATCTGGTGGCTTCACTAGGCACGAGATCTCTATGTCAGCCAATAGTGTCGATTGTCATATGACATCCATTCCTTCAAGAATGAGGTATTATGTGATGTTTCCCCACTGGATGTCTGTGATGTTCTTTTGGGTGAGACATATATGTAGAAGCGCCATGTTATCTATGATTCTCGAACTCGTAGTGTCATTGTTACTCTAGGGGGTCATCTCTATAGGATACCAGTGGTGGTTCCAACTAATGTCCCACCTAAACAATGCCACAAGGTAGTATCTCATACTACAAAATTCAGTTTCTTCATAATCTATTCAAAAGGTGAACAAAAGGACACTGCAACCACTACAGCCTTGGCCCAAGCACCTTCTATCCAACAGAAGCATGTCAAAAATATTGAAGAAAAGCACAGAGATTCCTTTTGCACACAATCATCTCATGTAGACCAAATGGTTGAACATACTTAACCTCGCCAGCAACAGGTTCTTGACATCCTTCAACAAGCTAAGAAACACAACTTCTCCATCAAGGAAAACAACTCAGCAAGATGCAGATTCAACAAACGCTTTTCCCTCTCCCCCAGACACTCAATGCAATGGAGATGATTGCTTCCTAAGGAGGGAGGATTTATCCAGGTGGATATCGGTGGCCACCCACCTATTCCAACTAGCTCAAAATAGTCTTCTAACAACTTACTATTTTTTGCAGGTTTTCGGTTCCTAAACTTCCGGGGCCATTTTGAGGGCCTAAATGAAGATTTTTTGGGATTGAGCATCTCAATGATAGATAAAGGCTCTGATTGAGCCCCCAAAATGAATCTCCTCTATGATACCTTTTCAATGAGCTATTTTGCACCCCAAACATAGATCATATTCCAAAGTTACGCCCTCGGAAAGTTGACACACCAACCTACCCAAAACGAGGTACACAAAACTGTTGGATTTTCATATTCCGAGGTTAGGGTTTTGGATTTTATTTATGATAAAAAGGACTTTGGAGCCTCATTGTAACATTCATATTCTTTCAAATGTAATTATCTGTCACATCTCTTCTCAGATATAAGATGCCACCATTCTAGCGAGTCTTTCACTCTGTATTTCTATAGTTTTGTACATTTCACTCATTAATAGAAATTGTGTGTTATTGTATCTCTATGTTTATGGTTGAATCTATGATATATTTATTTTATATTATTGGATATCTAAGATATCTCTGTACATTTCTTTATTATATCTCTGCTCTCGTTTCGTGCCGAAAATAATCAGGATCAGGAGTGCTGCAAAGACTGATATTAAATCAAATTTAGAATAATAGGCTTAGCAATATAACCTTAAGGAGTAAAAAACAGGTGTGGCCAAAAATATTTATAATGGATAGAGAAAGAGTCAAACTTTACTTTTATTTTCCACAAATGATACGACCATTACTCTTTTTCAACAAACCAAGAATATAATCAAGCTATGATTCGAATGAGGAATACAAACTCCAAAATCAAAAGCACTCAAACTATTTCACCAATACCAACAAGAGTATGAACTCATGTAGCTAAAAAAATGAAGGGTTTAGTTCAACAATCAATAATGGAATCAAAGGGTGCACAAACTGTATAATGAACATGAGTAATGCCTTGCATAGGATGTTCATAACTATGTAATAAGCCAAATGACAATCAAACCATAATTTTTGAGCTTGAATCCAAACCTTTAACATTTTAAATGAGAATGGATATAACCATATCATATATGGTCCCTTTCAAATTGCATGAAAAACATATTTGTATAACTAAGGTTTAAACACATATAGCCAAAAAAAAAACCAATGCTATATCCTCATTTATCTTGGAAACAAACAATTACAAACCCAAGTTTGAACCTGGATAACAAACTCATCAAAAACTAAAAAGGGGTCAACTAAAATCATTGTTGGTTGCATAAAAATGAAAGAGAGAACAAACTGTATGTGAATCCAATTTCAAATCCAAACCAAAACTTGACATATATCTATTATGGCCAACATGGGTTCAACCCATGACCATACTCAACAATATAAACATACATAAATGTTTGAAATTTGGTTGCATCAACAATGGACCGACTATATTCAAGTTCGAACTAGAACCCAAGTCGAAAGTCATAAGAATTTTACCATGATAAAATGGGTTTGAATTTCTTAGATCCATTACTCTAACAAGTCTTGAGGAGAATGGAAAGTGATATTGTGAATCTAGAGAAGAATTCATACATCAGAATGAAAAAACCAATTTTTTTTTTCTCTTGCAAAAGCAATCTTCGAACAACATTCAAAATACTTCCATTTCATGTGTGAAAAGTAGGGAGAAGGAGACATACAAACTCAATACTAGTTAAAATCAGAGCCATTTCTATTTCATCAACTCACAAAACACATGCATAAGATACTTCATAAACTGGTGAGTACATACCTTTCCAAAGAGATTTTTTATACCAATATTTGAGGTCGAGATGGTTGCTGCAACCACCAAGAGAAGGGTTTCCCAAAGCCTCGATCAAGATTTTCTTTCAAAGACCAAACGAGGAACAAAATGAAAAAACCCCAAGCAACATGAGGTGGTGAAGCACAAACTTGTGGGAGTAAATTCCCACTTCCTCTCCATTCAATGCATGGACAACCCCCATCATGTTGACATTCAAATCTCATATCATATGTGTATGCCAACTCAACATGTTTTAGCTTATGCACATTTGAACCTCATACTAATAAATTCACACAAACTTTAACATTATACCATGAACTATGTCAACCTCAAGGTTTATACCATTTGCCAACACGTTACCACAATGCCATATACTTAGAACTTATACCAACTTCATATCACTTCAACTTATGCCCTTTTATATCCATACTTGCACACAGATCCAAATCCAATAGGTTAGGTCATATAACCATGCATGGTATGAATATATAATGACATTAACTATATTCCAAACCAACACTAACTCATATATGTATATAGTTTAGAAAACCAAACTTCTCATTGACATGTCTTGCTAGTATGACTTGTGTTATTCATGGCCAAATAGAAGTAAACCATATAAACCAAATAAATTTTTTAAATTTTATATTTCTTAGCTCTTTAAACTTAATATGGTTTAAATGGCATAGCATAGGTTTTAGACTTGATTTCACTAGGAACATAATTATAGAACAAACCCTTTGAAAATTTATTTCATAAGAACCATATTAATTCTTCCATATAGTGAGAAGTAAACATAGTTACTGTTATAACCCTAATTTTCACCAAACATTCATACCTAGCAGCATGCCATCTTACTTACTATTTTTTCCAAGCCAATACTGAATAACTCTTCTTAAAAACCATTTTTTTTAAGATGTACGCACCCTGCACCACTACTGCTCACGTACGTATGCTAGATGCACCATTATAGCCCACGTATACCCACAAAAGTTGCAAAAAATAAAAATTTGCAAGGGAATATGGGCTTTTGGGTAGTTTCCTAACCAATTGACCGCCCATAGCCGTCACCCAACCAAATAACTATATTTTTGGCATATAAAATAAGGTGTTGGGGTCCCATTCCAAAGAGAAGCATGAAAGCAGTGAAACTCTGCCCATTTCATAATCCCCCCTTGCCCCAAGAATGTTCAACCACATTGTGAGTTTTGAGTCATAATTCCCTATTCTTTCCCTTTTTCCTCATCCATAAGCCTATGCCCATTCTCTAGAGAGAAGTCTGAGAGAAGAAGGATACGTGGAAGCAGTTGGAGCTTGGTGAAGAGGATCCCAGGACCAGGTTTGAGGAGCAATCACCGATCTCGTTTGGTAAGTGACTTTGTGATATTAATATAAAGAAGTACTTTTGCCATCCCGCCATATGATGTGTTTAATCTGTATGTTTGATTTACATTTTGTTATGACATCTAACCCACTAATTCATATATAGAATGCATGTTCATAGTTTCTTGTTTGTCTTTTGGTGAATGCAGGTCAGCCTTGGGAGGATATTTGCAGTCGAGAAGCAACCAAACGCACTGGGATCGACACCAGATGCAAAGTTTAAGGTAGGACTACCATATCCTTATACTTTGTACTTTATACATGAATGTGGGGTACTGTCGGGATAGCTGTTAAAAGTAGGAGACTTTAGACGGTTAGCTCTGCCTACATTTTAGAACCCTAGTGTAGTCCGTAGGGGGGTTTTCCCACTATAGCAAAATTGGCGACCATACTGGGGAGCCTCTAGGGTTTTTAGGGGATTTTTGTTTTTGGGTGTCTTTAATTGGTTTATTTACTGTTTCTTGAGTTTCTGTAAGTTTCTATGTCTTTAAGGGATTCTGATCTTCCATACCAGTACTCCCTGCTTGGTTTTCTTGAATGTTTATTTTTCTTTTTAGAGAAGTCACAGAGGTGTACGCGGCGTGCAGTGGGTCTGCACGTGTACATATGCGCCCTATCTTTGGACAACCCACTTACATATGCATGTTGCTAAAGTATCAGTTGCGTGCCTGTGTGAGGAAAATATTTTTTAAAGAAGAGGAAGTCATCCTCTTCCTTGAATGAAGCCATATTTCTCAGGGGTTTTCTTGATTTAGCCCTGGTCTCTATTTCTTGCAGTCTTTGGCCTAGGTTTGACATCAATTAGCTTTTTCTTTACCAAGATTTCTTGTTTTCTTGATTAGGGTTTGAGATAAGTTTTGTGAGTTTTTTCTGATTAACTTATTTAGTATTGTCAGTAACTCTCTGCGAGCCGCAGTAGACCAAAATTTGGTTTTTGGTCTCGTCTTGTCTTCAATTTTCCCTTTTTAATTACTTTAGAAGAAAAGAAAATAATTCATTTTCAAGTTTCTTATATTGGAGCATAAAAAAGAAGAAGAAGTTTTCAGTTTCTTGTTTGGTTAAGTAGTTAGGTTAGTTGTTTTTTCAGGAAGAAGAGTGATTTCTTAAGTTCTTTACTGAATACTTAGGAATTTAAATAGCTCGTAGTCAAGTGAAATTCAGTTTTGAGTTTTTCTTTTAAAAATATCTTAGAGAGAAAAGTTAGTTAGAAAGTTGGTTAAAGAGTGTTCAATTTGAACATCTTTGTTTGTTGAAAAACAAGTAATTTTGTTTCCAGCATTTGTTCCTATCTTTCATCTCTTTACAAACACCATTAGTTTCATTTTCGTTACTTTGACTTAAGATAAACCACTTAAAATTAACGCTGAATTAAAATTAATTAGACTTTGTGTTTGTAGGGTCCATTAACTAGATTAGGCTAGAGCCTTGATTTAGGTTGGAGAGGAAACTCTTCAAGGCTATAAAACAAACATAGGAGTCTGTACTAGGGAGTGAAGAAGTCTAGTAACGTGGAAACTATTTGGGACCCCCCTCTAACACGGGGGCTAAACACGAGGTCACGTGCAGAAAGGCAACAGAGATAACCCCTCCAAAACCGGACCAATCGTAGTGGAGGAACGCATATAGAGGACTTATCATGGGATTACGTTGTTCTCATTTTCCACAGAGCTTCATGGGTCTCAAATCTGTTCGAGGTGCTTAGTCGTCTTCCAGAACGCTTGCTTTTGATACCCTCGATAGGTTTAAGGATTGATACCCTGCTCATTGTGGTCCACCTGACTGTCGACTGTACCCACCTGGTAGTTGTTCACGAGCTGGAAAATTAGTTGCCTTTGATTTTAGGGACTTACACAGGTGACTGTGGGGGTATACCACGGTACCTAGGGAAGACATTGGGCCATTCTTTATAGAGTATACCCAGAGGGTTCTTCCGTGTTTGAGTTGTACTTGCACCAGTAAGTTGTTGTAGTGTTGGTTGTTGTAACTATTCTTCCAACTAGTAATAGTGGTTTTCTTGCTACATCTCATAGGAACTTTTTCTAGTGCATGTTTTGGTATTCAACGTTAGAAAGCCTTAGTGTTTCGTTGATCTTATCACATAGTGGAATATCAAGAGCTCCGCCGGTCACCTAGGATTTTGGGCCTGCCATCGGTTAACTTGGAGCTACTACCATCACCGCGAAGAAGAAGACTTGACCAGGAAGGGTCATTTGAGGTGACCGGGCCATAGGAAGCTGTACCCGAGCCATCTCTGAGAGGAGAACATTCGTTTCCAGAGGGACAAAATATTTCTGACCTTGGAGCAAAAGCTCTCAGTTCATATAACTCTCTGATCACTAACTTGTCGATGCCACTTCTGATACAGATTGCCCCTCCAAGGGTAACACATCATGAGCATCAGATAATCCTACAAGCAATGATGGAGGTAAATGTTGCTACTTCGACAGGGAGTCCTCATACTCCCTCTACGACTACCACAACTGGGGGCATTCCACCTCCTAACTCACCTTCATAGGTCTGGGCCATTATGGTATCGACCGTCTCTACCTCGGGTAGTGGTCCGATTCCGTCCATGGCAGCAATCACTGCACCGTTTACATAGAGTGCGACGGGCCCTCCATTTTCATACGGGATGCCCAAGTTTGACATGAACTCAGTCCTTTCATACTCCACCCTACAGACTTTGGGTCTAGGGGCAGGGAGCTCAAATGCTCCTCTGAAAGGGTCCATTGGGGGAAAATCATCCCCTTATAATTCTTTCCCTTACGGTGGGGGTCATATACCTCCATCGTCTCCCTCACTCGACGATGCTCCTTAACAACCCGTCTAGCCGACCATGAATTACAACTTGTCCAGAGAAGGTAGTCAAGGACCTTCTTATAGTACCACACCGGTGGGTTCTTTGTTGTTCTCTTTGTTTGACATGTTTGGTAACAACGCATTATCATCAGCTTCCATCTCGATCGGAGGAAACCCTGGTTTTGGATCACAAAATCCTGTGCAGGGTACTATTCCTGCATAGGGGGCACACACTTCTCAAGGACCTTGGAATCCATGGCAGGGATCAGTTCCCTCATCAAGGATGCCGACTGGCGGCAACCCCTTCCATGGTCAATGGAACCCTAGGCAAGGCTCAGGACCTATGCCCATCAGATCGGTAGGGGGAAACCCTTTCTAGAACCTTTGGAACACTACGTCGGGAGAAATCCCTTCTTATCCCTCAACGTCGTACTACGGTATTCAACTGATGACGTTTCAACAAGAACAACATCTGAATGCTAGCTTAAGCCACGATTTTTACCAGAACCTAGGACAATAACCTAACTTTTCCTGGCAACCTGGTGCCAGCCAAATCCTAGGCTCCTATCTTCCTGTACATACTCAACAACCTAAGCTACCATTTCTGGAAACTTTGCATTTTCCAGATTTGTCAAGATTATTGAATGACCCAATCTGTCACGATCCACGTTGGCCTGCTATGCCAACCAAGTTTCCCTCAGACATTCCAATGTTCAAAGGTAAGCCTAATGAATATCCAAGCAATCATGTGACCACATTTCACCTATGTTTCTTGTCCAAATCTTTGAGAGACGAGTTCGTCCAGTTGCGTATGTTTCAACGCACTCTTATTGGGAGTGCCGCAAAATGGTACATCAAGCTCGACCGCTCAAGATACTCTACTTTTGGCGAATTGGAAATGGTTTTCTTAAACCATTTTCAATTACCTATGAGATACGATGCCGGCATAGAACTGTTGGCCAACTTTGAGAATAAAAAGGCTGACCATATCTCTGATCACATCCGAGAATGGTGACGCCAAAAGAGTTTGATTAAAGTACTAGTTCCACCAACATTCTTGCTGGAATAGTTCCTTAAGTCTTTGGTACCCCAACTATCCAAGGCTGTAGCAACGTAGGGGATATTTTTGGAGGAAGAAGCGATAATGAGAACTCAACAACTAGAGATGATTTACTCTCAGTCTGGTTTTCTTTATGAAGTTTTTCCAGATGCACCATGATCTATTCTTGATAAGACCAGACACAAGTCTGGACCACATGCTGATGAAATTGTTGGTTCAACAAAAGCAAATCCCACTGATCCTCTATCAAACCAATTGCAACAATTTTTGATACAACAGATAGTGACCGGCCCAACTCCTAGTTCGGCTACCCCCCCTGCTCAGACATTGGATGTACATAGCATGCAATTGATGAAACCAAAGGGAAACCAGCAGGCCAAAGGGAAGAAAAAATAATGAAAGAAGGGTAAGGGGGATAAGAAACCCACCAATAATGTTGGTGGGGGAAACACAGAGAGAAATAAGTCGAAGTATCTGTGCAACCTTTGCGCAGAAGACCACCCAACTCTCTTGTGCCCTCAACTTGCTGAGGCCCAAAAGTTATTGGCACAACAATAGCCTGCAGTGTTAACGAACCCATTTCCTCATGGGAAAAATTTAACTCAAGCCTCTGCGAACGCGGATGGGGGTAGTCAGGGACCCCCTTCGTCATCTAGAAATCCCTCGACTTTGAATGTCTATATGTTGAAAGGTGAATCTCACATAGCTACTAGGGCACATGATTACAGAACGCCGAGTACTTCCGAAAAGGGTAAAGAAGCCGAAAACCCGTCTGTTCCTCTCTAGATCAAGATAACGATGGGTGAAACAATGACTCACATCCTGAAAGGGGCATTCAAGAAGGCTTCACATAATCTAAATGCGAGGGCCACCCAAAACTACTCTGTGGTGGAGGATTTGTCACAAACCCCTTATGCGATGTATTCTTTGGAGGTCCTCCAGAGCTTCCCTTCATAGAGAAAGGCTTTGCTAGTTGCCTTAGGATATGCTGAGACATGTAGTCCAGGAACCATCATGCTTGATACAACCGACTTGAAGCCTCGTATCCCATACCATGTCGCATTTCATATAGTTGTGGCTCACCCCATGAAATTGTCTACCTAGAATATTTTACATACGGTGGTTGATGAGGGCACCTCGACATGTATGATGTTGTTGGTGTGTTGGAAGGCCATTGGCCAACCCGTTCTGTCTCCTTCACATACTCTTCTTATGGATTTTGATGGTCATTCTTTCATACCACATGGAATCATTCCTTATTTTCCCGTGCAGTTAGGAGGGAATACCGTGTGCGTCGAAGTTGAAGTGGTCGTTGAGCCTCTCAACTACAACCTCTTGTTAGGAAGGATTTGGAAATATGCCATGCATGTAGTGGTTGCCACAGTTTTTGGGGTCTTATTGTTTCAACATGAGGGCTGAATCATGACCATTGATCAATTGTCTTTCTCCAGACCTGACCCTTCATCGGGGGCATCTGCGGTCTTGATGATTGATAACCCAAATATTGGCAGTGTCAATGTGGGGGTTGGTTTGTGCCCACCTCTCATGGGTACTTTCGATTACCCGCCTCCTTCCAGCGATGTCAAAATGATATCGGTTGTCCCCAACTAGCCTAAGGCTGAAATATTTTTCAGTGTTGTCGTTCCGCACAACTTACTTTAACGATCCATGGATTCTTCCTTCCCCATCAGCCACGATGGAAGGGACAGGGCACCACGACATGTCTATGCCCTTTTCCATGACAAAAGTTGCATATTCTATAGTCCAGCAAGCTTTCGTTGACCCCGATTTGACTCCTGCACAAGAGTTAGATCCAGTTCTCGAGCTTGCCTGGGCTCATGGTTCCCTTGCCACTATCAATTCCTTAGACTTGGTCTTGCCCTCTGACGAGGAAATTTTAGAGGCATTGAATAGTCTAGATAGACCCTAGGATGATCTCCATCACATATCATATTTCCTCCCAGATTTAGGAAGAATAGAGGCATGAGAATTTGTGTTGACTATGAATGGAGATAGGTCTTGTCCTATCAATCCTCTGGATACGCACGTAGTTTATGACGAGGGTAATATGAAAACCATCGCTAAAACAATACCTATTGATATCTCCAGAACCCCTAGCATCATGGAGAATGTCTTCGTTGGAGCAGACTTCTCCCCTGAGGAGATTCATATCTATACAGATTTATTTAAAGAATTCTGTGACATTTTTACATGTTCTTACGAGGAAATGATAGGAATTGATCCAAGAATTGTCGAACATGAGATTACGAATTACACTGAGCCAAGCCAGTCCGGCAGAAGCTTCGTCCGGTTAATCCTCAGAAAGCAACAACTATTAAGGATGAAGTAGAGAAACTACTCAAAGCTGGCTTCATCTACCCTGTCCAATTGACTCAATGGGTGTCGAATCCTATTCCAGTCAACAAAAAGCAGGGTACGATTCACGTATGTACAGACTTCCATGATTTGAACAAGGCCTATCCAAAGGATAATTTCCCCACCCCATTTATTGACTAGATTGTCGATGAATGCATAGGCTGCAAGGTCTTTTATTTCATGGATGGTTTCTCGGGATATAATCAGATACATATCAAACCCGAGGACCAACATAAAACAACTATTATCTGTCCATGGGGTACATTTTCTTATCCGAATATGCCTTTTGGCCTGAAGAATGCTGGAGCCACTTTTTAGTGGGCCATGTCTTTTGATTTCCACGATCTCAAACACCTAGTCGAGGCTTATCTCGATGATTTAGCATCAAGATATCGTAAGAGAGCTAATCATCCCACACACCTCCGACTTATCTTTGAGAGATGTTGCTACTATCGGATTCACTTGAATCCAAACAAATGTAGTTTTTGCGTGACAGTGGGTCATCTGCTAGGTTTCATAGTTTTGACAACAGGGATCATGGTCGATCCTATAAAGGTTGAGGAAATAATTCAGTTGCCTCCCCTATGCACAGTCCCTCAACTTCAGAGTTTAGAGGGAAAAGTGAACTTTTTATGGTGTTTCATCGCAAACTATGCCGAGATCACAAAAGGGTTCATGCGTTTACTAAAGAAGGATGTTCCTTTCTGTTGGGATGACGCCGCTCAATGCTCTTTTGAAGCATTGAAACGTGCCCTCATGTATGCCCCCTTGCTTCGGCCACCCAATTATAATAAATATTTCTTATTGTACTTGGCCATTGCAGATTTGACCATTGGCATGGTCTTGGTTCAAGAGGATGATTTTCTTGAAGAGCACATGATTTACTACTTGAGCCGAGGCCTGTTTGGACCAGAACTCAACTACTCCCATGTTGAGAAACTTGCATTGGCAACAGTTCATGTTGTCCAACAATTCCATCACTATATCATGTTTCTCAAGACCACCGTCATTGTCGTTGTGAATCCATTCCAATATGTGTTGACACGATGCATAATCAATGGAAATATTAGTAGATGGATAGTTATCCTCTAGGAATTTGACTTGGATTTTGTTCCGGCGAAATCCAAAAAGTCGTTGGTCTTTGCAGAACTCATATTGAAACTTCCGATCGAGTCAAGTGATGGTATACCCGAAGAGTCATCGATTAAAGGAGATCTTTTTTTGATTTCATCTTCGAACCCCTGGTATGGAGATATACTAGTATATCTCTAGAATTTGAAGTGCCCCACCTATGCTTCTCATGATGAGCATCGATGTATATGCCATCAGGAAAAAAACTATCTTATTCTCAAAGACACTTCATATCGTCGAGGTATAGATTGCATCCTTCGTTGATGTATCACCCATGAAGAAGCGGAAATCGTGCTTAACAACTGCCACACTGGAGCATGTGGTGGTCATTTTTCTAGGTTGGTAACAACCCAAAATATTCTACGAGATGGTTACTATTGAATGACGTTCATCAAAGATTACGTTGAATCGGTCAAGAAGTGCCACCCGTGTCAAATCTTCTCACGGAAGATGAGGGCACATCCTGCTCCAATGTTTCCCATCATCACAGTTGGCCCCTTCACCAAGTGGGGGATTGATCATACTACATGCCACCCCCATGATCTAGGGGGCACCGCTACATTATCGTAGCAGTAGAATACTTTACTAAGTGGGTCGAGGCTATGCCAATATTCAAGGATGATGGAGAGACAACAACTCTCTTCTTATTTAATCAGATAAAATCAAGGTTCAGGGTCCTGAAGGAGATTGTCACTGACCATGGTAGTCACTTTTAGAATAAAATGATGTCTGAGTTAACATCAAAGCTAGGGTTGAGACAAGAACAATCATCACCTTATTACCCACAAGCAAATGGTCAGGTGGAAGCTGTGAATAAGTCACTCAAGACCATTCTACAACGAATGATCAATTCGGCCAAGTGAAATTGGCATTTGATGTTATACTCGGCATTGTGGGCCTACCAAACGTCTGTAAAGACTGCCACTAGTTTCTCACCTTTTCAACTTGTTTATGGGTTGGAAGCAATCTTGCCTAAATAATGCCAGATCCCATCTCTTAAGTTGGCAGTACAGTTATTTCCAGACACTTCACCACTTGAGGAATGCTTATTATATCTCAAGCAGCTCGATGAGAAACGACGTGATGTAGCCTTGGCTAATGAGGCTCACAATCAAAGAGTCAAGTGTCAGTATGATCGGTCTGTTCATCCTCATATTTTCTATGAAGGCGACCTTGTCCTGGTCTATGACCAAGATAAGGATCCCCTGGGGGCAAGCAAGTTCAAACCCATGTGGTTCGAACCATTCACTGTGAAGGTGGTATTAAAGAAGGGCGCTTATTGTCTGGTTGAATTTGAAGGGAAAGCTTTAACGAAGCCTATAAATGGGCTCTACCTAAAGAAGTATTACTCGTAGGTGGGTCGCCTTGGGTGACTTCTTGTATATAAGTATAGTTCTTATACATTTTAGTTTTTGTCTTTTATTTTATGGACGTGTCATTTTTTATGTCAAATTTTTCATTGTGGTAGATGTCAAGTGAATTGGACGTGTTCGTTGGATTTGCAGATGGTGCTAGCTGACACACTCAAAGGATTTCTTCCATAGCTTGGGTAATCTTCACACCTCAAGGCCAGTTGTTATCTTCTAGAGGTATCTGTTTAGGTGACACCACAAACAATGTCACCGAATACTGTGAAGTAATAGAGTTGCTTTGTGATTCCTTGTCACATGGTATCTCTTACCTCTGGGTCTACTTAGATGCACAATTGGTTGTGCCCTAGTTAAATGGGGTTTACTGCATTCACGATCCTACTCTACATCGACGATACGCCTCTTAGAACGTTGTTTTGATTATATTACATATATCCATGTTCCTAGGAGATTAAATAAAATGATAGATACTCTGGCTAATCAAGTATTAGATTGGCATATTGCACACATGTAAGAAAAATCACACACATACACATGTAAATGCATTTGTAAATAAATGTAACCCATAAGACAAAAAATATGTAAATATATATATATCGAAAGTATCAGAGTACATAGGTGGGCACAAGCGCCTAAAAAATAACAAGTCTGGTATATAACACATGGCTTATGACCTCAAAAATATACAAAGAGTTCCCTCGACACATAAATGGTCCACCCTAAGCTAAGAACGAGGCCTTTTGGCCCTGCCATAGTGGAATAGAAAGTTTTCCAAACGTCGAAATAGCTGGACCCAGGTCCGTGGCACCCCAAGAACATGAGGCTACATAGATGGCGAGAGATCCTTGATCTTGTCCATAGGCATAGTATGGGTGAGTGCGGTCAGGTTCCGCTTCACTTGTCTCAAAAATCTTTCAGCCTCTCCGACTGGAGGTACCCCTACTGTTGTTGCTGGTCTAGCGGGCGCTGCTGCTGTTGCCTCTAGTCATGGACGACGCCTGCTCCACGCAAAATCAGTTGGATGCACTGGCCCCACATCTGTACATAACAGATACACAGTTTTCAAGTGTTCTGGTACACAAAAACAAATGATATATATAAAAAAGAAATAAAAAATTAAAAAACTTTTAAAAAGAAAAACGTACCTAATTCTCCTCGCTCCACTCTAGGAGGTATGAGAATGTTAGGATCTCTAGAGAATTTGATCCCGACATAGGGGTAGTCCTCTATATCTGGAATCTACCGAAACCACCTGTCTAAAAAAGTATCATCGAAGGCCTCGATGGTCCTCCCTCCCCCCTGTCATGGCAACATTTCTTCCCATATGCATACTACTGGGAAGGATGCCACATGCCCCTGTATTGTCTCTCAGGGACTAAGACTTGGAAGAAGAAAGAGAAAAGAATAGTCCTAAACCTAAAGTTCTTGTTGTTCTACCCACAACACTCTGTGAGTTGTCTCTTCATGCACTCTAGCATGGTTGTACTCCAATCAAACACTCGTTCATTTAAGAAATGTATTGCACAATGCATATGCACCCGAGAGGCCTGATGTAAGGCTGTAGATCCAGTGATCCGCCCAATAAGTAAAAATATCACTTTCAGTGATAGGTTGGTGATTTTGTGGATCGGTACTTGGGCCCCACTTTATCTGTTCCAACCTCATAGTGTTTCCCAATCAATTTGGCAATGTTGTATGGCCCAGGAGGAAAAGAGCGAAAGTTGACCTCTCCTGGAGAGGCCAATCAGGAAGTAAATGTCCTCAGGCGTTGGAGTCAACGACTGCCCCTTGAGCATAAAAGCCTCTGCATATGGGTTCCAGTAATCCACCAAGGCATTCAGTAGCTTGGGTTGTGCCCACATGATTGGACACCGAAAGAATTTACACAACCCACGTTGTTTTAATGCAACGACAACAACAGGGTCTTCCTCGACCATTGAATATATTTCCTCACTCTCTCTCTCTCTCCAATGGACATACATTCTGCAAAATGACAAGTTCAAAGGAGAGTCAAATGATGCATTTTTAATTTTTTCATATGTTTGAGGATTACGTGGGCTGTATTGGGGACAGTTGCATATGTACGCGGGAAACATTTTCTCTGCCCGCATGCATATGAGAACTGTTCTTGACAGCCCGAGTACACGCAGGGCCGACCTTATTAAAGGTGTGTGCCCCTCCAAAAAATAAAAATAAATGCAAAAAGAAAGATTGGAAATGCAAGAGGGACTAGCTTGTACTTACTTGGTCCAAGCCGAAGTTTGTTTCATCCACTGAAGCTCCCAGAATCAACTTCTTTAACAAAGGGGTGTTTTTGGATTTTTGGTCAATTCTCAATTTGCAATGGTGGTAATGAGCTGGAAGCTTCTATTTATAGACTTTTTGGCTCTTTTTGTCATTGTTTGACCCCCGTTGTCATTTTTTCTGGCTTGAAAATCATGTAACGTGGTTCTTGAGTTTGTCATTGGATGTTACGATATACTTTACTTTTGGTTTGAAAAACTTTTTGGGAGTTGGGTCACTTTTAAGGTCCTTTGGTGAAAAGTCATTTTTTCAACTTTGTGCATTTAAGTTAGGATTCCACCTCCACTTGTTGCACCTCATTGTCTTTTTCGCTTTACCATAGGATTGACCCAACTGAATTGTGACACAGAATCGTCATTGTTTCTCTAGAAGTGTCGTAATTTAGTGGTAGAGCCTACCCTCACATGGATGCCCTAGGTGGATCCTGGTTGCATTTTGGTGTCCATGTCATCGCTAATGACTATAGGCTCGGGAGTCCTTTTAGTCTTGTCTTGATTATGATTTTGAGCCTTCACATGTCTAATATATTATCACTCCTGGCTTCACCCTCGGGACTCCCAAAAAACAAACAGGTCTTCTTTTAAGCCCTTTTCAGACCCTCCAAACATGAAAATATTGTTGAGCGATCTTGTTTCCCTTCATGCTTGCCAAACTAAAATTTGAAGGCATGTCTGTCTAGATGTATTTTACCCCTTTTTTTGTCCGGATGGTCAATTGTACGAACAAAGGTATACTTTAGGAATTTCGGTTCGCTAGAAGAGTATTCTCAAGTATAAGTTTAACCCTTTTTCGGCCTTGAGGGACTAAATTTATGAAAGAGGAACCCCCACAAAGTCCATAGTTAAGCTCTTTTAAGACTCCATAAAAGTGAAAAGATCGTTGAGTGAGCTTGTTTCTTCACACTTGTTAAAGAGGTCCAAAAGAACATCCATTACGGAGTCCATAGTTAAGCTCTTTTCAGACTCCTTAAAATTGAAAAGATCGTCGAGTGACCTTGTTCTTTCACACTCGTTAATTGGTTCAGAAAAAAATCTATTAGCATGAGTTTACCCCTTTTTCCGGCCTGTAGATTAAGGAGGAAAAATTTACACCTCGGGAGATTTGTCTCGCCGGGAGAGTTCTCCTCAGTAAATTTCACCTTTTTCGGGCTAAGGAGACTAAATCTAAAAAAAGGCAACGAGTCCATAGCTAAGCTCTTTTCAGACTCCTTAAAATTGAAAAGATTGTCGAGTGATCTTGTCTTTATCACACTCATTAAAATAGTTTTGAATAGATGTCTTTTCGGTGCTAATTTATCCCTTTTTCGAGTCGACTAGACTATCTTCGAAAAAGGTACCCCAACGGAGTATTCTTTTGCGCTTTTTCAAAGTCTCTAAAAATGAAAAACCACCGAGCTTGCCTTCTCTGGGCTCATTTAAAATTACATTGAAGGATGTTATCATTGTGTCCTATTGTTGTTGGGGAAAAACACCCTACGGACTAGCAAATAGAGTTCAGACTTTGCATGCAGATATGACCGAATAGAAATTACTTTCTACCTTCATCCCTAGATTTAAATCCCCTTTTCTTAGCAAATGCATGGAAAGATCAACCTACCTCGTTCCCGACGTTTGATGTCGATCCTCCGTTGTGCTTGATTCCTTGTTCGCAATACTTCTTCCAAAGATGACCTGCATCCAAGACAAGCAACAATAATGCATGCATACTACTTATATACTAACGGGTTAGAAATCCAAACATAAACTAATCAAACCATAAAAAGTTCATGAATTGGGATGGGAAAATCACTTTATTTATTACTTTGAATGAGTCAACTTACAAAAGTTGAGACCGGCCACCGCTCCTTGAACCTGATCCTGGGCTCCTCTTCTTCTGTCCTTCGACTGCTTTGCTTTGAATCTCCTTTGGCATTAGGAAAGGCAAAAGGGTTGGGACAATGGAATACGTAAATGGGTAGAGTTTCTTTGCTATATTTCCCCCCCTCCAAATGGTACCCCTACCCCTTCTTTTATAGGCTAGAAGGAGCTAGGTATTTGGATGAACCCTCGGCCATGCATGGCCGAGAGTTTTAGTTAACTCACCCATAGCTTTTTGTTCCGTCAGAAACTTTCCTTTTTTCATGCTTTTGTCGGTCCACACAGGCTGTTTTGGTTCAGCCAGCGTGTACACGCGTGCAGTAATGGATTAGGGCACGTGGGCCTTTATAAAATAGGATTTTGAAAGAGTTGTTCAGCAGTGATTTGGAAAAGAAGGGATATGAGTTGGCCTGATGCCAGGTAAGAATGTGTGGTGAAATTTAGGGTTATAACACCTATCAATCACATTTTCATTCCTGCGTCTTTGGCCTAATGTTGGCTACATGTTTCTCTCAAGTGAACCTTTGAAGCATGCCTTATACGCAAGCCTTGTAGCACTTTTCCTCTGTGTCTTGACACCTTGAACCATGGAGGAATTTTCCCGAGTGTCCTTTTCCTGCACATGTCTCCTTGCTCTGAGCATCAATGTGTTCCTTGCACTTGGAACTAGTATGTTTGTGACACTCATTCCTCCTTTGTAACGTAGCATTCTTTTATTCTTTTTCAAGATTTCAAAATATTGAAAAAGACAAAAAAATCAAATATACCCCAAAAAGAGGATGGGAAAAGTATTTTCCTTTTATGGAAGCACAATGAGTCTCCCTTGGACAAAGCACATTCTTCTTTTTGTTTGTCAAGCTCTGGGATTTAATATGACCTTAGGAAGATGTTCTTGTAATATAGAGTTGTGTCCTCCTCTGTTTGGTTATTCTTCAAAATATATGGAGAGTTTTCATTGCCTCCTGCATCGTGAACTTATGTCAATGTCGTGCTGCTTGAGTCTCATCATTCATCGTGCTATTTTCTGAGGGAAGTTTTACCCAACTTGATTCAGACTTTCTGTAGTTTGTCTCTTTTCCTCATGCCTGGACATCCCGAAAGTCCAATCAAAGTCTTTGTTCAAAATCAATGAAGTTATCTGTCTGATCACCGAGATCCTCTTGTATGTTCCCCGAAAAGCCGTCGAAGACCTTTGGGTAGTGAATATGTACACTCAAATTACACTCCTACCCGAGTTTTCAAGATCTTGAAGTTGTTGCTCGAGCTCTGAAGGCCTCATCTCCAACCATTAGGCGTCATTAGCTTCTTGAAGATGGATACTATTCATGTATATCTTTCAATTTTGAGATGTAGATCTATTGCATACTGCTCACGACTACACTTTATATAGTTATATGACATGGATCTGCAGTGTATTTGACTGGAAGCCATGATTTATTTCATCTTGAGCATGGGTATGCCCTCCTCGGTGAGAAAATTGTTATTTTTCAGATGGCACCTCCCGAACTCTAGTCCAGGGCTCACTTGCTTTGTACGTTGGTAAATATTTTTAATGTGTTTCGGCCATCAGATGCTCTTCTGACCTCACACATTAGGGGGCATCTGTTATAACGCTAATTTGTACCAGACATGCATACCTAGCAACATGCCATCTTACTTACTATTTTTTCCATGCAATACTGAATAACTCTTCTTAAAAACCAATTTTTTGAAGATGTACATACCCTTCACCACTACTGCCCTCGTACGTATGCTAGCTGCACCATTACAATCCACGTATACCCACAAAAGTTGCAAAAAATAAAAAGTTTCAAGGGAATACAGGATTTTGGGTAGTTTCCTAACCAATTGACCCCCCATAGCCCGTCACCCAACCGAATAACTATCTTTTTTTCATATAAAAGAAGGTGTTGGGGTCCCATTCCAAAGAGAAGCATGAAATAAATGAAACTCTACCCATTTCATAATTCCCCCCTTGCCCCAAGAATTTTCAGCCACATTGTGAGTTTTGAGCCAAAATTCCCTATTCTTGCCCTTTTTCCTCATCCATAAGCCTATACCCATTCTCTTGGGAGAATTCTGAGAGAATACGGATACATGGAAGTAGTTGGAGCTTGGTGAAGAGGATCCCAGGACTGGGTTCGAGGAGTAGTCGCTGATCTCGTTTTGTAAGTGACTTTGTGAGATTAATATAAATAAGTACTTTTGTCATCCCTCCATATGATGTGTTTAATTTGTATGTTTGATTTACATTTTTTTATGACATCTAACCCAATAATTCATATATAGAATGTATGTTCGTAGTTTCTTGTTTTTGTTTTGGTGAATGCGGGTCAACCTTGGGAGGATATTTGCAGTTGAGAAGCGACCAAATGCATTGGGATCGACATCGGACATGGAGTTTAAGGTAGGAATACCAGATCCCTATACTTTGTACCTTATACATGAATGTGGGGTATTGTCTAGATAGTTGTTAAAAGTAGGAGACTTTAGACGGTTAGATCTGCCTGCACTTTAGAACCCTAGTGTAGTCCGTAGGGGGTTTTTCCCACTATAGCCGTTACCATGACCTGATGCTTTTGAAAAATGCCATATATCATATTCAAATGCAAACAAACATTTTGCATCACTGAAACATGTGTATTGATAAACACCATAGAACTTGAATCAATAGACCATTTCTTTGAAGCATCATAACTGAAATGAAATCACAACTGATATGATGATATACAAACATGTTGATGGAAATGTTACACCTGAAAATAGTCACTTAGTGTCTTTTCTCATAAGGGACCCCACCTATTATTATTTCATAATAAATATTTATATATAAGCTTTGCAATAATTTCCAGGATTAAATTGTAGGTGACAAATTTGAGTCAATGTCATTGACCTTGATGATGATGATGCACCTCTTTGGAGAGGTTATCGAGCCCTTATCCACCATGTATTCACCTTAGGAGCTTGGTACATTGCACACTTGAGGATGATTTCATGCTTGAGTGAGATGTGACTTTTTCTTGGGCTGACCTAGCACATGGACGATGATTTTCACTTTGATGATGATGAGATGTCACCATATTGAGGAGGGGATGTGACCTTTGAAGATGGTTTGTACCTTTTGGGGATTGATTTGAATTTTGGAGCTATTGTACCCCTTGAGGAGATAACATCACCCCTTTATTTTCCTCTACACTCATATGTGTTGGTTTATGAGGGAACATTTTGGTGTTTTAGCATTGCAGACCTATCCACCTTGTATCATGGATAGTTATGATTTTAGGGGATGTTAGTCACCATTAATGTTTTTGTGTGAAATCAAGATTTCAGAATCTAGTGGAATGATAAATTGGTTTGGAAACCTGATAAACTAGGAAAAGGGCTAAATCTGGTAGGAACACTGAGATGATTAGGCCCAACGAATCGTAGATCGTAAGTTATCGAGATCAATGACCGCGAATGATTTCGGGGGGAGAAGCTGCACGGGGATTAGTTTTGAAGAGCGGTCCCAAAATTTAAACCGTGGTTTTCTCTCGGAGGTACGTGGCATCACCAGGATCATTTTGGAATGAAAAGAGGGTTCCCTCAAACCACTTTCTCACGCCCCTGAAAATTGGAAAAGTATAAAAGAGAATTTTGTCATTTATTTTATTATTATTTCAAACATTGGACCGTTAGAAACTTGGCATGACCATTGTCTTTCACCTGCATCTCAACATTACACCAACTGCATGCCATTTCCGCTCGTTTCCATGTATTTTTCATCACAACCATGGATCCCATTATAACCTTAGTGACATAACAAGATACCATGGAAAATGAAGAAGCCCTAATTGACCGAGACTCAGATGTTTTTGATGTCGAAATCATTATTTCTCATATATCTGTGTCCATAAGCAACCTGTCTGATAAGGTAAGAAGATGTATACCGTTCCTTGAAGCAGTCCAGGCCACCATAGTCCCTTATGTTGTCGAAATTTCTTTCTCGTTTCCCGAATTTATAGGTTGGTGAACCGAATAGTATTGCCATGAAGAAAGAGTCATTGTGAATAAATGAGGGTCCAAGGTCTTGTGTAGGGTAAATAGTCTATCAATTTGAGAGTCCCTCGGTATACCATAGTCTTTTTCTGCAATTTCTGAACCTTTCAATGACGAAACGTTGATTAGGGTATATAGAGAATGTCCATTAGAGGTTTGAGATCTGTTTTTGAAGACAATTATCAAGCCTAAAATTTTTTTAGTAGGTCTGTCTTTGTTGATTAATGTAAATATAATGATCATCGAAGTCCAATGGGTCTGCTCCCTATTGAGTCAAGTTTTAGGTCTAGACAATGAAAAATATGTGGTTGAAGTCATTCTTGGGTTCCTTTTGACCTTTTTAAAGTCAGAGTTTGGTCTGTCAGTCCGTATCATCTTTGATCAATTCCTAGTTAATAATATCCATAAACAACTAGTGATTTTTTTCTCTCTAAGACATTTCAGATACTACACCTATTTGTTGAGAATTTTCCTGGAAACCAACAAGAGGGAATTTCCTGAAGCAACATTTGTGTCAACTGAATGTAAAAGAATTACATTACTTATCTTCATCAACAAGGTCATGTCCAGAGTTTATAGTTTGATTTTCAATACCATCCTACCTAGAGTTTTGGATGGTATGAGAAGCTATCTATAGCCAAATTCAAAGAACGAAGTGGGGGATTGGGTACTATTCATGCACTCGACAATAATATAGGTTTATGGTTTTCATGAATCCCCTTGTCTATTGCCTATTTTTCTGACTCCCAGAATATTTTCCCTTGAATTCATCAGGAAGAGAATTATATCTGAGATAGATCATTTCTTGAAATTGCACAAAGCCTCCAACCTTAAGTTCCCTTTAATCATTGGCCCCTTCATTATCAAATAAAGATCATGTTTATCTCAAGTTCAATCAAATCTCAAAGAGTTTGGTTTTTCACATTTATAGGGAATAAAATATGATCCACATCGAATCATATCTAAGAGAATATTGATGAACAAACATGCACCTTATGACTATGAATAGGTTGAATTTTTTGATAAGCTGGAAAATCTAGAAGTATGTGTTGATATGGAAGCAATATTGCAACCAATTCAAACACAACAGGTAGAGGAAACCTTGCAACAAAGTCGCACACAACAAGCTCCTCAGAACCTGATAATCAAAGCTCCTAAGACAAGTGTCTACAAAAAGAGAAGAAGTTTAGAGGGAATGGACATCAGTGACGAGCAAACTACCCCAAAGAAGATGAAGATTACACATTCTGCACATATAGTGGATTTAAAAGTGGGAGAGTCTAGAGACCTAGCTAATCCAGATATGGTGGAGAGTGGTACTAGCACTATAGAGGTTGAAAATTAAAGTAAACTCCAAGGTGAAGGAAGATTCAAAATATTTAGTAGTAATAAATACATTTTTAAAACATAAGAGTCAACCTATCAGTATAAAGGAGATTTGGAAAATATGCTGAGAAGGGAAATATAGCTCTGGGTGAGATGAGGGATTTAGTCCCTAAAGTGGAAAATACCTCCCAGCATAAATCTTCTTTGTTCACAGTGAAGGATTTTGAAAAGAGGACCTTTAACATTGTTGTTGTAGATGAAGACAATGTCTCTGAAATAAAGATAAAATATGATAACATAAGTGCTCGAGACAAGGTTAAATTCCATAAGCATACTAGTGATATGTTGTATTCTGATTACTTGAGTATAAGATTGAAGAATTCAAAACTATCATCTTATGCAATGAAATTGGAAGGAAAGTTGAAGCAGGAAAAGGAATCTAGTAGATCTTGGCAGACTCATGTCAAGAGGTTGGAAAATGAAGGCCCCCAAGGGTTGAAATCTTCGTTGGATGAGAAGGACAAATTAATTCAAAGTTTGAAGAAGAAGTCGAAAATGTCTGCTACAGAGATTCCACAAACAACATAATTAGTTTTTTAGAACAGGATAAGGAAACACTTCGTCAAGAGGCACTGGGCTACAAGGCTAGCGTATTGCAACTGGAACAAGAAAAGGTGAAATGGTCACAAGAGCATAAAAAATTGCTAAATAACATTGTGTTTTTATCTCCTATTGCAGAAGTTGGGTCAAACACTGAAGGACTTGTCCAGGATATGTCACAAGTTAGCTTGAAAGAAGGAGAAATCAAAGGGATGAAAGGAAGCATAGAGAATTTGAAGAAGGAAATGCAGGGAAAGGATGAAGAGATAGCTCAATTTCAAAAGGAGAATGAAGTCTTGCAATAAAGAATAAATAAATTGAAGATGAGGTTAAGAGGAAAAGTTCTGTTGCAGGGGGCCAAACATATCATATGGGACTCTATAGTTGTTGAATTTGCCAAGTTCAAGTCATATTTGAATTTCATTAATGATAAAGACAAAATAACCATCGCAACCAGAAACAGGTGCAATGTTGTGAATGAAAATTTAACAAAGAAACCATTAGAATGGGTCCAAAACGCCATAAATATACTCAACTCCATTCCTATTGCAGACCTTTAGACCATTGGAGTTAAAGACAGAACTACATTGATTATCTGGGCCAGGAGGGTTATTTCTAAACATAACTTGTTGAAATCAGTCCAAACTAAGGCAACACAGATACATAGATGGAACAGGGTGTGCAAGAGTTCAAATATTTATTTGAAGAATTTTTCACCAAAGGAATTCCACCATTTTGGGATGGAAAAGGAAATTTATATGATCAAGAAGAATAAAATGCTCGTTTGACTCAGTGTAGAATGGATCATTCTAGGTTTGAAACCCTGGAGGAAAATATGAAAGGAACTACATTAGTTGAACATCTGATTGCAGTCTTTGAAATTATGAATCAGTTCAAAGAAGTCAAGGTTGGACTGTTGGTCATGTCATATGATTCCTACATTGATCTGGAGATTCTGATAAAGGAAATGACAGATTATGATATCCCTTCTGACTTGCAATGGAAGGAAATAATCAGATTGGGTAAGACAAAATGCAGTTTTCTAGGGCCGAGTAAATGATATCATGATGTCACCAAAGATGGAAGATCACGTGGAAGACCAGAGCAGAGCAAGTGGTGAAGAAAGGGATCAAAACGCCAGAGAATCCAAAGACTGGACCGAGAAACGTTTTCTTGCAGATCATTGTAATCGGTTTTAAAAACCGAAACATTTCTTTGTAATTATTGTAATCGGTTTCACACTGAAGTAACTCATATTTTATAAATATTGGGAGTTCCAAATGTATTAGGGGTTAGAAAAAGTGCAAGGGAACAATTTTAGTTGTTCAGGAATTGAATTTAATCTTCTGAAGCTAAATAGAATGCACATGCAGATGTCCTACATTTTCCATGAAAATATTCTAATGGTGGTGATCTCAGTTTCGTCTTCTTTCTTCGTATGTATTTCCTGCATGCTTAAATTCCATTTTCACTATATTTTGTTTAAATTGGATAGTTAAAGGGACCATAATTCATCTTGTGATGCTCTCGGCTTAAGAAATTTAAACTGTGTTAAGTTCTTCCTAACTAAGTTAGAATTCATTTATTTAATGCTCTGATGGATTTATATGTTTTTCCTTTCTTCCTACACTCTGCAAATTTCAATTTATAAATCAAATTCATCGTCTCATTTAGCCTTTTTCCTCTCGATATTTTTACTGACTAGTCAGTGCTTCCATTCTTTTTCAAGAGTTTTGACTCCATAGCCCTAGGTGTCCCTCCCATTTCTTGTGAGCAAAATCATAAAAATCCCTTCAAAGAAACAAAACCTAGACATTGATTTGTTAAAGAAAATTCATATGTTAAAGACCAAGTGATAGGAGAGAGCCCTCTATGAGCTGAGAAGGCTAGTACCTAGCTCTAAAGTGGTTTGTGTGTTACCTCTGTCATTTGTTTTATCAGCCAAACAAATTTACAGAGTGCTAACATTTTGGCACCATTCCTGGGATGAAAGTGAAATCTTCCCTGGGAAAAGAACGACTTAAATCTTTAGGTTTGATTCTCGAGGGTGATAGTGAATCAAAATCCTTATTGGCTGAAACCAAATTTACCCTGGAGACTCCATTATAAAGAGACCAGTAGCATAAAGTAGTTTGAGCAGAAATCCTGGCTCCCAAGAGAATTCATACTAGAAGAAATCCAGACCCAGAAGAAATAATCCATGTGTCTGATCCTGAGAAACTTGTACACAAGAGAAAAGAAAGGCCAATAAGCCTAGTTTTTTGTCTGGACAAAAATCTATCTTTACCCAAAGATGGATTAAAAATCATTCAAGACCTTGATTTTGACTTGAAATTTGAGCAGACTCTATTCAAAACTAGATCTGAATCCAATTTGAATGAAATCATCTTTGATGAGAAGAGGTTCCAAGGTTTAATTTTAGATGCCTCTATTAGACTCGATGTGATACCTACTCAGAACAATCAACCACTTCAAGTTCTTACTGCAGCCATGGCAACTAGGTTTCCCCCCCTTGTCCTACCTGTTGAGTTACATGATTTACCCCAGGACTATAATAAGAGGATTAAGTTGTATGATGCTGAAGGCGATTTTCCAACCCAAAAACACTTAGATTGGTTCAATGATTTTGTGGACCTAGAAGAAGTAGATTATGAAGATGAAAAAATGAGGTTGTTTGCAAAAAGTCTCACAGGTGAAGTTAGGAAATGGTTCAGAGCTCTCCCAACAGCAAGTATCCCAGATTTTGCAGCCTTTGAAACAAGTTTTCTTTCTAAGTGGGGTGACAATAAAAATCCCCTTCAGTTTCTAACCCAGTACAACAACATGAGAAGGTCACTTGATGAAACATTACAAGATTTTTCAGCTAGATTTATGAAAGTTTACAACTCAATTCCTACTGAAGTAAAACCTCCTCCTAGAGCTACTCAACTTAGATATGTTGATTCCTTTGACAATGATTTTTCTCTGTTATTGAGAGAAATAAGATCCAATTCACTAGATGATATGATGAGTGATGCAATATAAGTTGAAGTAAATCTAATGGCTTTAAGAAAGATCAAATATAATTATGACAGAGACATAAACAAGGTTCAAGATAAGGCGTAGCCTTCAACTTCACAATCATCAGAAGAGAGATTTGAGTTGATGATGAAAACTATGGAGGAACTCATGGAAAATATGTCTTTAGATAATAAGCCTAACACTAGAGAGCAGGTTGATTGTCCACCCAGAAATCAAAGGAGACCAACAGTTCCACAAATCAGAAAGAGATCAGAGGAACCAGGGTGATCAACAAATAAGACCTCGTTTTCAAAGCAATTATGTGAATGGAAATTTTGATGAAACTTTTGAAGACAATATGCATTGTTGTGATGGTGATGAAACGAAGGTGTTTTTAACTAAAGAAGAACATGATCAATTCATGGATGAAAATGATATACTCATGTAGGAGAATGATGAAAGGTTATCAATGGAAAAGGAGGACTATTAGAAAGGATTGCAAAATGCCATCATGCAATTCTAGAAACAATATAATATTCGAAGCAAAATGATGTCTGCAAATCCTACAAAGGGAAATCATACAAAGGAATCTCAAAATAATACACCTTCTTCGAGTTAACCTAAGAAGGACTCCGTTGCAAAGGATGTTGTGGAGAAAGGAAAGAAGAAGGAAGAGCCTCCAAAGAAAGTATCTGAAGTAAGAAAGGAGACAGTCATCAAATAGGTAGAAAAAACCTCATCTTCCTTTAAATTTGAAAGTGAGATGGCCAAAATTAAAATCTCTGTTCCATTCAATGAACTAATAAATAATAGTGAATATAGAAATCAAATCATTAAGATGCTCAAGATGGAAGAAACTTTTGATACTTTAAATATACAAGATGATCATCCTGCCATCTTGTTTAGCCCACGTGTAGAGGAGAGTAGTGATGTTGATGAGGTCCCTTCTTTCTATGTTAGTCTGAAGATTCATGATATGAATTTGCATAATGATATGTTAGATTCAAGAGCATCCCATAATCTGATGCCCAAGGTGGTCATGGAACAATTGGGTCTGGAAATTACAATGCCTTACAAGGATATTTTCTCCTTTGATTCAAGGAAGGTGAAGTGCTTGGGCCTAATCAAAGACCTGGTAGTATCTTTGTCTCAAATTCTAGCGAAAAATATGGTCATGGATGTGGTGGTTGTTGATATCCCTCCTAAATTTGGCATGTTGTTATCTAGATCATGGGTTGTGAAGTTGAAAGGGACTCTGCAAATGGATATGTCATATGCTACTATCCATGCTTTTGGCCAAGACAGGAGGTTGTACAGGGAATTATTTCTCAATTACATGGTCAGTAACAAAGCCCAGCCAAACAACCATCCCATTTACTCTGTGGAGACTGAGATTGGTTCTTCCATTTTCTTTAATGATTTGATTTTTGAAGAGGAGGTGCCAAAGAATGATATGACTATCAAAGAAAAACCTTATCAACAAATAGAGGAAATTTCAGATCAGCTAAATAGTGAAGAAAATGAAATTTGGAATATAAGCTTTGATGGAGCTATCAACAGAGAAGGAGTAGGGGCTGATGTGTGGATTAACCCCCCCAAATTAGGTACAAAACTTTGTTCTTACAAACTTTCTTTTGATTGCACAAATAAGATGGCTAAATATGAGGCATTAGTGTTGGGATTGAAGACTCTGAAAGAAATGGGTGCTAGGAGGATAGTTGTACATGGATATTCTGAGCTGATTATAAATCAGATAAAGGGTATATATCAAGAAAAACACCCTAGATTAAGAGCATATAGGAATATAGTGCTTGATCTTCTTGAATAATTTTTATAATATAATCTTTCATTGATTCCAAAGGGGAAGAATCAGATCGCCAATGCCCTGGCTACTTCAGCCTCAGTTTGCAAAATTCCAATTTTTTTTTACAGAATATATGAGATTGAGGTCAAGCACATGCCAACAATACCTGATAACATTAAGTACTGGCAACAATAATATAGATGAGGAATATTGTTGTGAGGAAGAAGATGCAGATGTGTTCGCAAATGATGACTATTTCAAGAATCATATTGTTGGTAAGGATATAATGAAACTAAAAAATAACATCATTCCCAAAGGCCTGGTCCCATTAGAAAAACTCTTTGACAACAATGATGTAGCCAGAATTCCTAAAATTACTGCAAATGATGGAGATGTTGAAGACTTCAACATTGGGACTCAGGAAGATCCCAAGATCATCAAGCTATCCAAGACACTTATCCCATAGTTCAAGCAAAGGTATATCAGTTTAATGAAATAATTTCCTGATGTTTTTGCATGGAGTTATGAAGATCTAAAGGTTTATGATACTAAGGTGTTTCTGCATGTGATTCCAAAAAAGAGGATCATAAACCTTTCAAGCAAAAATTAAGAAGAATTAATCCTTTGCTGCTTCCCTTGATTGAAAAGGAGATAAAAAATTTGTTTGAAGCCAAGATCATAGTGTCTCTAAGATTTTCTAAGTGGGTGGAAAATCTGGTACTTGTCAGAAAGAAAAGTGGAGAGATCAGATTATGTCTGGACTTTCATAATCTGAACATGGTATCTCTCAAGGAAAATTACCCATTGCCAAATATGGATCACATTTTGTAGAAGGTGGTTGGTTATAAAAAAATATCAATGATGGATGGTTTCTCTGGGTACAACCAAATCATGGTACACCTTGATGATCAGGAAAAGACAGCCTTTACAACACCATGGGGTACCTTCATGTATGCCAAAATTCCTTTTGGGATCATGAATGTAGGAGAAACTTTCCAAAGGGTTATGTATATAGCCTTTGCTGATGAAAAAGATAAATTTATTGTTATTTACTTAGATGATATCACTGCATAAACATATAAGGAAAACTTTTCATAAATATAGGAAGTTTGGCATCTCATTGAACCCTAAGTATAATTTTGGAACATAAGAGGGAAAGTTTCTTGGTCACATTATTTCAAAGGAGGGAATAAAGATATATCCCAATAGATTTGAAGGAATCCTTAAAATTGGCACACCTAGAAGCAAAAAAGAAGTACAACCTTTCCTAGGGAAAGTAAATTTTCTGAGAAGACTCATCCCTAACCTGGTTGAAATCATAAAGCATATTACTAACATGCTCAGAAAAGGAAGTGATATAAAGTGGACTCCTGAAGCCAAAAAATCTTTTGAAGATATTAAAGTGGCATTGACCAAATCCCTAGTGTTGGCCAGTCCCAATTTTGCAAAAGACTTAATATTGTTTTCTTTTTCCTCAGAACACACCATTGTTCGTGTTTTGTTACAAAAATATGAATAGAACTTTGAAAGGACTATATCCTACTACAAAATGACATTGAGGTATTCCCCATTAAAGTATGATATCATGGAAAAGCAGGCTTATGCACTGGTCAAGGCCCTAAAGGAGTTTAGACTTTATATCTTGCATTCCCATACCGTTGCTTATGTGCCCAACAGTTCTGTGAAGGACATTTTGACTCAGCCTGATCCTGAGGGTAAAAGGGGCAATTATATAGTTGTGTTGTTGGAGTATGACCTCGATATCAAACCTACAAAGTTGATCAAGGGGAAGGGACTTCCAAAGCTGATGGCATAGTCAAATTGTGAACTCTTTGGAATTAATTTCATTGCTGATTTATCGACATATTTATAAGAAGAAAAGGTCCCTTAGGTATCTCAAAAATTCCTTGACTCTCCATGGTATGTTGATATTATTTATGTGTTGAGAAATTTGTAGGCTCCTCCTGAATTTATTAAAACCAAGGTTAGGTTTTTGAAGTTAAAAGAAGAAAAAATTTGCATTCTAAACCAATATCTGTATTGGAAGGATCTAGGTGGGATCTCGCAGAGTGATTTGCTGGAGGAAGAAGTGGAAAAAACCATCAGGATTTTCATAGGGGTGATTTTGGAGGGAACTATTAATGGAAAACTAATATCCACAAGATATTGAGGGTTGGGTTCTATTGGACTAGCATTTTTTATGATCTTTACAAATAAGTTTCAAGGTTTCATGAATGCCAAATTTTTGATGGAAAGAGAAAACTGCAACCTTTTCCCTTGAAGCCTATCTCTGTTGAAGCACCTTTTAGACAATGGGGCCTTGATTTCATAGGATAAATTCATTCATAGTCCTCAACTCAACATAAGTGGATACTGACAACCACAAATTACTTCACCAAGTGGATTGAAGAAGTTCCCACAACGAAAGCCACAAATATTGTTATCATTCAGTTTTTGGAAAACAATATTTTGTTTAGATTTGGTTGTCCAATCAAAATAATTACAGACAATGCAATAGCATTTAAGTCCAAAAAGATGGAAAATTTTTGTATTTATTACAATATAACTCTTCACCATTCCACAACTTATTTCCCTCAAGGTAATGGGTTGGCTGAGTCATCCAATAAAAGTTTGACTAGAATTATCAAGAAACTGTTGCAAGATAAAAAAAGGCTTGACACACGAAGCTTATTTATGCACTATGGGATGAAAGGATCACTACTAAAAGATGTATTTCTACTTCACCCTTCCAGATTGTGTACGTCACAGAGGCGATTTTTCCTACTTCATTAGGATTTCCAGTGATAATATTACTACAGGAGAAAGATGTTGAAACAGATGCCACTCAAAGGAGGACAAACGAACTAATCAATGTTCAACAAACAAGAGAGAAATCCTTCAACAACTCTCAACTCCACCAAGACATGATTAAAAAATATTTTGAAAAGCATACTAAGGAATATGATTTCAAAGTGGGGGATTTGGTGTTGAAATGGGATGCCAGAAATGAAGATAGAGGAAAGCATGGAAAATTCGACCATCTGTGGTTGGGACATTTCAAAATTATGGCATACCATGGAAATAATACCTATCTGCTACAGGAACATAATGGAGATATCGTTGGTGGGGGACCTGTGAATGGAAGGTTTATCAAGCATTATCTTGCTTAAATAAATTTTCACCCTTTCAATTTCATTGTATATAACCATTTTTTTTGCATTTGTATCATTTGGAATCAAATCAACAGAAAATTGAAGCCCGAAGCGAAGGCCCTAAGTTTATGCTGAGTATAATAGGAGTTGTGTGAACAATGTTTCGTGAATTAGCTATTGATCAGTTTAGTTGCATGAGTGAAATAAATCCCAATGGATGGGGACTTGGTCTGTCGTTCTTTGCTACCTCGATGGGAGGATAGCATCTCGAGTTGGAGCCCATGTTAGTCACCATTAAATTTTTTGTGTGAAAGCAAGATTTCAGAATCTAGCGGAATGATAAATTGGTTTGGAAACCTAATAAACTAGGAAAAGGGTTAAATCTGGTAGGAGCGTTGAGCTGATTGGGATCGATGCATCGCAGATCGTAGGTTCTCGAGATAAACTACCGATAATGATTTCGGGGGGTGAAGCTGTACGAGGTTTAATTTTGATGAGCGGTCCCGAAATTTAAACCATGGTTTTATCTCGGAGGTATGTGGCATCACTAGGAGCATTTTGGGATGAAAAGAGGGTTACCTCAAATCACTTTCTCATGCCCCCGAAAATTGGAAAAGTATAAAAGGGAATTTTGTCATTTATTTTATTATTATTTTGAACACTAGACCGTTAGTGTCAGACAATTGGATTAGGTTGATGGATAGTTGGTATGGATTGTTGGTTGGCATTGATGTCAACCATTGGAGAGCCATATTGTATATTGATGTCAACCCTTGGACAAAGTCCGATAACGAATTCCGGTAGAACAAAGGTTTGGGTAATGGACCCAAGTTTGTTTGATGTATAATGGTATGAGTTTTGATATATTTGTAGGTAAGACTATTCTAGATGGATAGTACATGTCATGCCATTTCCGGTGGTATGTGGAACATCACATAACTCCTCACGGTTTTTGAGAGTTATGGCCTTACGAAGTTGAAGGACCCTCATATGATTGGCTTGAAACCCCAAAAGGTCGACGAAGTCAAAGTGACAAATTCAAAGAGGATTATTTAAATAATAAAGTGAAGTGATAAAGTCAAAGAGGATTATTTAAATAATAAAGTGAAGTGACAAAGTCAAAGAGGATAATTTAAATAATAAAGTGAAGTGACAAAGTCAAAGAGGATTATTTAAATAATAAAGTGAAGTGACAAAGTCAAGGAGGATTATTATTTAAATAATAAAGTGAAGTGACAAAGTCAAGGAGGATTATTTAAATAATAAAGTAAATGGAGAACTTTCTAATCATGGAAAGTGGTTTTAAGAAGGTTAACCCTAAAATGAGGAAAATGGGTTAAGTGGTCAAGTGGCTATTGGATACATGGACAAGTGGAAAATTGGGCAAAGTTGGACATAGGTGACTATGTGGGCAAAGTGACCTAGAAGATGCTTCTAAGGAAGCTACTTGGAGAGAATAAATAAGAGGCAAGGCTCTCTCATTTTGATCACACTTGAGAATATTGAATATATACAGGTGAATGAGGTAACCAAATGATACCTAAGTCGAATTTCATAGGGAAGGTGAAGTAAATAAGGACAAAATTAAAGGGAGGATAAATTATTTTGATGATGATTTCTAAGGTATGTTATTTACAGGTCATCTCACCATTTTCACAATAACGTTTTTTCTAGAATGATTCAGACCATGAAATTGGGAGGCCATTGAGAAAACATGTCCAAGTAGTTGTGGTACAAATTTCAGCTTATGGGTCATTGTAGTTTTGGAGTTACACTCCGTGTAAAATAGTGTTTGTGGCTAGTCCTAAAACTAGTCTAAAACAAGCGTTTCGGGTAAAAACGTCATAACTTATTGATAAAAGATCCAAATTTAGTAAGACCAAATGTGTTAAGAACCAAATATCAATATAGCATAGAAAAAACTCAGAATAAGTACTCAACACCTTGAAAAAGAGAGAATTTCAGTTAATAAACCTCTTCGAAGGGGCAACCTCCTTTTACCCCACATAAATGTTCAAGTACAAGATGATTCCAAATGAAAATGTCTCCTTGGTATATATAGGAGACTAGGAGGTATAATTAAAACTAATGGAATAAAGCTGACATAAATAAAATAACATTACTAATGTAATATGCCCCGATTAAGGGGTAATGAGCCAATATTAGGTCTTAACATGCCCCTCCCCTTGAGACAAGTGTTTTCCGCAATGCTTGAGTAAATATGGATGCTTTTGTATAAAATACTCATCTTCCCAAGTGGAATCTTCAGCCGGTAGTTTCCTCCACTTAATGAGATACTCTGAAATGGATCTATTCCTCAGTTGGTGAATTCTTGTGTCAGTGATGGCTTTAGGCTCCAATATGATTTTTCCTTCCTCGTCAAGTACTAGCAATATAGTTTGAACTAGGATCTTGTCACCTATAACCTTCTTTAAGCATGAAACATATAAAATATGGTGTACTCGTGAAGATCCAGGCAAATCCAATTTGTATGCCATAGTACCAATCTTTTGCAACACCTTATAAGGGCAATAGTACTTTGGTGATAATTTATTATCCTTCTTGGCTTGCTTGAGGGACATCTGTTTATATGGTTATAGTCTTAAAAACACCCAATCCCCTACTTCAAAACTTATTTCTCTACGATGTTGATATGCTTGTTGTTTCATACGATTTTGTGCCATGGTCAGGTTGTCCTTTAATATTTGGAGAACTTGTTGTTGATGCTTGATGTGATCTTCCACTGCTTGAACCTTAGATTTTTATTTTAGAGAAGAAGTGATGGAAAGAGGGTGGTATCCATAGAGTTCCATAAATGGTGTCATTTTTGTTGCAGTATGAAAGGAAGTGTTATACCACCATTCTTCCAAGGGTAACCATTTGAACCATTGTGTTTGTTTATTAGATACAAAGAAAATATTGGTAGCCTTCCAAACATTTGTTCACTATCTCGGTTTGTCCATAAGATTGAGGATGATAGGATGATCTATGAGCCAATTGAGTACCCAAACAAGAAAATAATCCTGTCCAAAAATGTCCAGTGAAGATGGGATCCCTGTCACTTACAATAATATTTGGGATGCCATGTAGCTTTTGAACTGTCTCCATGAATGCGGTGGCAACTGTACTAGCTTTGAAGGGATAAGAGAGTGCACAAAAGTGTGCGTACTTGGTCAGTCTATCAACAATCACCATGATGACACTCTTTCCTTCATACTTCGCTAACCCTGTGATGAAATCCATGGAAACCTTCTCCCAACGCTGATTTGGGATGGCTAATGGTTGTAAAATACCTAGGGTCTTAATTGTTTCCACCTTATGTTTTTGGCACACCAAACATTCTGCCACAAACCTTTGAACATCAGTTTTAAGGCCATCCCAAAACAAATCCTTCTTGACTCTATGGTAGGTTTTAAAAAATCCCGAGTGTCCTCCTACTGGAGTGGTGTGCAATTCCAATAGTACCTTTTGTTTGAGTTGGGAGTTCTTACATAAATATAAGTGATCTTTGTACCATAGTGAATCATTTTTCCATGTAAATGTATCTGATGCACTGGAATCCTGCTGCAACCTTTGAATGAGAGTCC
>ML779324.1:151182-161343 GCA_009831015.1 Picea engelmannii
CAACATGTCGCACATGATCCTCCCAAGACTTGCTATAGATTAGTATAACATAAAAAAATACTAACACAAATTTTCGAAGGAAGGGCTTGAAAATGGAATTCATCAACCCTTGGAATGTGGAAGGTGCATTTGTAAGGCCAAAAGGTATCACGAAAAATTCATAATGGCCTTCATGAGTTTGGAATGCTGTTTTTGGGATATCTTCTTCCTTCATTATAATCTGATGATACCCTGAATGGAAATCCAATTTTTTGAAATAGATTGATCCATGTAGTTCATCTAACAATTTATCAATGACAGGAATGTGAAAATTATCTTTAATAGTGATCTTGTTGAGCTCTCTATAATCTTGACACATACACCATGAGCTATCTTTCTTGAATACCATTACCACTGGTGTAGAATAAGAAATTTGGCTAGGTCTAATAATGCTAGCCTCTAGCATTTCTTCAACCATGCGCTCAATTTCACTCTTCTAGGCATAAGGGTATCTGTATGGCCTGATGTTAGGAGGAACACTCCCAGGAATTAGGTGAATTTCATGATCATGATTTCGAGTGGGTGGAAGACCTTTGGGAATATATTCAAATACTTTTGAATGCTTATCAATGATCCCTTGGAGATATTGAGGAATAGATGGCTTAGATGTTTGAACATCTAGTGAGCATAGTTGTGCAATAATGCCTTGATGCCCCTTTTTCAATAATTTTGTCATGCCATTAGAGCTTATCACCTTATCGGGTTTCCCTATGATACCTCTTAGTTCAATTTCTTTTCCTTCCAATGAAAATTTCATGAAAAGTTCTTGAAAATTAAAAGCCACTATTCCTAATGATTGTAACCATTGGATTCCTAGTACAACATCAGCACCACCCATGGGTATAGAAATGATTGGACTATTCATTACATATTCCCCCATAGTAATATTGATCTTATTGAATTTTCTTGAGAAATTGATAGTTCCTCCATCTTCAATCATTACTTGAAACTTTGGCGCTGGATATACAAAGCAATTGAGAGCTTTGGCTAATTTATAGTGAATGAAATTATGAGTACTGCCAGAATCAATTAGGAATATTACCTTTTTATTTTTGATGTATCCTTTGATCTTGAGGGTTTGAGGAGTGTTAATTCCAACCAATGCATTACACGATATCATGGGAGTCAACTCTTTAGATGAAATTGCTTCTGCGTTTTCATATTGAGATGGTTCTTGTTCTTGTTATTCTTCCTCTTCACAATCTATGTAGAATAATTTCTTCTCACCACACTTATGTCCCTTACTGTACTAGCTGTCACAATTAAAGCATAAACCTTTTGTTTTTCTTTCCTCCAATTGTTGATATGTCAACCTTGTAGGTTGAGGTGTTTTAGAAGAAGGAGCATTATTCTCTCTATAGATGTTAGGATTGGTCCTTCTAGTAGCCATAGCCATATTTTTACTTTCAAAATTTCTTGCCACCTTAAATGCATTCTCCAATGATTTGGGTTCCCAAAGGAGAACCTCATGTTGAATGTTATCCTTTAAATTTCCTATGAATACATCAATCAAGTGCTTGTCTGGAATATATGTTACCTTTATATTCAATCTTTGGAAGTTCTCAATGTGCTCGGTAACTGAACTCTTTTGCTTGAGATTTATCAATTGGCTAAAGAAGGTATTGCTCTTTGTATCCTCATAGTGTGCTATCATTTCTTCCATGAAAATTGTCCAAGTGATGAGTGATTTTCAAGAACAAAGCCATCGATACCATACAAATTGATTGGGTTCTAAATATAAAGAAGCAATTCATACCTTTTTTGTATGTGGCACATTATGTAGATCAAATAATTGCTCCATCTGAAGTATCCATGGGATTGGGTCCTTGCCATCAAACTTCCTCATATCGATCTCAGGAACGTGGTTGGTCTTCAACCCAAAGTTGGAGTTTCTTCATTATTGATTCACCTTCCTTGTGTCCTCATCATGAATTTCATGGGATACATTTTCACTTTCAGGTGTCCTCTCTATTAGGAAATTTTTCAATCCTTCCATGATCTCCCCTTTTAAAGCGTTCATCTTAGTATTTATTGACTTGAACTTAGATTTTGTTGAATCCATCATCTCTTGTAGTTCATATTTTGTTACTGTCTTCTTTTGTAAATCATTTATGTCCCTACACATTTCTTCACCTTCATCAAGAGTCCAAGTAGGATTGTCCGGAGGCTTATTTGGTGTATAAGTTGCCTTTTTTGGTGGCATGTTGGCCAAGTATCACTTTAGACCTTGATTTTGAGGTGGTTCTGCTAGACAATCTTCCTTTTATTGTATCTCCAAAATTTAGGCCCTTCTGAGTATGAACTTTTATTTTTTGTAGGTCTCTTATATTTCTTCTCTTCAATGCCATAGGTCTGATAAAAATTGGATGTGCCAAGTGGAATTTACAGTAACTTCCCCACAACTTGCTGATTTTTGGCCTTTCCAGGAGATCTCACTTTTATAGCCTGCCCCACAAAAAATAATTTATATAAAATTCTGAAACGTGTACCAAAACTACTACGAGCTATCCACTATCCAATGCAACTAGTCTCACTCAATTTGAATACTCTAGGAAGAATTTATGATTGTTTTACCCGGAACACCTGCTTGAGACTAGTCAATAGGACTAGTCAGATACCCTATCTTCCACATGGTGTATATACAAATTTGAGATGACTCAGAAGATGAAATTTCTACCACAGATACCTTACTAATTTCTGAGAATAGCCTTCAAATTTTAGGGTCTGAAACGTTACAGAAAAAATTTATAGAGAAAATTTTGCAATGACTCAATTTAGGATGATTCCAGAACCTTTTCTTGCAAAGGTTGTATATCTGAAAGTATAAGGCCTTGGGAGATGAATTTTTAACCCAGTGTACCTTGATCCATATAATAAATATCCTCCAAGTCGTCCCTTTTGAATCATTGTAGAAAAAAAGTTATATAAAAAATTCCACGGTGTCTCAGATGTAATAGTGAAACCCCAAGACCTTGAGCTCTGATACCATATGTTAAGAACCAAATACCAATATGGCATAGAAAAACCTCATAATAAGTACTAAACGCCTTGAAAATGAGATGATTTCAGATAATAAGCCTCTTTGAGGGGGAAACCTCCTTTTACCCCACATAAATGTTTAAGTACAAGATGATTCCAAATGAAAATGTCTCCTTGGTATATATAGGAGACTAGGAGGTATAATTAAAACTAATGGAATAAAGACAACATAAATAAAATAACATTACTAATATAATATGCCCCAATTAAGGGGCAATGAGCCAATATTAGGGCTTAAAAAAATGTGTTGGTTAGAGTACATTTTGTAGTATTCTGTGTAACATTTTCATATCCATACAATAAATATTCCATGCGGGGAATGCTCTACAAGTTCACTCTCTAGAATAAGCCAGAATGCCATTTTTGCTATAACTCCTTTTCTGAGAGGTTCCAATTAGTGACACCTAGAGGAATTGCATAAAACACACTAAAAAACATTGTGTACTATTTTTAGATCTTTATTCATTACATGTACATAGTTATGATTATTTCAAGTTAGGGTTGTTGACTAATCCAAAACTAGTCATGTAAGACTAAAGTAAAGTTTGATGAAAATGCTAGTATCTTGTTGTTAAAGTTAAGTTTTGCATGTATGTGATCATATACACCATGTCTATTACAGAGTTACAAATCAGATTTGGATGATGAAATTGATGAGAGATTTTGGTTGAGGTACATGTTGGGTATAAGGTTGAGACAAGTAGTTGATGAGTTGGCACATACATGAGGTGTATGATTAATGATGTTGGTACATCTTGATGAGTCAAAGTTGATGAGTAGTTGATACATGATTGTTACATACTTTGTACATGGTTGGAGGCACTTGTTAGTAGTATTTTTGACACATGGTTTATGGATGATGTAGCAATATAGTCATATTAGTATATTATTAGAAACACATATTGATCTTGGTGATGATTATGAGTTGTTGTGTTATTCTTGGTTGATGCACATCTTTGAGATTTGTCTTGGTGATTGATCTTGGTGAGTAGATCTGATTTGGTTGATAAGATTGATGAGACAAGTTGTTGTGATAAGTTGTTTGGACAAGTTGTTGTGATAGGTTATTTGTACAGGTTTGGTGCATGGTTGATGCACTTGTTCATGGTACAGGTTTGGTACAGGTTGGTGCATGGTTGATGAACTTGTTTATGGTATAGGTTGATTACAAGTTGAGGTACATGTTGGTGCATGGTTGATGCACTTGTTTATGTTACAGGTTGATTACAGGTTGATTGGTACAGGTTTACAATAGTATATCTCACAGTGATAGTGTGACAGTGGTTCCATCATTCTACTTATATTTCAGGGTGGTTGGACGAGGCAAGGACAGGTGGGTTTAGCCACCTTCCGGTTGTAGCTGGAGAAAATAGGGGGTTGTAGCCTTCTTCTGGTTGTAGCCAGAGAATTGGGGAGTTGGAGTTTCCCTCAGGTTGTAGCCTGAGAAAATAGGGGGTTGGAGCCTCCTTCTAGTTGCAGTTGGAAAACAAAGGAAGTTGGTGTTTCCAATGAATGTATTTCTTAAAGACACATAAGAAGAAAAATTATGTGGTTTTCTCCTACTTTGGGTTTCCACGTAAAACATTGGTGTACTGTGTATGTGTGTGATTGTTCATTTGTTCATTGTTTATTTACTCTGGAACTATTGGATGATAATGCTACATTGATATAACACTTGCATTTTATGGTGAAAAAGGATTAAATTTATCTATTAATGATTCACCCCCCCTATCAGTAATCCAACAATTGGTATCAGAGCCAGGTTCCTTTAGGAAGAAGTTTAATCACTGTAAGGACATCATGGATTATTATGAGAATGGAGTACCAATGTTTAATGGTTAGAATGGTTTTAAGTATGATATGTGGAGAAAAAGGAAGGAAGTATTTTTACATGCATAGGGACATTATATTTGGCTATTAGTTGTTACATGATATGACAGTTCAAAAAGGGAAAAGACTGTAGCCATGAAGGAATTGAATAAGAATAAAAAAATAGCAATGGATTTCATCTAGGAAGGATTACCTAATCCAGTAACAGAAAATGTTGGTAAATGTTCATCATCCAAAGAACTTTGGGATAATTTACATGACATATATTCTTCACCCATCACAGATTCAGAAAATTCCAAAGAAGATGTAGATACAGAACAAGAAGAAATATGCTAATCATGTCAGACAGATTCAAAAGAGGAAGTCTATGAAGAATTAGAAGTTGATTACATAGAAAAATTGATCAGTGCAATTGAATATCTAAATAAATAAAGAGAACAAAACAAGTCATCCAAGAAAGAATTGATGAAGAAAAAGGAAAGTGTTCAAGGTTCTGAAAAAGATCAATAGGTCATCAAGAATTTAAGAGCTCAACTAGAAAAGGCCTATAGAATTGAAGAAACTCTATAATATCAAAATAAATGTTTAGAATCCAACATAGCAGCACAAAAGGAAGAAGAAAAAAAGAGAGAAAAGATACTAATGGATCATCTCAAGGAAAGAACCAATGAATTAAACCAACTTGAGGAAGATTTTGGTCAAGAAGAGAGAAGACTGGAAGAAGAAATAATTACATTGAAAATCCAACTTGAATAAGCAAAGCGAACATAAGAGGTCATGAAGTCTTAGATAATGAAGAAATAAGAAGAGGTTGAGAATCTTGAAGAAGAAGTTGTCACACTAAGATTCAAAATCGTCAAGCTCAACAAGAACATTGAAGAGACAAAAACATCCACATCAGTTGTAGAGAATGAAGAGAAACACTCTACGTTGCTAGAAAAGAAGAATGAAGAAAATAGAAATAGTTATGCAGAAGTACTCAAAGGAAGGAATCATGGTCAACCAGAATATAAGAAAACTAATAAAGATACATCTTCAATAAGACCATCCATGTTCAAGCCACAAAGAAGCTTCAATCATGATCATGATCTGTCAAGGTAGAAATTCATAAGGACTACACCAAAAAGAAGATCATTCACTCCCAGGTATGCAAATTTATTTTATGGCCATTGCTTTTATTGTACTAACTTTGGACATAAGGTTGTAGATTGCAGGGATTATAAAATAAAATTTCAAGCAAGAAATGCCTATGTGGCCCCACGTAACATTTAATGTTACAAATGTCATAACTATGGACACATAACTCATGATTATAGAAGCATGATCGATACTTCCATGAAAGAGAACACTGATATCATATATAAGAAAGTATGGATAAGAAAACAGGAAGAATAGGTGAACAAAGACCAATTCCCATAGATCGCAAGACTGGCAATAAAACGAGATGAAGAAAAATCTAAAGAGAAAAAGAAGGATGTCAGATATAGAAAGGTTTGGAAAATAAATGAAAGAAAAGAAGGACAAGTAAATAAGGAACAAGTTCAAGAGATTGTACTTTCAGGTATTGTAGTGAAAGATGAATCCATAGACAGAAAGAAAGAAGTCAGAGCTCAGAGAGATGATGAATCTACCAATGAAGATGATGATGAATACACATCAGAGCATGAATTGTTCTGAGCCATCCATCTTAGAGACTCCCATGTAATATGAATATTAGATAGGGGGAGTCTATGTGATAGCTGTGATAGACCAAAGAACCATCCTTCAAGAATATTGCAGAGTTTGAGAAGACAGATCTAGAGTAGTCATTTAGTAGAAGTACAGTTTGATAGATTAATCAAGACTTCATGATAATATAGTGATAAATGGGTCAGCATTATGGACAGTTGCGCAAGTAGAGTCTTGGACAGTATGGACAGAGATGGATTTGTAAGAATACTTAGCAGGTTTGGACAAATATATGAAAGTGGACGAGAGCATGGATTCATAGATTGGTTTAGAGACAAAGGAACATTATAATAATGGATGATAATTACACAGGAAATGGCTCGAACAATGCTAATGGATTCCAAACTGACAGATATTTTTTGGACACATGCAGTGCATACAACAGTTCACATTCAAAACAAAGTAATTCTTAGAAACAACAATGACAAAACTCCCTACGAACTATGGAAAGGAAGTGCATAGAACAACCTCTACATCAAGATATGTCAAAGCAACCAAGGAATTTTTATTTCTCAAACTAAGTATATCAGAGAAATGATAAAGAGGTTCGGAATGGAAGATTGCAAACTAGTTACCACTCCTATGAAAACCAATTGCAAGTTGATCAAAGATGATTATTCAAAGTCTATAGACCAGAGGCAATACAGGTCAATGATTGGTAGCTTACTATATGTGACAACATCTAGACCAGATGTAATGCAGGAAGTTGGACAGGTGGCATGAGTTCAAGTAACACCAAAGGAATCACATGTATTAACAGTAAAGAGGATTTTCAGATATCTCAAAGGAAAAGAAGAGTTTGGATTATGGTATCCAAAAGGAAATTATCTATAACTTATTGCCTACACAGATGTAGATTGGGAAGGTTTCATTGATGACTGACGAAGAACCAGTGGATAAACGTTATACTTAGGTGAGTGTTTAGTATATTTTCTAAGCAAGAAACAATCATCGATATCTTTATCTATAGTTGAAGCAGAGTATATTGTAGCAACAAGATGTTGTAATCAGGTTCTATGGATGAAACAAACATTGACAGATATACAGGTTGAGTATGATGAGCCCATTCCAATCTATTGTGATAATATAAGCACCATGAGTATCTCAAAGAACTTGGTGATGCACTCTAAGAACAAGCACATTCCAATAAAGTATCACTTTCTATGAGAATGGGTTGCAGAGAAGAAAATCAGAGTTGAATATGTGGGCACAAAAGAACAAGTGGCAGATTTCTTTACAAAACCGCTTCCAAGGGAAGCCTTTGAGTATTTTCTCTAGAGACTCAGATTAATTTCTACTCCAAAATGAATTCTTTTGAATTCTTATCTTATATTTCTTATATTTACATGAGGAAGCACCATAAAGAGGACAATTTAGGTTGGGGGATCAATTTTAAGAAGATTTCAGTCAGGGGGAGTATCCCCAAGAACAATTCAGTTAGGGGGAGCAACCCCGAATGGAAAGACACCTTTTCCATTGATGACAAAGGGGGAGAGATTTATCAGATGAAAAGGTAAATTCTTGGAGAGAGATCATAGAGGCATGTTTCCAAGGGGAGAGATTGTCACAAGGGAAGAATGAGTGATATAACTTTAGAGTGATACCCTTTTTCAAAGGGGGAGATATTATTCATATGAAGGGAGAGAGAGTAATCAACGACTTATAAACACAAAGAAAAATCAAAGGCATGTAGACAGGGGGAGCAACCCCAAGGATATTTCAATCAGGGGGATTAGCCCCAAAGGGATATAACCATTTCCATTGATGTCAAAGTGGGAGAGATAGAAACATTGATGAGGAGTATAAGCATGAATGTTATCATGACTAAGTGTTTCCATCAATGTTGGTGTTGCGATCAATGCCAAAGGGCGAGATTGTCAAACAATTGGATTAGGTTGATGGAAAGTTGGTATGGATTGTTGGTTTTCATTGATTTCAACCATTGGAGAGTGATATTGTAGATTTATTTCAACCCTTAGTGATTGATGTCAACCCTTGGAGAAAGTCCGTTAGCGAATTCTGGTAGCACAAAGGTTTGGGTAATGGACCCAAGTTTGTTTGATGTATAATGGTATGAGTTTTGATATATTTGCAGGTAATACTATTCTATATGGATAATACATGTCATGCAATTTCTGGTGGTATGTGGAACGTCACATAACTCCTCACGGTTTGAGAGTTACGGCCTTACGAAGTTGAAAAATCCTCATATGATTAGCTTGAAACCCCAAAAGGTCAAAGAAGTCAAAGTGACAAAGTCTAAGAGGATTATTTAAATAATAAAGTCAAGTGACAAAGATAAAGAGGATTATTTAAATAATAAAGTGAAGTGAAAAATTCAAAGAGGATTATTTAAATAGTAAAGTGAAGTGACAAAGTCGAGGAATATTATTTAAATAATAAAGTGAATTGACAAAGTCAAGGAGGATTGTTTAAATAATAAAGTAAATGGAGAACTTTCTAATTATGGAAAGTGGTTATAAGAAGGTTAACCCTAAAATGAGGAAAATGGGTTAAGTGGTCAAGTGGCTATATTGGATACATGGACAAGTGGAAAATTGGGCAAAGTTGGACATAGGTGACTATGTGGACAAAGTGGCTATGTGGGAAAAGTGACCTAGAAGATGCTTCTAAGGAAGCTACTTGGAGAGTATAAATAAGAGCCAAGTTTCTCTCATTTTGATCACACTTGAGCATATTGAATATCTATAGGTGACTGAGGTAACCAAAGGATACCTAAGCTGAATTTCAGAGGGAAGGTGAAGTAGAGAAGGCCAAAATTCAAGGGAGGATAAATTCTTTCTAAGGTATGTTATTTACAGGTCATCTCACCATTTTTGCAATAATTGTTTTTCTAGAATGATTCAGATTGTTAAATTGGGAGGCCATTGAGAAAAGATATCCAAGTATTCGTGGTACACATTTCAGCTTGTGGGTCATTGTATTTTTGGAGTTACACTCCGTGGAAAATAGGGTTTGTGGCTAGTCCTGAAACTAGTATAAAACATGTGTTTCGGGTAAAAACACCATAACTTATTCATAACAGATACAAATTCAGTAAGACCAAATGTGTTCATTATAGTACAATCTGTAGTATTCTATGCAAAAATTTTCAGATCCATACAACAAATATTCCATTCGGGGAATGTTCTACAAGTTCTCTCTCTAGAATAATACAGAATTCAACAAGGTATGCCATTTTTGCTATAACTCCTTTTTTGAGAGATTCCAAGTAGTGACACTTGGATGAATTGCATAAAACACACTGAAGAACATTGTGTACTATTTTCAGATCTTTATTCATTACATGTACATAGTTATGATTATTTCAAGTTAGGGTTGTTGACTAATCCAAAACTAGTCATGTGAGACTAAAGTAGAGTTTGATGACAATTCTAGTCTCTTGTTGTTAAAGTTAAGGAAGGTTTGCAGGTATGTGATCATATACACTAGGTCTATTACAGAGTTACAAATCATATTTGGATGATGAAATTGATGAGGGATTTTGTTTGAGGTACATGTTGG
>ML779324.1:161393-180475 GCA_009831015.1 Picea engelmannii
GTACATGTTGGGTACATGGTTGAGACAAGTAGTTGATGAGTTGGCACATACATGAGGTGTATAGTTGATGATGTTGGTACATCTTGATGAGTCATAGTTGATGAGTAGTTGATACATGATTGGTACATAATTTGTACATGGTTGGAAGCACTTGTTAGTATTATTGTTGACACATGGTTTATGGATGATGTAGCATACTTGTATTGGTATATTATTAGAAGCACATATTGATCTTGGTGACGATTATGAGTTGTTGTGTTATGATTGGTTGATGCACATCTTTGAGATTTGTCTTGGTGATTGATATTGGTGAGTAGATCTGATTTGGTTGATAACAGTGATAAGACAGGTTGTTGTGATAGGTTGTTTGGACAAGTTGTTGTGACAAGTTATTTGTACAGGTTTGGTGCATGGTTGATTCACTTGTTCATGGTACAATTTTGGTACAGGTTGGTGTATGGTTGATGCACTTGTTTATGGTACAGGTTGATTATAGGTTGAGGTACAGATTGGTGCATGGTTAATGCACTTGTTTATGGTACAGGTGGATTACAAGTTGATTGGTACAGGTTTACAGCAGTATATCTTACAGTGATAGTGTGACAATGGTTCCATCATTCTACTTATGTTTCAGGGCGGTTGGACAAGGCAAGGATAGGTGTTTGTAACCACCTTCTGGTTGTAGCCAGCGAACATAGGGGGTTGTAGCATCCTTCTGGTTGTAGCCAGAGAATTGGGAAGTTGGAGCTTCCCTCAGCTTGTAGCTTGAGAAACTAGGGGGTTGGAGCCTCCTTCCAGTTGTAGCTGGAAAACAAAGGAAGTTGGTGCTTCCAATTAATGTAATTCTTAAATACATATAAGAAAAAACATTCCATGGTTTTCTCCCGCTTTGGGTTTCCACGTAAAACATTGGTGTATTGTGTATGTGTGTTATTTCTCATTTTTTCATTGCTTATTTTCTCTACAACTATTGGTTGATTAAGATACATTGATATAACACTTTCATTTTATGGTGAAAAAGGATTAAATTTCTCTATTAATGATTCACCCCACTGTCAGTAATCCAACAGTTAGAACCTTGGAGCAACCACCATCTTTCACCTGTAGCTCAACAATACACCAAATGCATGTCATTTCCACTCATTTCAGGCATTTTTCATCACAACCATGGATCCCATAATAACCTCAGTGACAAAACAAGATACCATGTGCAAATGAAGAAGCCCTAATTGACTGAGACAGATATGTTTTTTATGTAGAAATCATTATTTCTCCTATATTTGTGTCCAGAAGCAACCTGTATGATAAGGTAGGAAGATGTATACCTTTCCTTGAAGCAGTCTAGGCCACCGTAGTCCCTTATGTTGTCAAAATCACTTTCTTGTTTCCCAAATTTATAGGTTGGTGCACCGAACAATATTCCAATGAAGAAAGAGTCATTGTGAATAAATGAGGGTCCTTGGTCTTGTGTATGGTAGAGAGTCTGTCAATTCGAGAGTCCCTTGGTATACCAGAGTATTTTTCCACAATTTCTGAACCTTTCAATGAAGAAAATATGATTATGGTATATAGAGAATGTCCATCAGAGGTCTGAGATCTGTTTTTGTAGACAAGTATCAAGCCTGGACATTTTTCAGTAGGTCTGTCTTTGTCGACTAATGTAAATATAATGATCATCGAAGTCTAATGGGTCTGCTCCCTATTGATTCAAGTTTTAGGTCTAGACAACGACAAATATGTGGTTGACTTCATGCTCGGGTTCCTTTTTACCTTTTTAAAGTTCGAGTCTAGTTTGTCAGTCCGTATCAGCTTTGATCAATTCCTAGCTGATAATATTCATAAAAAACTAATGAATTTTTGCTCTCTAAGACATTTCAGATACTACACCTATCCGTTGAGAATTTTCCTAGAAACCAATAAGAGGGAATTTCCTGAAGCAACATTTGTGTCAACTGAATGTAAAAGAATTACATTACTTGTCTTCATCAACAAGGTTATATCTAGAGTTTATAGTTTGATTTTCAATACCAACCTACCTAGAGTTTTGGATAACATGAGAAGCTATCTATACCCAAATCCAGAGAATAGAGTGGGGGATTGGGTACTATTCATGTATTCAATAGTAATCTGGGTTTATGGTTTTCATGAATCCCCTTATCTATTGCCTATTTTTATGACTCCCAGAATCTTTTCCATTGAATTCATTAGGCATAGAATTATATTTGAGACATATCATTTCTTGAAATTGCACAAAGCCTCCACCCTTAACTTCTCTTTTATCATTGGCCCCTTCATTGTCAAATCCAGATCATGTATATCTCAAGTTCAATAAAATATCAAAGAGTTTGGTTTTGCACAGTTACATGGAAGAAGGTATGATCCACATCAAATCATATCCAAGAGAATATTGATGAACAAACATGCACCTTATGAGCATGAACATGTTGAAGGTTTTGATAAGATGACAAATCTAGAAGTATGTGTTGATATGGAAGAAATATTGCAACCAATTCAAACACAACAAGTAGAGGCAACCCTGCAACAAATTCACACACAACAAGATCCTCAGAAGCTGATAATCAAAGCTCCTAATAAAAGTGTATACAACAAGAGAAGCAGTTCAGAGGCCATGTACATCAGTGACCAACAAAATTCCCCAAATAAGATGAATATTACACAATATGCATAGATAGTGGATTTAGAAGAGGAAGAGTCCAGAGACCCAGCTAATCCATATATGGTGGAGAGTGTTACTAGCACTATAGAGGTTGAAAAGGAAAGTAAACTCCAAGGTGAAGGAAAATACATAATATTTAGATGTAAGAAACACATTTTTAAAACATCTGATTCAACCTATCAGTCTGAAAGAGATTTGGAAAAACAATATGCTGAGAAGGGAAATATAGATCTGGGTGAGATGAGGGATTTAGTCCCTGAAGTGGAAAATACCTCTCATAATAAATATTCTTTGTTCAAAGTGAGGGATGTTGAAAAGAGGACCTTTAACATTGTTGTTATTTATGAAGACAAAGTCTCTGAAATAAAGATAAAATATGATAACATAAGTGCTCCAGACAAGGTTAAATTCCATAAGCATACCAGTGATATGGTGTATTCTGATTACTTGAGTCTAAGCTTGAAGAATTCAAAACTATCATCTTATGCAACGAAATTGGAAGGAAAATTGAAGTAGGAAAATGCATTTAGTAGAGATTGGAAGACTCAGGTCAAGAGGTTGGAAACTAAAGGCCCCCAAGGGTTGAAATCTTCATTGGATGAGAAGGAAACATTAATTCAAAGTTTGAAGAATAAGTTGAAAATGTCTGCTACAGAGCATCCACAAACAACATAATTGGTTTCTTTAGAACAAAAGAAGGAAATACTTCGTCAAGAGGCATTGGGCTACATGGCTAGGGTATTGAAACTGGAACAAGAAAAGGTGAAATGGTCACAAGAGAAGACTGAATTGCTAAATAAGGTTGTGTTTTAAGATCCTACTGCAGAAGTTGGTTCAAACACTGAAGGAATTTTCCAGGCTATGTCAGAAGTTAGCTTGAAAGAAGGATAAATCAAAGGGATGAAATGAAGCATAGAGAAATTGAAGCAGGAAATGTAGGAAAAGGATGAAGAGATAGCTCAATTTCAAAAGGAGAATGAAGTCTTGCAAGAAATAATAAATAAATTGAAGATGAGGTTAAGAGGCAAAGGTTTGTTGAAGGGGGGCAAGCATATCATTTGGGACTCTACAGATATTGAAGCTGCCAAGTTCAGGTCATATTTGAATTTCATTAATGATAAAGACAACATAGCCATCACATCTAGAAACAGGTGCAATGCTGTGAATGAAACTTTAGCAAAGAAACCATCAAAATGGGCCCAAAACGCCATAAATCTACTCAAATCCATTCCTACTATAGACCTTCATACCATTGGAGTTAAAGACATGAATACATTTATTATCTGGGCCAGGAGGGTTATTGCTAAACATAACCTATTGAAATCAGTCCAAACTAAGGTAACATAGATGGAATAGAGTGTGTAGGGTTTCAAATATTTATTTGAAGAATTGTTCACCAAAGGAATTCCACCATTTTGAGATGGAAAAGGAAAGTTGTATGACCAGGAAGAATACAATGCTCATTTGAATCAGTGCAGAATGGATCATTCTAAGTTTGAAACCCTGGAGGAAAATATGAAATGAGCTACATTAGTTGAACATCTAATTGCAGACTTTGAAATTCTGAATCAGTTCAAATCAGTCAAGCTTGGACTGTCGGCCATGTCATATGCTTCCTTCATTGATCTGGAGATTTTGATAAAGGAAATGATAGATTATGATATACCTTCTGACTTGCAATGGAAGGAAATAATCAGGTTGGGTAAAACAAAATGAATTTTTCTATGGCCCAGTAAATGATATCCTGATGTGACCAAATATGGCATATCATATGGAAGACCAGAGCAGAGCAAGTGGCGAAGAAAGGGACTGAAATGCAAGAAGAGCCAGAGTATGGATCGAGAAATGTTTTCTTGCAGATCATTGTAATCGGTTCAAAAATGAAAAGTTTCATTATAATCATTGTAATCAGTTCAAAACTGAAACGATTCATTGTAATCATTGTAATCAATTTTAAAAACCAAAACGTTTCTTTGTAATTATTGTAATTGGTTTCAAACCGAAGGAACTCAACTTGTATAAATATTGGGAATTCCAAATGTATTAGGGGTTGGAAGAAGTTCAAGGGCACAATTTGTGTTGTTTGGGACTTGAATGTAATATTATGAAGCTGAATAGAATGCACATGCATATGTCCTAAATTTTCCATGAAAAGATTCTAATGGTGGTGATCTGAGTTTTGTCTTCTTTCTTCGTATGTATTTCCTGTGTGCCTAAATTCCATTTTCATTGTCTTCTGTTTAAATTGGATAGTTAAAGGACCCATAATTCATCTTTTTATGCTCTCATCTTAAGCAATTTAAGTTGTGTTAAGTTCTTCCTAACTAAGTCATAATTCATTTATTTAATTCTATGATGTAGTTATATGTTTTTCCTTTCTTCTTACACTTTGTAAATTTCAATTTATAACTCAGATTCATCGCCTCATTTAGCCTTTATCCTCTGGAGAGTTTTACTAACTAGTTAGTGCTTCCATTCATTTTTAGGAGTTTTGACACCATATCCCTAGGTGTCCCCCCCCTTTATTGCCTACAAAATCATAAAAAACCCTTCAAAGCAAAAAAACCTAGCCACTGATTTGTTAAAGAAAATTCATTTGTTAAAGACCAAGTGACATGAGAGAGCCCTCTATGAGCCGAGCAGGCTAGTACCCAAATCTAAAGTGGTTTGTAGGTTACCTATGTCATTTTTTTTATCAGCCAAACAAATTTATAGAGTGATAACAAGGGATTTTACAAAGATGAGGCATTAGTCTTGTCTCATATTTATAGAGGATGGTTTCCTCATTTGTAAATCATAACTCATCTTGTGGAGAACTGATACACTTGTCTCTTATATTTCTGTCTCATCATAGAGTACTTGTGCACACTTTCTTGGAGATGATCTAGTGGATTCTTTTCAAGTTTCTTGTGTATGATTTCATGTTAGGGCTTCATTCATGATCACCGATTTGACTAGTAAGTGTTCTTTTCAAGTCATTGGTGGTTTATTTTTGGTGTATGAAGTAAATTTGTTTATCAAAGTGGTGATAATTGCATGCTACCTTGTATTCTCTTGGATACACCCTTGTTTTGAAACACTAGGGAGGTTTTTAGTGGACTACCTCCCATTTTTATCATGTATTTTGAGCTTGTTGAAGGACATAAGGTTAATTCTATGGTTTTTACTGGACTACCCTAGGGTTATTCTTGTAGGTTAAATTTCTAGGGTTTTTAGTGGAATACTCTAGGGTTTTAACTAAAATCCATTTATATATCTTGCTAAAGGTTTTTAGAAGACATAGGACAACCTCTTAGCGTTTGTAGTCGACTAGCTTAAGTTGTTTTCCTAAATAATCAATACCTATGGTTTGTAGTGGAGTACCTTAGGGTTTGATCCACGAGTCTTTATTTTCCTTTGATCTCTATAGAAATTTAACCTTTGAGTCCATATGCCCAAGGAAGCTAAACAACACTAGTATTTTCCTCTTTGCAAATGACCTAAACCCTAATCCATATTTATCCTTGGCGTCTTATGGCAGATTTAGGTTTAATTGCTTTCCCTCTTCAATTTTATCCTCTAGTAGCTTAACGTCTAAGGTTTGTATCCTTTTCACCTTAAAATATTCCCTTGACATTATTGATTTCATTATTGTAGTAGTTTTCAACTAACTAGGGCTTGACTTCTTGCACATTTTGAAGTTGTTTCATGCCATCTTATATTTTAGCAAGCATTGGTTACTTAATGTGTTAGTCTTAGTTTTTATTTCACATCTCTTTCATTGCATTATTATTAGTTTTAGGAATGTTATATTGGTGTTGTCATAACATGTCATTTTGTTGAAGTATATCATATTTTATTGCAAGTTTTATGACAACCATAGCTTTTCTTTTGCTTTGTAGTGTTTTGGGGAATTTATTTGATTCATATGACTTGATAGCTATCACTTGTTGTCTTGAACACTTCACACACACAACTATAGAATTGATTTACTTAACCACATTTTTTACCCTGAACCTTGATCTAAGTTGTGGTATAATTGAGTAACCAAGATAGGATGCCATATACTTTATCTGGTCTTTCTATAGGATTCCTTGAGTTTTCTAGGGAAGCCTCTCTTGTGTTGGATCTCAATCCTTGACTAAAACAAAGGAAGTAATTGCTTAGGTGACATTGGAAAGTACTTCCATATGTTACACATGTTTTTCCTCTTTTGAATGCTTTGCACAAGTGATAGATGTTGGAATATTGAGAGGGGTGGTGAATCAATATAATCACTTTTACCACTTTTAACCACAATATATAAAATTCAAATTTATGAGAAATATATCATCAATGTATCATCTATGATTGCATTCAATATATCATGATAATATAAACATAAGAACCATCACATCAAATAAACAGTACACCATATTTTACGTGGAAACCCCAATGGGAGAAAACCAAAAAAATGCTTTTCTTATATATCAAAGAATACATTCATTGGAAGCACCAACTTTCTAATTCTCCAGCTACAACTGGAAGGAGGCTACAACCCCCTATTTATAGGATCCAACCTGAAGGAATCTATAAATCCATGAATTCTCTAGCTCCAACCAAAAGGAGGTTACAACCTCCTGATTCTCATGCTCCAACTTGAAGGAAGCTCTAACTCCTTGTGTTCTCCGGCACCAACCGGAAGGAGGATATAACCTCATTTCCTTTCCCCATCCTACTTCCATAAAATATAAATGTATACCAAATTGTCACTACCAATGATACTATCACTGCCTCTTTTAATCATCCTGTCATCCAACTCGTCATTGCCAACTTGTCACATAAACCTGTGACTACCACTATCACATAAAAAAACCTGTTACTATCACTTTCACATCAACCAACCTATCACTGTCACTTTCAACCAACCTGTCACTGACCCTGTCACTATCACTGTCACTAACCTTGTCACTATTACTGTCACTATCATCGTCACTTTCATCATCATTGTCACTATCACTATCATTGTCACTAATATACCATCATCAACCAGATCCACTCTCATGGATACAAAAAACATCACCAAACCATGTACATCAACCATGTACATCAATCATCAACCATGTATATCAACCATGTAAATCAACCTATATCAACCATGCACATCAACCTATACCATACCATGTATATTAACCTGTACCAACCATGCATCAACCATGCACATCAATCTGTACCATACTATGTACATCAAGTTGTACCATACCATGTACATCAAGAATCTATCAAAATTGTACCATACCATGCATCAGCCATGTACCATACCAAGTACATCAACCATGTACCATATCATGTACATCAACCATGTGTCTCAACCTGTACCAACATCACCAAGATATGCATCGAAGATATATCTCAAACCATGTGCCTCAAGCATATACCATATCACTCATGATATGTCCCAATCATCTCATACACCATGTACCGTAAGATATCAACAATGATGTTCCTCAACAAAGTACCAAGAAATGTGCTTCATACATATGCCAATACAAAGATGTGCTTCTAACAATGAACCATAACATCCATGTACCAAGTACCAATAATATGTGTCAAGCATGTATTAATATTACCTCAACCATATCAAACCATGTACCATGTACCACAAAGGTTCCAAGACATGACTTAAGCATGTGCCATACCATCCATGAAACAAACCTCAAACAAACACATATAAAACATACCTTTAGTCATGAAGAGGACCTGGTACATATCATCTCAGACCAACAAACCTTCCTCAACTTCAGAATCAACAATATGGCACCTTCTTCAAGATTTTTCAAAGCATCCACTAATTTCCCCACTGTGACCCACATATGTCTGCTACTTTCTCCATTGTGACCCGCAAATTTCTTCTACTTTATCCACTGTGACCCATGAATGTCTACTACTTTCTCCACTATGACCCGTAGATAACCTCATAAATCTAGTTTGATCACTTTAGACTTTTCCCTTCAGTTTCCTTTGCTTCCTCAGGTATGCTACAAAATATTTACCAAAAACATCACTTGAAAGATATATAATCATTGAACTTGTGTGTGTTCTTATGAAGGACTTTTTGTTGTTTATTTATACTTTTTCAAGATAACTTCTTTCCTTACTTTAGGGATTTCTTGTTACAACCACTATACCCTTTGAATAAGACTTGTAATTGTTTAGGGTCTTCATAACCATTCTTCGAGGTTTCCAACTTCACAAGGCCATAACTCCTCAACCATGAGGAACCACCTGGCATACCACCTATCATCGGAAATGGAATGGAGAGTACTATCCATCTATGAATTTATTACTTGAATTTACACTGTCGTTCATGTCCTTATTCCTAGATCAAATTCGGGTTCCATAACCACACCTCTGGGGCTTCTTGTAGACTTCTTCAAATGCACCCATCACACATGTTGACATTAACCACTCTTGTTGACATCAATGAAAACTAACTTACCATCATTATCGATCACAACACTGTGGTATCTCGAATCGTCCAAGGGTTGACATCAATGACAACCAAATTTCCAAACCAACTGTCCAACACTAGATTGGGTGATAACACACATCCTAGAAGGTATTTCAATCTGTGAACTTGAAAATTTAGAAACATTCTATGAAACTCTCAAGCACAAATGTACACCATTATCTATGAACATAATTATTCTTCCATTATTTTGTAGTTGCATGCCCAAATCTTAAACTTCTTCATGGTATTTATATACCAAAAGCATGAACTAACATCATATATTTTTTCTTCCAATGTATGGGTCAACTTAACATTAATCTATGCCATGATCATTTGAATCTTAGCACAACAAGATGAACATAGTGAGTTGGATTTTATTACTGTTTGTGCACTTAAGGAAAATAACTTCGATGTTTTGGATACTCAAGAGCTTAAGTCTCACAAAGATGTCCATATTAAGTTGTGGAACCAATAAAACCAAGTGGCATGTATATTTTCCATTAGCTAGGTTGTCCATGTGATTAAGATAGACCCCTATATGGCCATGCCCATACATAATACATTTCAAATTTTAGAAACAACCTAGGTTCTTTCAAGTCTATACCTCATTAAATATATGCATGTGAGTGCCAAAAAAGAGAGGAAAACAAAATAATTTGTATAAAATAATTTACAACCATCAATTTATCATTCCATAGCCATCAAAGATTATGGAAAACATAATACTGATTGCACTTAGAGAAACAAGGTGCACTCTACATCCCAATGTGATGAATGTGTATGTGATCCAAATTTTATAAGCATAACAAAATGAACACATCTTATTATTATTATCAACACAGAGACACAAGGAACAATAAAAGAGATACAGTAAAATCGACTTCTATTCAATAAATATATATGTTGAAACTGTAAAATGTAGATTGAAAACAATCTTGCTAGAATGGTGGCAGCTTATCTCTAAGAAGAGATGTGATGGTTGCACCCATTTGCAAGAAGATGAGTGCAATGAGGCTCTGAAATAGTTTTTACAATAAAAGTGAATTCCAAAACCTTAGACATCCAAAAACCTAACCCTTGGAGATGAAGCACCAAAAGTCATGTGGGCCCCGTTGGGGTAAGTTAGTACATCAACTTCTTGCGGTCGTAACTTTTTCATACAATCTCTATTTTAGGCGCACGATAGCCTGTTGGAAAGGTATATATGAGGAATACACTATTCCATCAAAATCTAATTTCATCTATAGTTTGACTATGGAGAGCCCTAAAAACGATGTTTAGGGCCTCAAAATGGCTCCAAAAGTTCATGACCCGAAAAACTAGGAAAAAACTACCAAATTGAAAAACTACCAATATGAACTAGTTGGAATAGATTGGTGGCCATCGATATCCACCTAGATCAATCCTCCCCCATTAGGAAGAAATTGTATCCATTGTGTTGATTTCCCCCATCATATGAGGAAATTTCTGTTGAATTTGGCCTTGAGTGAGCCACTTGCCTTGGTGCAGGAGTTGCCTTTCTTTGACAACCCAATAAAGATGGATCCTCTACTAGCGAGTGACCTTGACCCGTGTGTCCAAGATCTGATCAGTGGATGTATGTTCCATGTAGTCAGGGTTGATCTCTATTGGTGTCAACTATTCTGCTATCTCTGAGGTGTCCAATAATGGCGAAAAATATGGTCGAAGGAGATCCACATTGAACACTGGTTAGAAGATAAGGAAGGGGGGAATGTTGAGCTCAAAATAATTTTCTCCCATATCCTTGGTGATGGTGTAAGGTCCATAACGGAGTGGACGAAGCTTTCGATGGGGCCCTATAAGGAACTCTTTCTGCAACTGCAACCAAACTTTGTCTCCCACCTGAAACTTGTGTGGCACCCGATGTTGATCATGGCCCTGCTTGTACTTGGCATTGGACTTCTGTAAAATATCCTGAACCTGTTGGTGGATGTGTTGGATCCGTTCAATGAAACGAGTGGCTTTTTCATCTTCATTTTGAGCATGGGATGATTCTTCTTGGGTGGCCACAAGGGGTAGTGCACCATCCATGGGACCCAATGGTTGAAATCCCAAGCCCACCTGAAAGGGGTTGTGGCATGTTGAGCTATGTATGGCTCTGTTGTAGTTGTGCTGAACATAGGGAAGCATATAATCCCATGTGCGGGGGTTCTTGGAATTGTACATGCGTAGGATATGCACGATGATTCGGTTGATGACTTTATTTTTTCCATCTATCTGGGGGTGGAAGGTAGTGGATTTGGTGATCTTGGTGTCCAACGGTGACCAGAGGCTCAACCAAAATGTGTTGAGGAACTGACTTTACTGATTTGAGATAATGGTTTTTGGTATCCCAAAATGTACCCACACTCTTTCAAAGAAGATCTTGGTAGTGGTCTCCACTTTGATGCTCTTATTGTAGGCAACTATAATCGCCATCTTGGAAACACAATCAACAACCAAAAAAACTCATTCATTTCCCCACTTGGTGTATGGAAGGCCCGACATGTAGTCCATTGAGATGGATTCCTAGGGCATGTTAGAAGTAGGAAGAGGGGCGCACATGACTTGTTTCTTTGTGGCTAGTTTGACAATAGCGCAGGAAGTGTAGGAGCTGATATACTTGTTGACATCCTATCGAAGTTTTTACTAGTAGAAATGTTGCTACAACACTTCCACTGTCTTTTCTATGTCAAAGTGTCCTACCACCAGACTATAGTGGGATTCCAAAATCATCTTCGCTTGCTCACTTGATGGAACATAGAGATGGCCCAGATGGAACAACAACATGTCCCGAAGATTCAAATTAGTGACAACTGTGTTTTCACCCAACATCTTGTAGGTGGTGGCGAAGTCAGGATATTTCTCATAGAGGTGGGGCCATCCAGAGGTATCGTGGATGCAAGAGTCTAACACCATGGTGAGTGTTGTGATTGGAGGTCAACTGAGGAAATCAACGATGTGGGTGGTACTTCTTGTCTTATAATTGATGTTGAGGTGGAACTGCTGCAAGTATGTGGACCACTTATGATGGTGGTCATTCTGCAATTTTCCTTGTGTTTGCATGAACTGTAGCGGCTTATGATCAGTGTGGATGATTGTATCCTTCCAGAGAATGTAATGCCTCCATTGGCGATAGACTTGCACAATGGAGTACATTTCTTTGTCGTAAGTAGGGTACTTACATATGAAATATAATAGTGTCTCACTATGATAGGCCATGGGGTGGCCGTGTTGGGTGAGAAATGCGCCCACAACATAGTCTGAAGCATCTGTATTGATTTCAAATGGATATTGTAGGTCAGGTAATAAAATGACTGGGGATGAGCACAAGGGATGCTTCAAATAATTGAACGCTTGATATTGGGATAGGCCCCACACAAACGTTTCCTTACCACCACCTCTAGTTACTTGGCTGAGGGTTGATGGAATATGGGAGAATCCCAACATGAACCTGCGATAGAAATTGGTAAGGCCTAAGAAGATCTGAAGCTCAGTGAGTGTGGTTGGGGCTATATATTCAAAGATGACTTGGATCTTGGATGGATCCACATGCACACCATGCTCATCAAAAATGTATCCTAGGTACTAGACCCTGTCCATGCCAAAGGATCATTTTTCCAAGTTGGCATATAGCTTGTGTTGTCGTAGAGTGTGCAAAACCTGCTGAATATATTGCAAGTGTTTCGCCCAAGTCTTGTTGTATATGAGGATGTAATCTAGATACACCACTACACAATAATTGGTGAAAGGCCACAATATGTCATCCATCATCCTCATGAAATTTGTTGGGGAATTTGTCAAACCAAAGGGCATGACCAACCATTCAAAAATACCTTCTTTTGACTTGAAGGAAGTCTTCCATACATCTGTCTACTCTATTGGGACCTGATGGTAGCCAGACTTTGGATCAATGTTACTTAATTATTTTCCTCTCTTGAGTTGATCAAGGAGACCATCGATTTGGGGAATCAAGTACCAGTTCCTGACTATGATTTTATTTAGGGTCTGGTAATCAATTCAAAGTCACCAAGTCCTGTCTTTATTCTGCATAAGCATGATTGGGCTTCCACAAGGTAATGAGATGGGTTAGATGTGCCCCTTTTGGAGCAGTTCTTGGATTTGATGCTTGATCTCCTCATTTTCTAACAACGAGTGGCGGTAGAATGGCCCATTGAGTAGCAGCGTGCTAAGGGCCAGATCGATGGAATGCTTGACTTGACAGTGCAGAGGTACCGTAGTAGGTGAGGAGAATATGCCTTTGTATTCTTCCATGAACTTATCCACTTTATTCTTCTGCATGGAGAGGTTGGTCATGGAGGCCCTGGATGTGGCTACAATATTTCACTCTTTTTGAGAGCAAATCACGAAGAAGAAAAAATTATCAGTCTGAGAGATGACCTTCCCGCATTGCTTGACAGAGATCAAGTAAATGTCACTAGGTGGGACTACCTTGGGTATCCTATACAATTTCCTATTCAATGTAATAATAACACTGTGAGGCCTAGACTCATTTACAACATGACGTTTCCATAAAAAAGGTTGGCCCAAAATAACATCACAAACTTCAAGGGGAGAAACATCAAAAAATGCCTCATCTTTGAAGGGCTTGATGTCGTACGACAAGTGGCACTGTTGGCTAATGTGAATATCGGTTCCTTGGAAAATCCATTTGATGGTGTAGGGTTGCGAGTGAGGTGTTGTCAGCAGGGCCAACCACTTTACAAAATCCACTGAGGTGAGGTTCTTTTGGCTACCGCTATCAACGATGAAGTGTAGCTGGGTGACTTTCATCCACATCTGTGAATGAAAGAGGCACTCGCCTTCCTATGGCTCATCAGGTTCACCAAGCTATATATTGGTGGTAGCAACGGTGGCATTGGGTTCAGCGTCAATGATCTCTCTCCCCTTTTCAGGTTCTGAATAAAAGTTGGAACCCACATATGATTCAAAGGCTTTCACCTTAGCCACCAATGGCTTCTTTGATCGACAATCAACGATTTTATTCCAAGGGATCTTATGGAAGTCACACCACTTCCCGTTATCTTTCTTCATCTTTCCATTGTCCTTATTTGGTTGTGATTTATAATGGTTGTCATGAGGCTTTCCATATTTTCTTTTCCCTTTGTTCTGTTAATGCTCTGTAAATTCCCAGAGGTTGTCAGAGTAGAATAAATTTACAAGAGGTAACTTTATCCAACCACTTCGAAACTGGAATCTAGCCCTACTAGTTTCAGAGAGGTATCTCTCTGTACGATTTAGCTATGTTTTAACTTTGAGATATTAGGCTAGTTAAACAAAATAAGATTGAATGGTTTGTGGTTATTTTTGTTAAGTTTGATGAAAAGGGTTTTACGCATCCATTGGGGTATGGGGTCTGTATTATAAAGATAGAGGTCTAAACAGAAAATAAAAAGATTCTTTTCATAGGGAAAGATAATGCATTCATTGGATTCTTTAGCAGTAAAATGATGAATAGCAGAAAAGACGAGAATATCAATTAGAGTAAAGAAGCATTTAATAATTTCTTCACTGTAATATCAGAAAAGATAAACATTAAGATCTTTCAAAGCTGGAAACAGGGTATACAAAGATAAATCCTGCAACATGCGCTACTTTTAAAAGATTAGATTAGAAAACAATATGATAACCGAGGGAGAAAAAACATTTAACATAGAAAATAAAACATCACCAATGAATAACACACGAGAATCCTGTGAAACATCCCTTTGTATTACTAGAAGATCTCTTGATAAAAATTACAGTCTTTCTGGCTTACAGGGCATAAAGATCAACCCTTGGTACTTCAAAGTTTGAAGTATTTATAATAAAAAATTACATACGATCATGTCATTAAAGATTAGGACGTGGTGAATTCTAAATTTAACTAACTAACTCAACAAGATACAAAAATTTAGGAACTGTTTGATGATGTGTTGAAATCTTCATGCTGATTTCTGGGGTAAATCGTTGGTGAGTCCTCTACATGACCTTGTCTGATTGGATAGTTATCTGGGCTTGGAAACCTCATCTCCTACTTGATCAGATTGAATAACTCTTCACATCGAAGGTGACTGGGAATGACGAATTTGAGTAGTCTTCGGTATACTTCATCCATCTCTGTATACTTGGCAAAAGTTGGCTTGACGATGAAAATGTGTCGGATCTTGTGTTGTATGTTGATGTTTGACTATAAAGCTTCTAAGAACGCCTTGCCTGTGATACTACCCTGTATTCCCAAGAATTTTGAACTATCTTTAGCCATGGTGGCTAGTATCTTTTTATAATCAGAAAGTGTCATTAACTTGTCATTTATGACCCTTAAGCCAGGGAGGCCTTTCTTCTGCAGAGCTTCAATTTTGGTGAAAAATCTTTGCACTCCTATGTCCATAGTCTAGACTTTGTCCTCCAGCTGTAGCATCAGTCCTCTTTTGGTCAGGACCCTCTTGACCTCAAGGATGGTTTCTGTCCTATATTCAATTTCCAAATCCTCTAACTCTTCTCTGGTTTTTGAATTCAGGAATGTAATGATCTCAGTGGATTTTGTGGGCATCTCTCCCAGTTCTCCTCTTATTTTCTCAATGGCCTGCTTGCTTCTTTGCACTAGTTCATTTTGTTCGAACATGATTTGTACCATAGGCCATATTTCATTTACGGACTTGGTGATATCCATCCAGACACTTTCCTTGACCTCAGCAAGTGTTTTTCCTACCACTGTTTTCTTTTGAAGCTTTTGCAATTCCTGTTTGAGATTGTCTGATGTTTTTTTCTCCTTGGAGTAGCTCGTTTGGTAAGAATACTTGAGTTCTTGAAGGTTCTCAACCTCCTTTTTAAGTCTGCTAATCTCTGTCTCTTGCAAATTCATCTCTTCCATGGATTTTTCCAGTTCTACTGTCTTCTCCAGAGCTGTCAGTGGAGTTGTTGAGGAAATTTCTGCTACAGATGTTGTGCTTACTCCTGTGAGTGTAACTACACTCAATGGAATGACTTCCATGGGATTTGATTGTTCCTTCTCTTTCACTAACTTTTCCAGTTCTGCTTCCATCTCTTTCAACTGTGCATTCTGCTCCATGATCAACTTGAGCATCTCATCCTTTTCTCCTTCTGTCTCGGCTATCTTTTTTTCCTGTGGATATTCCGTTGGTGGCAGTTTCAATTGTTTCCTCAGAGATGCTATATCAACATTTTTCTTTTTAAGCATCTCCTCATACCCGATATTGAGGACCAATTCTTCCAACGTCTTAATTCTGTTATCCTTTGCAAAGGATGATATCTTTTCTAATTTCAGCTGTGTCTAGACATTGCTCATAGATACCTGTAATTTAGCGACCGCAGTAGAAGCATTTTCCAATGTGGAGAAAACCATTTCCCCAGTTTTCCTGTGCAAATCCATTTGATCAATAGGATGCACATCCTTAGTATGAAACTCGAATGTTTCCCTTTTGTAATCAGTGATTACTTTCGGGTCTGGCACCTGTGCCTGCAGAAACGCCATGTGCAATCTATCCTTCTCTATATTGAATGTCGATAACAGTCTGTGTTGTGTCGTTGATGTCTGTTTCCAAAAATGAGCATAAGTACTATTGGTCAGCGTCTGATTTTTCTTTTTGATCAGGTCATACTTCTCAAAAACACTCAACTTTGGTCCTACTTTACTCAACTGGTTGACTAGTGGAGTATTCGTGGGCTTCTTGGACAAAAATGTAGGCATGATCTGCTTGTTGCTTGTGCTAAGAAGTGACATATCATCTTTCATAGTTGCAGTGGATTGGATTCCCTTTTCACTAGCCGTGTCAGGTGTATGACTAGTTTTTGGCCTTTTGGTGTGTAATTGGAAATCTTCAGCTGAGACTTCGGAGACGGAAGGTGAAGTATCCTTCCTGGGTATTTTCTCCTTGGGAACATGTGGTGTAGTAGTCTGTGAGATGATAACCGAAGGGTCCTACTGTTCTATCTCAACCAGAGTGTTTGGCTCCCATTCTATTTTATTTGCGAACTTTTCTACCTCAGGTTTGGGTGTATGAACATATGGAACATTTTTATTTTTAACCCTCATCTCAAAAATTATCCTGCATGGATCATAGTTCCATATGAAACTAGCCTGAAACTTCATTTCTTTCAAAAATCTGTCTGCTTCCTCCCCGACGCCTTGACTATTATAGATGAAAGACCCTATTTGCCCTTTAATTCTAAGTTGTTGTTTCTTTTTCAGAGACAAAAAATGTATGTCATCTGAGTTAATCATTTTCCTTATGTACTCCAGGGCAAATGTCCTCACGGGTAGATACTTGGGCAACTTGTATGGAGCCAACTCACATCCATATACTCTAATCTTGGTGTGGTTTTGGTAAAGATACCAGTCTCCAGTTTTTGCAAGGTCTAAGAGGTGTAAAATCCTCTGAATCTCCTCATTTATTCTTGGTTCAGGTCTGTCACTGAGAATTTTCACCACTGGATGGTAGAAATGCTCGATAAATTGTTTGAAACTGAACTCTATTGAATTTTTTATGGGTAGTGAAGTCCAAGTTGTTACCGCCTATGGCCTCCCGTCCTTGTCCATTTTCTACATTTTAAAGGAGAACCTATTCGCTTGAAAGAAAGTGAACATGTAGGCCAGTATTGAGGAATACCAGAACATGCCTTCTGAGGCGAAATTTGAGAACTGCTTGTGAATACTAGCTGCCAGGAAAGTGTTGTATTTGAACTGAGTGGTGGGTCTTTCTTCTATGGAGAAGATGGATGGAAAACCCAATATGGGTTCATCCACCCATTTGTCGTAAAAATAACCAAGAAGAGCACAGAGCGACGAAATGAATTGGTTTCCCTTCTCTGAGAACAGGGAGGAAGGGTACGGGGGATTTGTCTTGGGGAGTTGGGCAGCCTGAGGGAGGAAAAGATCGAAAATCTGGGCTCTCTGAGGAAATGATAGTTTCTGGTACAACTCCGTGATGACTTCGAGATTGAAAGGGGACACGGATTCAGCTCTGGGTATCTGCATCATCTGATCAATGGCTTCTGGTGTTATGAAGAATTTTTTTTCTCCTGATGAGGATACTATGGCTCTCTGGTCGGGGAGGTAATGAGCCTGGCATTTGAGGATGAATTCAGGGAAATGGTGAACCTGGGGGAAAAGATACAGAGGAAGGTTGGACTCCCAGAGCCCAATTTCATCGCTATGATCTAAGAAAGTCTCTTTGAGCCATGACTGCAAATACGCGAAGTCGAATTCGCACTTGGTGTCTGCGATTAAATGATCTTTGTCGACCAAATGGATCTTATCGAGATAAACAGGAGGCGAGAGGAAAGGATTTTCCTCGGCTTCTGCTTTCTTGGATTTTTGCGCTATCACTGTGAAAATACCTGCAATTCAAAAAAAACGTTAGTGGGGATGGCTGTGGTTTTGGACAACTGACTGGAATGGAGGTAAGACAGGGATAATATCTTTGGTGTGAGGACAAAGTAAGCAATGGGAGAATGAATGGAAAGAGTAGTTTTGAGAAAACGGATACCCATTGGGCGTGAAGGACAGATCAACAAGATAACGAATAATTTAGCCAGTAATAAATGGCCAACGGGTCTTTTGGAGCATGACATGGAAGGTAACAATGAATGACGAATATGATCAGGTGACGTGGCAGGTGTTGATTGGGAAGTGACCATGGTGAAGGGACTTGTAACGGGTGAATAGGGGGAAAGGACTGACAGAGTTATGAGACGTGACCCTTAGGGAAAAAAGTGGAAAATGATGTCATGGGGTGATGGGGGTATGTCAGAAAATGATGAGTGGTACGTGGTGGGAGTCTGGACCAATGGATTCCCACCACATAGAGAAAAGGGCCCACCAGAAAACCACTCCATTCCGGACCCTCCCCCCCACCATTAAAAGCAGAAAGGTCGAGGGGGGGGGTCCGAAAAATACCATCAACCATCCATTGG
>ML779324.1:186713-198926 GCA_009831015.1 Picea engelmannii
TAATGGCCTAAAGCCGACATAAATAAAATAACATTACTAATCTAAATCACAACTAATGGCCTAAATCCAACATAAATAAAATAACATTACTAATCTAATATGCCCCAATTAAGTGGTAATGAGCCAATATTAGGGCTTAACAGGGTTTCCTAGACCCAAACTACCACGTCTTTTTTTTAAGCTTCTGCTCAATTTTGACGACATATCGATAGGCCACACCCAAGGACGAGATGTCCAGAAACTCCATTTATTCCTGAGTGTTTCTATGAATACCATCACAGTACTTGAACACCATATGTTGCTCAGAATATTTGATACCTAGCTTGGTGCACAAGGTATGGAAGATATTTGTGAACTCTAGAACTACTTGGTCCCTCTCCTGCCACAATGTGGTCCATTTTGTATACAGGTCGTCATAACTTCCATCAAGGTAGTATTGTTACTTAATAGCATCCCTAAAGGACTCCAAGGTGAGTGTGACTATAAATAATGAGGGTTCCTCTATTTCCTTTTTCTCACAAAAAGTCTCCCACAAATCTTTGACATGGGGAATGGATTTGAGGAGCGTAAAAGTAATATTTTCTCTATTCGAAAAGTTGTGGGAAAAAAATACCCTTTCAGTAGATTCAACCATTTTTCTAAAACATTTGCATCTATCTGAACTTCAAATATAGGAACATCAAATTTGATCTGTACCTTCAAGGGGGCGTGGCATCCACTCAAGGAACATGCATCGCTTGTTGTAGTCATCGAAGGATTTTCATAAAATTATCCATTATCTCGTTCCTCTGTTGCACAAGGGTTTCCTCAAGAAAAAGTTTGAAAGGATATCCTATCCCATCATATTTATTTTCTCCCACCATGGAAGGTCACTTGGGCATATGATAACTTTTTTCCTCAAGAGAAACAAGATCGAGACCCAACTCTTTGTACCTTGGCCTCATTAGGGATACACACTAAGAATGACAAGGAGAAGACCACTCTGATACCACTAATACAGATTTTATGAGAACGAAATGAACACATATTATTATTATTATTATCAACACAGAGACACAAGGAAAAATAATAGAGATACATTAAAATTGGCTTCTATTCAATAAATAAATATGTTTAAACTGTAAAATGCACACTGAAAACAATCTTGCTAGAATGGTGGAGGCTTATCTCTAAGAAGAGATGTGACAGTTGCGCTCATTCAAAAGAAGATGAGTACAATGAGGCTCTGAAATTATTTTTACAGTAAACATGAATGCAAAAACCATAGACATCCAAAAACCTAACCCTAGGAGATGAAGCGCCAAAGGTCATGTGGGCTCCGTTGGGGTAAGTTAGTACATCAACTTCCTGGGGTCGTAACTTTTGCATAAGATATTCATTTTAGGTGCACGATTGCATGTTGGAAAGGTATATCCGAGGAATACAAATTATGTCATAAAACTCTGAATTCGTCTATAGTTTGACTGTGGTGATCCCTTAAAATGTTGTTTAGAGCCTCAAAACGGCCTCGAAAGTTCAGGACCCAAAAACTAGGAAAAAATTGCCAAACTAAAAAACTGCCAAGATGAGCCAGTTGGAATAGGTGGTTGGCAACCGATATCCACATGGATCAGTATGAAATATGTAACCTAGCATTGTTATGACCCAAGGGGAGCACATATAGGGATAAATGTATATGATATGACCCCAAGGGGGGCCATATATGGGCGTAAATGTACATGTAATGTGTAAATATATATGTAATAGGGTCAACCTAATAGTAAATGAGCCTCATGTGAAAGTGTGAATAGGTATATATAGAGATCATGTATTCATTATTGGAGACATGTGTATACAAGGGAAAGATGGTCTCTTTGTTGGAACTTGCTCTTATGAGATGCTTGGTTTTTTTCTTGTGAGCTAGACATTATATATGATCATAGATTACTCATTCATATCACTCGTGTTAGATATGTGACTAGTAGGAGCACACTACTTCTCCTCTCTCTCTCAGATATTCTTGTTTACTCTGTGTGTGTGTGTGTGTGTGTGTGTGTGTGTTGGAGTTACTTAGGGTTTTTGAGCTTGTTGGAGCATATTGAAGACTAGGGTTAGGGTTTAATCCCTTATATATTTGGAGATTAGGTTTTTGAGATGAAACCTTAGGTTGTACATGTTGAAGTGAATAAGAACGGGATACATCTTACCTTGGAGGAAATGTTTGTTGGATCTCTTTGGTGTGAGATAGGGATTTCTTGTTTTTTCCTAGCTAGGGTCTTGGAGAGTGACATGATTGCACTGACCTTGTGATAAGGCTATGGTATGTACATGAAATTCATATTCATGCATATTAATGGTTTCCAATTGTCCAACATTTGTGTAAATTGCATATTTGGTTTTCAACCATCTGTATTCTTCATGGCTTAATTTCCAACTCTATGTCTTGATTTGAAAAAGTTAATGGTGAATATGTTAATGATTTAGAATTATAATTGAAGAATATAAAGGAATATATGCTATTGTTTTTATATTTGTTATAAGTGTTTTTATATTTGTTATATGCATATTAAGATTGCGCTAGAGAGTTGGAACTTATTGGAACACATTTGTGTCTTTTCTTTTGAATTAATTTGTGGATTGGGGTTGTTAAGAGGTGAAACATTGTTTATTGTTGTTGTTGGTGTTGTTTGTATTTCATAATAGTCATAAGGCTAAACATTTACTAGGTTATGATTTGATAAACCTCTATGAATTTTCTGATTTATGAAACTTCTACATGGTATCAGATCTTTTGTGCCTGAGATAAATCTAGGTGTAAGAGGGAGATTGCATTTCAGTTGAATATTACATGGGAGAGGTGTTTGGCCCTATTAAGGTTGTTGGGCGTGATACTCTAGGTTGATTGAGATGAGAACTTACACATGTGAGAGGTTTTGATGGTTTTTTTTTATGATGAAAGATAATGGATTTACCACAATGATGGTTGTTATGGATGTATTTTCAGCATGTGTGATGCCTAGGAGGACTTATGATAGGTGGTAGATCTATGTGATTATTGGCTTGTATGGTTTTATTTTTAATGGGTGAGATACCCAAGAGAACCTGTCATAGGAGGTTGTTTTTTTTTGGTATGTCAGTGTGTTTTTTAGTTGTGATAGGTGGATGGTCTTCTTCATTTTTCATATTTTCCAGGATGGATATGGATTTTGTCTATTACTTGTCCTCTAACATCGTTTTTAGCGTTGGATGGTGTGTGGATAGTGGATATTTAAGACACATGACAGGTCATTATTTAGTATATTTCATAAGTAAGAGGAAGGCATGAGTGTGGAGCTTGGCGATGATGCCACTTATCCTGTGAGAGGAGTTGGCTCCATTTCCTTTCAAACACTTTTAGGTGATGTTATTGAATAGGATTATGTTTTGTTTGTTCTTGGGTTGAAGAAGAATCTTCTTTTAGTGTCTTGTATGACATATGTATATTGGAGAGTCTATTTTGAGGGACAACATCTCAGTCTAGCTAGTTCAAGAACTTTGGCTAGAAGGGTGAGAGAGGGTGGCCTTTACAGGTTACTAACTGATATAGTGGCACTTGTACATCAATGAGAGGTCGGAAAATACATCTGTATTTGAGGAGGGACATGCATGGTGGAATTTCATGGAGATAGGTTCAAAACCTATTATGGTTTCAACAATTGATTTGAATATTGAAACTAAGGGGAGTATTATAGAGTACTTGAAAGGGTTGTTGAATTCACTTAGATAGAGGGAGTTGAGCACGATGTTACTCTTTCTTCGGGATTATCTCAAGATGAGGGAGTTGACTTTGTTCAAGTTGATGCTTCAACTGAAATAGGTTTTGAGGTACATGAGAGGGATTTCCATGTTCAAAAGTTGATGGGGAAGTCCTATGTGGGTTGTCGTTTATACCACAAGCTTGCTATTTCGAGATCAATGAGTTGACTTGTGTAGATTTATATCTTGGTGACTTTAATAAATGTGATCCACTTGTATTGGTCTTGTATGGATATATGATTATATTTACAATATGTACTATAAAATTCATGATCTGGTGTCATTGATTTTGTCCCATGATGTTAAACATATGGATGTTGGAGTTTGGGAGGTTGCTTATGTTCCAAGGCTATGTTCCTTTAGATTCAAACAGGGTTAGTGTTCTTTGAAGGTTCAACATGTTGTGATAGCATCTTGTGTTGTGGATACATTGATTCTTATATAGCTTACAGGATCAATATTCTAACACAATGGGAGACTATGGTGAACATAGATGTGATATTTGATGAGGATGCAAGATATTTTAGTTCACATGATTCTTCTTCAATGATTGAGGAGAGAGAGGAGGATACTATTCTAGAGGCCGATTTAGAGATTCAAGATGATTTAGATTTAGAAATATATGAGGTGAGATTTGGTGTGGATATGATATCATCTACTAATTGATCTCATAGGAAGCCAATATGGATTACCTAGACATTACATGAGGCACAAGATCATGTAGGAGTGCTTATATATTTAGTGAGGGTGAGTATTCCTTCTAGGATATGCGCTAGTCATGTTTCTTTATTTTCCTCCATTTGTGAGCCTTCCAATTGTCTTGATGATGAGAGGTGTGATGTGTTGATGGAGGAGTGTGATTTTTGATAGATAGTGGTTCATTATGTGACTGCAACATGTACATATTTGGAGGTGGAAATTTTGGTGGAGCTGCAAAGAGAGTCAATAGGTGTTAGTGAAAACACTTTCCTTGTAAAGAGGGAGTGTCATCTTTTGAGGTTACTCCAAAAGTGTTTACACTATGTTTGGGGGTGCTTCGTGATATTTTGGGTACATAGTGTATGATCAATGCTTGGATGGCCTGTGATAGATTTGCACATGAGAGATGGTCCCTGATGGAATTTCACATTGGATATGGCTTATTCAATGGTTTATTGACCTCAATTGAGTTCTTACATGATATTTCCCCCTAGGGAATTGGATATCCTAAATCAAGTTTGTGATGTTCTACATGATGTCCACATGGATAGAGTTGCCCGCTTGGAGAATTCCCTGCTTAAGAGGAATGTTTTGTATCTTAGAGGAGGGAATTGGACCTTAGATAACACATGGTATATTGGATACTTGCATGGAGGATTGGAGTTGGCTAGGGGACACTTGGATTTTGACAATGTAATTCATGCAAGGGGAGTGGACCTAGTGGAGTGCATGGCTTAGGATCATTGTTGGAGTCTTTAGAGTATTGTAGGAGGAGTGTTGGACACACCTTGCAAAGTTCCCTTTTATTTGGATCCTTTATTATGGATAACATCATGTTGGAGCCTGACATGTGTACTCTTGAAGTGTAGCATTCCACATGTGTTATTGTAGGTTGTTTGTAAGGGAATTGACCCACATGTATTGTTGGTTTCCCTTAAATATCATATATATAGAAAGGAGAGAGTCCTTTCATTAAAAATCATCCTCATAATCTTCTCTTTTTTTTATCTTCTTGGAGTTATTCACTACAGTTCATGAAGAAACCCTAAGAGAATTATACAAGGGAAAGAGGATCTCTTTGTTGGAGATTTCTCTTGTGAGATGCTTGGGCTTGTTCTTGTGAGCTAGACATTGCAGGTGATCATAGATCACTCATTCATATCACTCTTATGTTAGATATGTGAATAGGAGGAGACCAACATTTCTCTTGTCTCTCTTGGATCTTCTTGTGTACTCTCTCTCTCTCTCTCTTAGAGTTTCTATTGATCTTGTTGGAGTATCTTGAAGACTAGGTTTAGGTTGTCATCCCTTGGAGATTAGAATCTTGAGATGAACCCTAGGTTGTACTTATTGAAGTGAAGAAGAAGAGGAAATGTCTTGCCGAGGACATGTTTGTGTGATGCATATTTGTTGGATCTCCTTGGTGTGAGCTAGGGTTTTATTGGTTTTCCCTAACTAGGGTTTTGTATAACTAGTTGGTTGTACTATACTTGTGATAAGGCTATGGTATGTATATAAACTTAATATTTATGCATATTATTGAGGTTTCCAACCATCCAATACTTCTGTAAATTGTAGATTTGATTTTCAATTATCTATATTCTTCATGGTTTCTATTTTTTAGCTCGATATTTCTTGATTTGACATAATTTAAGGGTGAATATGTTAAGTGATTTAACATTATAATTGAAGAATATAAAGGAATATTTTCTATATTTTCTCTTGAATTGTCAAGTGAATTAAAATTATTAATAAATTAGCTGTGAATTAAAATTATTAATAAGTTAGCTATTGTTCACTATTGTTATTGTTTTGTTTATAATTCATAAAACCCTAAAATGAAAAATTCACAAGATTAAGATTCAAGAAATCTCTAGAGAAAAAGTAAAATTTATGAATTTATTTGATTTGCAAAACTTGTACATTAAAATAATTGGATGTGTCACTACGTTGTATCTTTCCAAAAATATGTCCCAATCAAGTTCAAAAATATGTCCCAATCAAGTTCAATGATGGTTAAAATTATATATAATGTGTGATACGTTTGGATGTGCCACTACGTTGTATCTTTCCATAAATATGTCCCAATCAAGTTCAAAAATATGTCCCAATCAAGTTCAATGATGGTTAAAATTATATATAATGTGTGATACGTTTTTTTACAGATGCAAAACTCATGGTTCTTAAAAGATATAATAAAAGTATAAATTCACAAAAAGGATCCTCTCACCTTTAGTTTTGGTAAAATGGGTCTAACCATATCCGAAAGGATTTGTTTTCTTTGCTTAATATTTTTCTTCAGTTAAATTTAATTAATTAGTCAAAATACAACACTATATTTTACATTCTAAAAGTTAATTCAAATATGACTTATAAAAAGTTTTTTTTAAAACAATTAGGTTTTCAAAACTTTGGGGACTATTTTGTACTTTTTCCCACAATTTCCTTATTTTTCCTATTTTGTGAAACATCTTTAAAGAAAACCTATATTTTCCATTCTAAAAGTTAATTCAAATATGATTCTTAATTATCATATAAGATGAAATACAATTAATTCTCATATGAACCATGGTTAAACTCTATGATGATTTTTTTTTTTTTTTTTTTTTATAAACAAAGAGTATCATGTCGTACACTTGCTATTTTACTTGAAAGTAAATATATTGAAAAATCAATATTCATCCATAATCTTATTATCTTTCTAATTTTAGTTGCAATGTTTGAAAGTTTAATGGAATATTGATATCTTAATATCTCAATAATTTTCTTATCATCCTTGAAAACGTTTATATCAAATTAGTCATCAAGTTTGCTTGGTGAGTTTATGAAGCTTAACCCCTAAACAAGTTGTGCTGATATGAAATCAATAATTTTCTTATCATCATTGAAAACATTTATTTCAAATTTACTTGGTGAGTTTATGAAGCTTAACCCCTAAACAAGTTGTACTGACATGAAATCATATTACTTGACAATGCTTTGTATAACTTTAGAAACTTGATTATTGCACTAAACTCATCGAGTGCTCCCTAATTTTGACTAAAATTATGAAAGAATCTCTCTCTCTCTCTCTCTCTCTCTCACACACACACACACACACACATGTGTGTGTGTGTGTGTGTGTGTCTGCACATAAATCATTAAAGTATTTTTGAGATCGTTATTTGTTGAGTTTTGTGTTGTGTTTCTTGAGTATTTCTCGATGTTGAATCATACTCTTGGAATTTGACTTTGCTAAGATATTATCAAGTTTGAATTGTGTTAATTTGAATCAATTTACCATATGATAATGTATTATAATCTCTAGATGGTGAATTTTAGTATTTTATGAATACACCAAAGCCACAATAATATGCAACATAGAATGAATGGATCATGACTACAAGATTTAAAAATTGAGTTTTACAGATACTGAAAATAAACTGATGCAAAAGAAATTGTTAGTTTATCTATTGCTTAGAGAGTATTTGGCTCTTGCTAAGAGAGGGATTCATTACTGGGAGAGATTCTTGTGAGGGTGAATTGTCTCATAGCCCCTTTTTCATCTATTATTTTGAAACTTAGAGTTACTTGGATGAGGAGGGTGCACTACTTGAGTTGTTGCATAAAAATATGTGGCATGGGTGTTTGACATGTGTGGGAAGGTACTTACCGTCACACATGTAGCTACATTACTTGATTTACTTACTTGGAGAAGTGTTCTTGTCACAAGTAGTCATGTAACCACTTACCCTTATCGAATGTGAAGCATACTATTTAAGGAAGGACATGTTATATTGGGTTGAGGTTTGAGCTTATTGGAGGAAGATTCTCTTGGAAGGTGCATGAGTTGGTTAGAGTGGACATTGTCAAGGTGGATCACTCCACTTGTAGACCCATTCTCATTTCTGGACCTAGTCTAGGGTGTCACCTTACTTATAACTCACTTTTCTCTTACTCTATAAAAGGAGGGAGGATCACATTGCTTCATAGAATTAATACCTTGATTGTTTTGCTTGAGTCTAGAATATATAAGAGTAACATGATAGATTCAATGTGATGGATGTGAGAAGCAGGATGCTCTAGGAGGAGATCCTTTGTATTGTGATCTTATGAGAAGCTTTGTATGTGATCCTTTTTTGTTGGAAATAAAAAGATATGTGTTCGATGGTGTAAAGTGTGTTTATTGTTATGATTTTCCAAATTTGACTCTATCTTCTTACTTCTGGGATGTTATAGATTTGGTATGATGTCCTCATTTGTTCAAGATCTCTATTTTCATAGAGCTATTATCCATTTTCTATTGTTGTTTCAAATTTAGCATGTTGATTTGATTTCTATAACCTTATTTTCTTAAATCTATTCATCTTTTTTTGCTGAAATTATCTACCCTATTGATATGCAGTGTCTACAGTATTGAATCTTCCATACAATTTTTTGTTTTATGCAAATCTAAAGTTTTTCTAGGTGTTTTAGAAATTTTCATATAAAACTATAGGGTTTAAGTTGTATATGAGTGAAAATATTCTCTCATGAGTTGAAATTATAAAATGATATCATAGTCATGATATGGAATTTTCATTTAAGTGCATGGAGACTTCAACTACTAGTGAGAGGGAGCCAAGAAAAAAAATATTTTAGCAGGTGTGATTCCTAGAAAGATCTAGTGATGGGAGTAGATTCATGCCTATGAGAGGAACTATGACTTGTGAGTGGTTGGTGGGTGTAATGCTCAATGAACTCTAGTGATTGGAGTAAGATTTTTTAATTCCTAAGAGGGATGATTTGAAATTATAATAGATCACTACTTTTACTAATATGTTTTGATTAAAATTTTGATGCAAATTGTAGAAATAGATAAATTGATGTTAGGTATCAAAGAGTGTGACTGATTAGAGGGATATTTTGAATTCATCCATTGGAAATGGAGGTTGAAGATACTTATGGAAAGAGATGGATCTTTCGAGCATAGTTGAAGGAAATACTACAATGCATGTTGATCCCTAATAGTTGGCTCAATATGATAAGAATGCTTCTAAGGTGTGTTGGAATAATGAGACGGGGGTGAATCAATATTAGTAATTTTATTTCTTTAACCACAATATAAATCTTCAATGATATTAAATCAACATTCAATATAGCATCAATACCATAAATCAATGCATAAACAACACATAAACATATTACATTGAAGTTTTACGTGGAAACCCAATGCGGGAAAAAAACACTGAACGATTTTCTTATTTTTCAAAGAGTACATTCATTGGAAGCACCAACTTTCTATTTCTCCAACTACAGCTGGAAGGAGGCTCCAATCCCCTATTTACAGGATGCAACCTGAAGGAAGCTCCAACTCCCTAATTTTTCGTCTCCAACCAAAAGGAGGCTACAACCCCCTTTCCTTGCTTTGCCCAACCGCCCTGAAATATAAATGTAGACAACCTGTCACTACCACATCAACCTATCACTGTCCCTATCACTGGACTCATATACCATCACTGTCACTATCAACCTATCAGCACAACCTGTCACTGTCAACCTGTCACCATAACCTCTGATATTGTATCTGACTTGGTGTATGTGATCATAGACCTGCATACCTTCCTCAACTTTAGCAACAAGAGAATAACATCTTCATCAACCTTTACCTCAGTCTCACGGGACTAGTTTTGGATTAATCACAAACCTTAACTTTCAACAAGAATAAATATGTACCTGTAATGAATAAAGGCATGAAACTTGTACCCAATATTATTTAGTATGTCTTTTGAAATTCCTCCAAGTTTTACTCCTTGAATAATTAATTAAAAGGGGTTATAGAGAAAATGGCAGACTTTGTTGAATTCTGGCCTATTCTAGAGAGAAAACTTGTAAGGAATGCCACGTGCTCAATATTTGATATATAATTCTAAATATCCCGAAAAAAAACTACGACCTATAATATTTTAACTACAATTGGTCTAACATCATTTTGATTCTATATGAAAAGGTTATGACTGTTTTACTCGGAATACTTGTTTAAAACTAGTTTAAGGACTAGTCAAAATCCCTATCTTCCACAAAGTGTATTTCCAAAAGTACAATGACCCATAAGCTTAAATTTTTGCAACAAGTACCTTGATATGTCTTCTCAACAACCTCCAATTTTCTTTATTTGAATCATACTAGAATTTTTTTTTATAGAGAAAATGGTAAGATGACATGTAAATAACATACCTTAGAAAAACTTCACCCTCCCTTAGATTTTCGGCCTTCTTTACTTCACCTAGACATCTCTGCCTCCAAACTATATTCTCAGAAGTGAATACACAGAAGTGATTTTCAATGGAAATTCTCTATGCTATAAAGAGAAATTTCTTAATGACATGCAATTTCCATGCAATTCATGATGGCATGTAACTCACATGCAACTCACATGGAATAATTAATTATCCCTGAAATAATTATTTATCTTATGTTTACTGCGACTTTACTTTGACATGCAACAAATAATAACCCCTCCAATAATCAATTATCCTTGCAATAATTAATTATCTTCTGTTTATTTCCAGTTTACCTCGACATGAAACTTTGCTCAAGGGTTGACATTAATGAAAATCGATCTCAATAATTAATTAATATTTTTTTTATAATTAAATAATATTTCAAAAATCATTCTCAACAATTAATCTTTCAATAATTAATCCCTTGTTGTGACCACTTTGATTGGTTAACCTTCTTGATGAGCTTCTAGAGGCTTCTAGAATATTCTTGAGGGTCCTCCAACTTCACAGATCCATATCTCCTCAACCGTGAGGAACTACATGGTGTTCCATATATCATCGGAAATGGAATGACACGTATTATCCATCTATGATAGTCTTACCTGCAATTATACTTACCTTCATGTCTTTATTCCTTTATCAATTGTGGGTTCTATGACCATGACTGACCTTTCATTGGATCCTCTCACATGGATCATATACCAAGGGAATCTCTCAACTAGGTGTCCATCATCACCAACACATGACTCTACCAAGCATGTACCAAAGTCATGAACATACCATCACAAGATATGTTCATGTACCATACCATGTACCAACCTGTACCATGTATCAACCTTGCACATCAACACCTGTACCATATCATCTCCCAACCATGCACATCAACAACACTTGTAACATATCATGTGCCAACCATGTGCATCAACATGTACCATAACAAGTGTATACCTTAACAATGTGTCAATATCAATGGTAGACCTTTAACACAACAATCAATTGTCCAAAAATCTTGTCCACATCTATAGGGATTCCAAATTTCTCCAAGGGTTGACATAAATCTCTAAGATCACTCTCCAAGGGTTGACATCAATGACAACCAACTATCCAACAATATCCCCCTTTTTCATTGATGGAAATGTTAGAGTCCTATATTTCATAGTATCAAATGGTGACTGACTAGTTTATCTCAGTAATGTCATATTGGAAATAATATTGTATTTTGCAAATGATTTCCAAAAAGAAAAAGAAAGGAGAAAATAGGCAGGGTTTGCATAGTTAAATTTCACCCTAGGTTGGTGAAAGTAAGCATTAGATTATAATATAAAGCCTCAAAACAAAAATATTTTTCTTATGTGTCATTGGTGCATGTGTTTACCCAAATTTGGAAGGTGACATGACAGTTTATCATGTAGCACTTAATCCTTGTGCTAATCTCATTGACGACATCAATCTTGTTCCAGATCGACGGTCCTCATCCTTTTTCAGACCCCCCTACCTT
>ML779324.1:198935-223660 GCA_009831015.1 Picea engelmannii
GAAAAGATTTTTTTTGCCCACCTATGTGGTGCCTCCTCGTTATTTTGGACGCCCCACCTAATACTACTTACTGCATACCCCCCCTTCCAAAATATGCCTAAAAAACCACCCAATACTGCCACTCCCCTGCCTGTACTCCTCCTCTCCTTACTCACCACATGTCCCCTCATTCCTGATATTGTCCATCTATCCTCCCCTCACCCTACCACTTACCACTCTTGCTTTTTCATACCTCTCACCTCTCGTACCTACTCCTCCTCTCACCATACACCACCTGTCTTCGACACTCCCGATACCTCTCGCTCGTTTCATCTACTTCCCTCCTCTCACTACATGTCACCTTCTCACCACTACTTCCCACACCTGTCACCACGCCATCCTATTCGTAACCAATAACATTTCCCCCCATGATCATTTGACCGACCACTGCACCATAACGAGCCCGCGCTGAACTAAGATGTCATCACCATCACCCACCTTCAACTACAAGATAATTCCCAGTAAAATTATTCAAAGGTACAGATGGAAAAGAAACCAGTACGAGAAAATAGTAAGCAAATTCTGTGGATTAAAAACACATGGCATGAAGGCACCTGACAGCTAAATATCAATAGGCAATCAAATCAGGACTAAAAGTTCAAGCATATCTGAAACAATTTTATATTGTTGTAATTAGAGATATAGTTAGATAAAATAAATCCTGCTCATTTATGATAGGATCCTTTGTAAAAAACTTATAAATACTTCCCATTTCGAATTATTATGGATTGGGACCTGTTCATAGGATAGGATCAATATTGTAGAACAACTCACATAACCTCCTTTGATCAAATGTCAATAATACAGTGCAACATTACATGATTCTTGTGTCAATTTTTCATTGGTGAAGTACCTTTCCCTGTAAATTTGTTCTTTCTGTCAGCACTACTGCTTTATACATTCTGAATTATTCTGAGAAAAAGAAACATAATTTGTTTTAATGTACACTCGGTGTCTGGCTTGGAATAGTTTCTGTGTTTTCCACTGAAGATTGAAAACATAATTCTTAATTGCTCTGTTTTTTAATTGGATTTCTAGACCTTTTCCATCTCTTCCATACATTAAATATTTGAGGATCCAATGAATTTGCCTATCCTTCCCTGTAATATTATCCTATTAGCCTTGTTTTGATCAATTATGAAGTGTGACTCCATTTTCCCAATGGCCCTCCCTTGTTGTTCCAACCAAACAATTTAAAAAACCAAACAATGTACTATCATAACTAGCCTAAAATTCCTAACAAACAAAGATAAATCTTATAGAGAGATCCCTCCTTGAGTCTAGGAGGGAGAGATCCTAGAATCCAAAGTGGTTTTATGGTTACCTCTGTCAACTTCTTTCTCAGCCTGAGAAATTACAGAGTGCTAACATAGTGGCGACCATACTGGGGAACTAAACATTTCATGTTCCTCAGAAAAGCATATCAAGTTCCAGATCTGATTACTGATGGTGGGCAATGATTAGACAAAATAAGGCTGAATCATCTACTTGGAGACTCCAAGCAACTCCAAATCAGTTTCAATTCAAAGACTCCACTTGAGGAAGAACCTGAAACATGACAAAACAATCTGGAAATATCAGGTATTCAAGTTGGAATTTTATCCAAGACATAATAAGATGTATTTTTAATTATTTCTTCTCTTTTCATGATCCTGGTCAAGACCATACATTTGAAACTTATGATGATCATATTCAAACTGATGAGCCTCAAAAGATTAAGCCTAATTTTACAGTTCTTGTACTTACTCCTACACCTGTTAAAATTCTAGATAGATACAAGCCTCTTGTCTTACCTCCTATACTCCACGCTTTCCCTACAAATTATTACAAATGTCTTCCTAGGTTTGATGGAGAATATGGTGACATCACTGCTAGAAAAAAAATTCAGGGTTTTGAAAAAATTCTTGATCTTTTTTAGGTTGAATAAGATGATGTCTGTATCAGGATTTTTGCTCTATCTTTGCAAGGTAAATATAAGGAATCGTTTAAAAATTTGTCAGCTGCAAGAATTTGTGATTTTAAATAGTTTGTGAAAATATTCCTTAATAAATGGGTGATCAAGAGGAATCTTTTTCTCATTTTAGAAGAATATGATCATTTGAAAACACAACCAAGAGAAATAGTGCAACACTTTTCAACTAGGTTCAATCAAGTTTACCATTCAATCCCCGTTGATATAAAACCTCCTCTTGGTTTAGATCTCTTACACTACTTGGATGCCTTTGATTTGGAAATGGAATTTCATTTAAGAGAACGAAATACTACAACACTTGAAGAAATGCAGAACAATGCAATAGGTGTAGAAGCTAATTTGTTGATAAAAAATTCAAAGTTGAAGGCATAAGAAAGGAATAACATAAAGAAGGAGAATTTGACATCTTCAGAAGTGAAACTAGACATTTTGGCAAGCACAATGAAATAAACGATGCAAAATATTATCATGAGAGATGAACTTGCTGTTCAAAAACACCATGTTCCATTTTTTGCAGAAAAAGAAAGGGTCATTCTTCCTAAACATTTTGTTGCTTATCTGTGGTATCATGGATTAGAAAATGATTTTTTTATGTATTCACTTCATGCCATGGACAAAGATGAAACTCAAAATCAGCTTGTGGAGGAGCAATCAACTGATCTAATGTGTATGCTGATGACATTTATTATATGGATGATCTACCCAAGTATGATAAATATGATGATGACTACATCAAGGTTGACTCTTCAAAGCAATCAACACCATATTTTTGGGAGGAATAAGCTCAGTGAAATTAGCTCAAATATGATAATCATCCTGTGTATATTAATCATGACAACAATGAGGAAAGTGCAGAAAATTACAAAGTAAGTGAAAAGTCTTTTCCCTTATGTTTCTCCTCATTTCAATTTTTGAGAGAACACAATAAGCAAGAAGACCAACAATTTTTCAAAAATAGGAATGGAGAATTTTCTGATGAGTCAGTTGAGGATGTCATCTATGATATAGAAGTTTTTCTAGCTCCGAAATTGCAGCCCTTGAGTTACATTGATTTTCAAACCATAGATGAAATCTTACAGCTTGAAACATATTTTGAGTTAATGCAAAATAATTATGCACCATTAAGTTTTGGTTCATTTTAGTTTTTGAATAAAATTGATGCTAATATCTTAGAAGAAAGGACTGGTAAGCCTATAGAAAATCATGTAGCCTCATTGAAATCATTGCATAATAAATTGTTGCAGTCTTCTCAGTTTCTCCAAGACCCAATAGCTGATGTTTTGGATGATCTGTGTAGTGAAAATCTTGTTCTTTCTGCTAGCTATGAGCTTAAAATCAATTATGACATAGACTTGATTAGGCAACTAACTTCATGGTCTTGTTCAACAAGAGTCTCATTACAAATCCCTTCTCAAAATTTGCAGTTAAATCAGAAGTTGTATGATGATACATATAACATATGTGCAATACTCAATTATGACTTTGAGTTTGATGAATACTCTGAACACCAAGAAATAGGTCATATTTATCATGATCCCATAGATATTTATATGGAGAAGTTTTTTACTTCAGAATTCCAATCGATTTCTAGTTCTTCTTGTGTTTTTTATGGTTCCAAATCTCTCTATCGTGAAGATCAAACTGACAATCGATTTCTAGTGCCCTTACAAGCTCTAGTTCCGAGTTTTGTTAAAAACAGTGAAAGATCAAAGTTATTGGATCAACTGTTGGATTGGCTTCATTGGAAATTTTCCATTACCTATTTGAGCATTAATTTCAACAGATTAGGGTAGGAGTGTGTGAATAAGCTTGGCTTGGCTAGCATTCCTTTCAACAATTTTTCAATTTGGTTTTCAGTTTGGTTTCATTTTTTAGTTTTAGAGTATAGTGCAGATTTCAGAGTGAATTTGATTCAGTTAAGGTTTGGAGCAGATGATCAATTGATTTTCAGTTAGAGAGGTTGCATGACAGACAAAGTTGCAGGTTTTGGGATCAACCCAACGATCAGGCTACTTAGTCTACGGTGTTCTTGGCATCTCACAGGGACGATGCCATCCCCATTTCGAGCCACTATTAGAGTCCTATATTTCACAGTATCAAATGGTGACTGAGTATTTTCTCTCAGTAATGTCATATTGGAAATAATATTGTATTCTGCAAATGATTTCCAAAACGAAAAAGAAAGGAGAAAATAGGCAGGGTCTACACAGTTAAATTTCACCCTAGGTTGATGAAAGTAAGCATTATATTATAATATAAAGTATCAATTTTTTTTTATATTTTTCTTATGTTTCATTGGCGCATGTGTTTACCCAAATTTGGAAGGTGACATGACAATTTTTCATGTAGCACTTAATCCTCGCGCTAATCTCATTGACGACATCCATCTTGTTCCATATTGATGTTCCTCATCCTTTTTCAGACCCCCCCGACCTTTCTACCTTTAATGAAAGGGGGGGGGTCCAAAACGATGTTTTTTCCCCACCTACGTGGCGCCTCCTCATTATTTTGGACCCCCTCCTAATACTACTTACCGTCTACCCCCCCTCCGAAATCTTCCTAAACCACCACTCGATACTGCCACTCCTCCACCTGTACTCCTCCTCTCCTTACTCGCCATATGTCCCCTCATTCCCGATACTATCCATCTGTCCTCCACTCACCCTGCCACTTACCACTCCCACCTGTTCATACCCCTCACCTCCCGTACCTACTCCTCCTCTCACCGTATGCCACCTATATTCCACACTCTTGATACCTCTCGCCCCTTGCATCTACTCCCCCTCTCTCACTACAAATCACCTTCTCACCACTACTTCCCACACCTGTCACCACATCATCCTATTTGTAACCAATCACATTCCCCCCCATGAAATTTTGACTGACCACTGCGACATAATGAGTCTGCACTGAGCTAAGGTGTCATCGCTATCACCTACCTTCAACTACAAGATAATTCCTAGTGAACTTATTCAAATGTACGTATGGAAAATAAACCACTACGAGAAAATAGTAAGAAAATTCCGCGGATTAAAAACACGTGGCATGAAGGCACCTGTCAGCTGAAGATCAACATGCAATCAAATCAATACTAAAAGTTTGAGAAGATCTGAAACAATTTTATATTGTTGTAATTAGAGATATAGTTGGATAAAATAAATCATGCTCATTTATGACAAGATCCTTTATAACAAATTATAAATACTTCCCATTTCGAAGTATTATGGGTTGGGACCTATTTGTAGGATAGGATCGATATTGTAGAACAACTCATAGAGCCTCATTTGATCAAATGTTAGTAATACATTGCAACATTACAGGATTCTTGTGTCAATTTTTCATTGGTGAAGTACCTTTCCCTGTAATTGTTTTCTTTCTGTCACCACTACTACTTTCTACATTCTGAGAAGATAAAGAAACATAATTTTTTTTAATGTACACTCTGTCTCTAGCTTGGAATAGTTTCCGTGTTTTCCACTAAAGATTGAAAACATAATTCTTAATTCCTCTGTTTTTAATTGGATTTCTATACCTTTTCCATCTCTTCCATACATTAAATCTTTGAGGATCCAATGAATTTTCCTATCCTGCCCTGCAATATTAGAATGTTAACCTTGTTTTGATCAATTATGAATTGTGACTCCATTTTCCCAATGGCCCTCCCTTGTTGTTCCAACCAAACAATGTACTATCATAACTAGCCTAAAATTCCCAACAAACAAAGATAAATATTATAGAGAGATCCCTCTCTGAGTCTAGGAGGGATAGATCCTAGAATCCAAAGTGGTTTTGTGGTTACCTCTGTCAACTTCTTCCTCAGCCTGAGAAATTATAGAGTGCTAACAAGGAACACCAACATTGATGGAAACACTTAGACATGGAAACAACATGCTCATGCTCCCCCTATGACCATCGCTCCTCATCAATGTTTCTATCTCCCCCCCTTTGAAATCAATGGAAAATGGTATCTTCCTTGGGTATGCTCAACCTGTCTTCATGCCTATGTTCTTCTCTTCACATATTTTTGTTCTTTCTCTTTGAATCTTTGTCTTACTCCCCCTTTGATATCCTGGGAAATAGGGTAACTCTCTCTCTGGGGTTGCTCCCCTTGTCTGAGCTTTCTTTGGGGATGATCTCCCTATATTCACTCTTATGATATCTTCTTTGACTATTTCTCTCCCCTTGACTTCTCTGCAAGATTTCATGTAGATTTCATGTAGGTCTTCCTGTACTTACTTCCTTTTGGATTTTTTGTCCATTGTTGCTTCCTCTTGTAAATCATTGATACATATAAAAGAATTCAAAGTTTGAGCATTCAAATATTTTATGTCAAAATAATCCAACTGTCTCTGAATTAGTCTCTGAAACAATATCTTCTAAACTCATGCTCTCATCCATTGAAATATATCTATCCAATCCTGTGAAGTGTCTTACAAATACATCCATGTCCATGTGACCCATAATGATCACGACTCTCCTACACAACTATCCACAATGATGAACCATATGTAACTTCACTATTTTGAATACTTCTGTGAATCCATTGCAATTGATAATAGCATATTTTCATCTAAAACTGAAACAACTATGCCCACTAGTCTGCTCAACCACAAATCAAACTCTACAAATATACAATGTCTTGCAATGAATATATTCCTTCATGAATATGTACTCTATGAATATCTACATAAAAAATTGTACCAATGATATTCCTTGTGTCTGTCAGTTGATCTTCTGCATACCTACATGAAGATGTGTTCTGAAACTTGCTCTTTAACCAACCAATCTGTCATAGGAAATCTTGTACCTATGCCATCAAACATCTGTAACACCACTCTAAAACAATTCATGTTGTCTGAAGAATGGATCTATGAACTGCAAAAAATGCTGCATAGACTTCCCCTGTTCAGTATTCATATTACCTGGGAGTCTCCAAGTTGGATGGCTTAGAAAAATGGAGGAATCCACCCTAATGCAGAGTAGTCTTCTTCTTCATCACTGGATCCATCATCTTCCTAAATTCTAACACTTTCTTCCTGAATTATAACATCTTCCCTTCTACATGTGGATTCATCGTTATATCGTACTACTATGTATCCTAAGAGTGTGATTTCTAGGACCTTTAATTCCTTTACATGCTCTGCATTATGATCTTGCACTGCTGCAGATTCTGATAATATGATCCTTGAGACTTGTTCTTCTTTCATTTTCTTTTCTAGTCTTTCTCATACTATTGAAAATATTGCGATCTATGGGAATTTTTATTCATTTATCTATTCTTCTTGGCTTTATTTTCTTTTCAAAACCTGCTTATTCCTATTATGAGTGTTTTATTTCATGGATGGCTCTATCATGTTTTTGGAATTTTGAGCTATGTGACCATAATTGTGGCATTTGTAACATTCAAAATTGAGAGGAGCCACATAATCACTACTTGATTGAACATTTCTTCCATATTCTTTTTGTTCTACAACTTTATGTACAAAGTTAGTACAATAACCATAAAATACACTTTGATACCTGGGAGTACATGATCCTCTCTGTGATGTAGTCCTTCTGAATTCATGCCTTGGCTGATCATGATCATAGTTGAATCTTCTTTTCTCTTTGAAAGTAGATGATCTTCTTGAAAATGTATCCTTCCCGTTGGACTCTTGCTGACCGTGATTCCTTTCTTTAAGTACTTATGTGCAACTCTTAACCTTTTCTTCATTCTTCCTTTTCAGTAACCTGTGACATTTCTCTTCAACTTTATTTGTTGATGATGTGGATGCTTCTTCAACTTTTTACTGAGATTGATAAATTTTACTCTCAACATGACAACTTATTCTTCAATATTCCCAACCTCTTCTTCTTTCTTCATCATTTGATTATTCATGGCTTCTTCCTTTCTCTTTTCCTCTTCAAGTTGGATCTTCAAGGAGGTGATTTCTTCTTCAAGTTTTCTTTCTTTTCAAACAAATTCTGCTTCATGATTCTTTTCCTTTTCAATCTTAGTATTGTATTCTATTTCATTAGTCTTTTCTTTCTCATCACTTCCAATGTTCAAATAAGGGCATTCAATTTCAAGATGTCCTACTTCTTCAAAATTAAAGAAAAAATACTCACCTCTGTTGACTTCTTCATCACCTGAGTTGTCACCTGCTTGATTTTATTTTGTTCCTTTCCTTGCGTAAAAATCTTGTAGGCTGTCCCAAATCTCTTTGGTTGATGCACATTTTCCCACTTTGGTTTTTATTGAATAAGGTAATCCTTTCATGATAAAATTTATTTCTTTATTTTTGTTCCTTTGCAATGTCTTCTTGGTTGCAGTATTCAGAGGCTTCTTTGTAGTCGTGTACCCTGTCTCAACTGATTAGAAAATATCACATCCTTGTTCCTGTAGAAATGATTTCATTCTGTTTCTCCATATTTCATATTTCAGACCATTTTGAACAACGAACTATGGTACTTCCATATTATACATATCAGTGCTTTCCATAATCTACCTTCCAGTGGTTAAAATGCTTCTTGAAGGACTTGCTCTGATACCAATTGTTGGAATACTGAGAGGGTGGGGGGGTTGAATTAGTATTGGTACTTTTATTTCTTTAACCACAATATATATCATCAATGATATTCAATCAACATTCAATATAGCATCAATACCATAAATCAATGCATAAACAACACATAAACACAATACACCAAAGTTTTATGTGGAAACCCAATGCAAGAAAAACCCATTGAATGCTTTTCTTATTTGTCAAAGAGTACATTCATTGGAAGCACCAAATTGCTATTTCTATAGCTACAACTAGAAGGAGGATCTAACCCCCTATTTACAAGTTGAAACCTTGTTAGGCCCTTCATTTTTGGATTTGAAGCTACACAATAAGGACTACAGTCCCAGTTTTGGTTTAGCACGAGTTGTGCAAACTACAGAAGAAAATGGACAGTGGAGAAAGGAAAAGAAACATAAATAAATTGCGAGAAAAGGAAAATGAAATGCCATCAAGGAAAAAGAAGTTACAATAGAACAAGAAAGCATGTGATCCCAAATCTAGAAGATCCCAATCAACTTACATATATGAGATGTATACGATTGTAAAAGGGTTCTCTCTCAGTTTTGGGTTCTTGTTCTTGATAGGTTGAGTTTTGTTGTTGTTAAGGAAATGTTGTACATGTAATATGTATTCTGTTTTGGTTAGATAGAGCTCTATGACATGAGTCCAGAGTCAGAAGTTTGTAACAGAGTACCGAGCTGTATCTCTGATATTGTATTCGATAAGTTCTGAATATAATAGATGGGGAAGGACCCAAAATTTTAAAATATATGTGTCATTTTGTGTTTATGATTATGCATTGTATCTTTACAGTACTCCTTTATGCTATATAAGCTCAATATGGTGTCTTTGTGTATGAATGATTTTCACAACTCAAGTATCTTCAGTTCTTGTATGCATGAGTTCGTATCTGTTCTATAAGTGGTTTATCTTGCATGAGATCATGGTGAGTCTTGAAGGTTCTGGGAATCCACCTAAGTATTCTTCTTTCCCTTCCCTATCCTTATGTCTTGGTTGTGCTTCAGGTGAGACTTCTTCTCTTCGGAGGAGATACAAATTCCAATGCTCTAGACTACACGATACCTTTTGTTGGTAACCTGAGAAGGACCCTGGTCTAATCAATTCCACGCCAACAAAATGGTCCCGTTGCCGGGACCTATGTTAAAAGGGAACCTGTAGGGAGAATGATTATATAGATTCACAGATCTAGTATTCACCAATGGTGGGAGATAAATTGCGATGCCTTCATATGGAAAGAACCGGATCTGAGAGAAAGATCTGTGAAAGATACATGGGAGGTAGTCTTTTAATAAAAAATATCAAACGACCAATATGAGATATTATGGGTTAAGTTCTTGGAAGAACTGTTCCACTGGATAGATAGGATCCAAGAAGCTCCAAAATTCCAAGAACGAGTCAAGAGAACCTATACTTGGGATACATAAAATATTGAAGCACTTCATCGGCTGGATCGCCTAGTAACACGAGCAGTCGATTTCTGGGTCAATACCACATTAGAAGGATACATTATTAAGTTTGCAGCTGAGAATCAACAATATTTTTCATGAGCAGAAATGGATTTCAAGAAATATCCAAGGGGAAGACTATTGAGATAAATCCCCCTTTGGATTAAGGTTTTCTTGATGGAAGAGGGGATGTTGACTATGTCCTCGACTAAGATGGAAATGTAAACACCCTTGCTTGGGGTGGAGTCATGGCCTGAGAGAGGGGAGAGGGTTATTTGAAAAATGGGGGAAACAACAAGAAATGGACTCAAGAGATGAGCAAACCTTGAAAAGAGGCATCATAGTTGAGAAGTGGTGGCGTGGTAAGATAAAGAAACAAACAAAACAATTCGAGAAGTTGTGGAAAGAAGTCGGACCAGGAGAAGTAGAAGAAGGATATATGGAAGAGTTGCGGAAGATGAGAAGACATGAAATATTGGCCAGTCAAAGATTAAGTGAGAGAGAAGTGCAGAGAGAAAGAAGTCCCCATGAGGGTGGACAAGAAAGAGAAGGTGTAGAAGCAAGGGAGAAGGAAGCCAACATGGATATTGAAGAGGAAAGAGAATATTCAACCCCGATGCCAGGAAATATCAGGAATCTGGCTGAAGAGACCGCTCCATAGGAAGAGAACGAGACCCCCCAAATCAAAGAAACCCACACTGAAGCCAGTGGTACCAACCCCGAATCACCCATACCCTAAGTGTCTTGTATACAAGTGGTAAATTTGATACTACATTCTTATGTTAATTATGTTCTAGTATAGCTAGTTAGTCAGTCACAACCAGGAAGTGTGAGTATAGGGAGGATATTGGGATCCCCTAGTAGGTCACAACCAGGATCGTTAGGTTTTATTTTTATAGGAGCAACAAGATCAACAATGGTTGGTAACACGGGAGGTTTGATTGCTTGACACCCAAAATTCTAGGGTAAAGGAGACGAAGATGTTGAAAAACATTGGTTCTTGTGTGAAGCAATTTGGAGGTCCAGAGGGACTTTAGACGCAAATAAATTGGTTGATTTCTAGACTACCTTGAAAGGTCATGCTCTCAAATGATACATGAAGTTTATTGAGCCAGGAGTGCCAGGAATGCAAGGTCAAGTGTTCACACTTGACCAAGTACGAACAAGTTTCATAGTGGAGGTTAAGCTACCTCAGTCAGAACAACAAGCTCTGTCTGAGTTGCATGAGATTCAACAAAGGGAAGGTCAATCAACTTGGGAATATAACTATAAATTTAAAGATGATATAGGGAGGTTAGCACATCCAATTCATGAGGAACATAAATGAGAATGGTATATTCAGGGATTTCTACCTCTGACACAAATTCTGTTAACGCAACAACAGATAACCACTTTGACAGATGCCTTGGAACAATCAATGAAGATTGAAGCCATGGCAGGATATCCGAGGAGCCTGAAAGTGACCATAACCCCAACAGATGCAAATTTGGTGCAACTACAAGGGAAAATATCAGTGCTTATAGAAAAGATTCAAGAATTGACGATACCTAGACCAGGACGACCACATGTCTAGTGTACCAGATGTTACAAGGAAGGACATCTGGTGAATGAATGTCCATGAATGAGGGGAATGGGACCTCCTCAAAATCTGATGGGACCCTCACCATGACCCATGTGAGGAGTTGTGAAAGTATCTGCAAATTTACCATTCCATAACCCCACCCCATATCATGCTTTTCCAGGTAGCCGAGCAACACCAATAGTCGAGTATTGTGATATTTTACGAATCCATGGGCATGGTACGAGGTAATGCCCCATTATTATTAAGTACTCAACAATACTAAATATTGCACATTGTGAGTTTTGCGCATCTACCACACATAATACTAATCAATGTAGAGGGTTGGATATACTTGCAGACAGGTTGGATCGAACAACATTCAGGGTAAATGAAATCCCTCACGGATCGAGAAGTGGTTGAGGAGGTGGAGTCGGTGGAGAATTCAGAGGAGGAAGAAACGGGAGAAGGGGACCAAGTAGATTCTACAATTGTGATGAGAAAGGCCATATGTCTAGAGACTATCCTCATCTAAGGCAACCATGGTTCTCTCACTACAGAACCAATGGGAATGCAACTGAAGACTGCCCAGAACTAATTGCAAAATGGGAAGATGGGGTACGTCAATAAGGAACTAAACTCATCAGTTTAGAGATCAAGAGAGTTGTTATTAGGGGACAACTTCCCAACCTTAATATTGTCACTTGAGGAGGAGAACACAGTTGCACTGATGTTGATAATTTACCTCAGATCCATAAAGAAACAACTAAGGGAGACAAGTATGATCCTATGAAACAAAAATTGTTCTTTAAAAACACCATAGAAGTATTTCAGAATATCCCTAGCCTTGAGATGCAAGAGAAACCCCCTCAGCCTATTGTTTACCCTAAGATTGTGTAAGTCCCTTCTTCACCCCCTGCAGCCAAAAACCCTGTAGTCAGGCTGAGACAACTTGAGAAACCACAAAATGTAGTTGACCTTTGGTTTCAATTATTTTCTAATATTCTTGGGGATGACCAGCTAACAGAAAAGTTGCGCAATGTGCTATACCTAGTTCTAGGGAATGAATAATCCATAGAAGCGAGAATAACGACTAATATTCCTAAGAAGAGTACTCAGAGAGTGCAGAGAATAAAAGTATGAACTGGAAAAGAGTTTAGACTAGTATCCCAACTAGACGAGTTTGAGATTAAGGATTTTATGTTAGATCTAGGATATGATGTTAACATACTGCCTAAAAATACTTGGGAAGCTTTGGGAAATCCCTGGTTGACATATTCCCCAATCCAGCTAAGAATGGCCAATCAATATTGTATATTCCCAATAGGGAGACTAGAGAATGTGGAAATAGACATTGCGGGAGTGAAGACTATATATGATTTTGAGGTGATCAAAATCATGGGGGATAAGGACCCTTATCCTACACTACTTGGTATTGATTGGGCCTATGACAACTATGTGGTGATTGACCTAAATAAAGACACTATTACATTTGAGGTAGACATAATCAAAGTAGTTCAACCCTTAGATCCATATGTAGGCCCTCAATACACAGAGCCAAAAGACAACAATATGGAGGGAGAAGCTTGGATCATTTATACACTATAACAGCAGGAGCAAGAGAAGATTACATAAATCCTACTACTAATGGATTAGTAATTTGGAGGAGTATACAATCAGTGAACGAAGATTCATAACTGGCATTTGACAGTTGGTAGCAAGGCTCATACGAAATATTTTCAAGAAGATGCACAATTGTCAGGGAAATTATATGGGTTGGAACCGAGGTCAGAGAACACCCGATATATGATGGTACCTCATGACCAGCCTGGAAGAAAATATAGTGGAGGATCAAAGGATCTCAGTATTGGATTTATCTCTCCAGGACACCCCTTCTAGATGGTGAGACAATCACAAAGACTTACTCAAAAATTGGGATGATGTGAAGGAAGCTATCAAATATAGATTTCAAGATAAGGAGCAGCTATAATCAGAGATGTGGACGAATTTCCAAGTTGTGCAACTATTCACGGACAATATGATCCTAAAGCACATATTGAACAATGCGTGACACAATGGCAAGTTGTGGAAATACCATCTCGCTTATGGGTTCAAGTATTTCCCCATTCACTAGGTCCAATTCTGAAAGCTTGGTTCATGCATGAAGAAACCAGAAGACATATCAACGACTGGAAAATGTTGGCAGATCACTTTTGAAAGGACTTCTTGTTTACAAGTAAGTACCATGAGCTTGAAGTAGTCCTGCAAAGAATTAAATAATTCCTTTTTATAGACACTAGTAAACAAAAATCAAACCTAGTGGTATGCGAAAATCATGACCGAGAAATTCAGACTAATCTTCACCAAACTTGGAAAAGAGACCTATAGAATGCTATAAGATTGAGAAGGATTTGGAAAGCCCATATGATTTAGAATAATTGAGAAACTTAGCCATTAAGAAGACAGTAGGGAATAGAGAAATCCAGAACATCATACCCAGCCAAACTGATGGTTCTTATAATCACGCATTGAATTTGCGCAAATTCAATGCATGATTATAAGAACAACCTAAGATAGCTATGGTGGGAGATTACTAGGATGATAAAACAAGCCAATAAATACAAAGTTTTTTGCGAGAATATGAGGATTTGTTCCCAAAGACATTTTCAAATTTAAAAGGGATTAAAGGAGTTATGGGAGAGATGAAAATTGAATTGAAACCATGATCAAAGCCTGTGAGGCATAGACCATATAACCTTAACCCCAGGGTGAAAGAGAAGGTTAAGAGGGAAATAGACAAGATGTTGGAAGCTGGACTTATTTTTGCAATGGAAGAAGAAGAATGGGTCAACCCAATAGTCATCCAGAGAAAGAAAGGAACATAGGATATTAGGGTCTGTGTAGACTACAAAAGCCTTAAATTTGCCTGTGTGCATGACCCTTTCCCAATGCCTTTTACTAATGAGGTGATAGAATAGGTCACGGGGAAAGAATATTACTCATTTATATATGGATTTTCGGGGTATCACCAAGTAAGGATGTTGAAGAGGAAAAAAACAAGACCACATTCATAACATAATGGGTTTCATTCGCATATAATGTGATGCCATCCGACTCAAATAATGCCCCTGCAGTTTTCTCCAGGATTGTAATAACATCTTTCCAAAAATTTGTTCACAAATTTATAGAAGTTTATATGGATGAGTGGATGGTATACAGTCTATGCAAGGAACATGTAGCGCTACTAGGTTTGATGTTTGTCATATGTAGAGAATTGTAGATATCGTTGAACTTCAGAAAGTGTATCTTCTGTGTACCACATGGAAATTTGTTAGGTCACATAGTATGCAGAGAGGGAGTACTGGTAGACACAACCAAAGTTGCGGTCATTGTGAACATGTCGCCACCTACGAGTGCTAATAAATTGCGCTCAACGTTGGGGGCATGGGTACTATTGCAGTTTTATTAGAAGATATGCAAATATCACTGCACCTATGGAAAATCTACTAAAGAAGGTTGAAATGTTCCAATGGAATCTAGAATGTGATAAAGCGTTCGAGACCCTAAAGGAGAAGCTCAACACATACCTATTCTGATATTTCAAAATTGGGAAAATGAATTCCACGTCCACATAGATGCTTCAGGTATTGCCTTGGGAGCCATCTTGGCATAACCAGGAGACAAAGACATGGATCATCCTATCTATTTTGCTAGCAGGAAGTTGTCGCAAGCTGAGCGCAACTATACAACGATAGAAAGGGAGGGTTTAGCTATGATTTACGCTTTGAAAAAGTTTATACATTATTTGTTAGGTTCTCACTTTAATTTCTTTACTGATCATTCTGCATTAAAATATCTAGTGAACAAACCTGTGTTGGAAGGGAGAATTTGTCGATGGTTACTATTGTTTCAGGAATTCTCTTTTGAAGTGATCATTAAGAGTGGAATATGCAACACAGGGCCTGATCACCTGTCTAGATTAGAGTCACGGGAAAGTGGCGGAGCAGTCGATGATCAACTCCCAGATGCAGACCTGTTCTAGGTTGAGGCCATACCTGAATACGTGGAAGACATAACAGTCTTCTTAAGTACATGGGCTTGCCCAGAAACATACTCCACAACCCAGAAACACCATATCGTGGTTAGAGCATCAGATTATCAATTGATTGCAGGGAAATTGTATAAAATGGGACTAGATAGTATCCTCAAGAGATGTGTCTTAGATCATGAAAGACAATATATACTATGGGAGTGCCACCGTGGAGTTGCAGGAGCTCATGTTGGAGGAAAGGCCACTGCACAGAAAGTACTCTAAGTTGGACTATGGTGGGCCATGATCTTCAAGGATGAAAAGGTATATGCTAGATCATGTGATGTTTTTCAAAGAGTGGGTAAGACATCACGACAAGATGAATTACCACTTCAACTAGTTCGACCTTTACAAGCATTTGAGAAGTGGGTGGTTGAATTCATTGGGTCGATCAACCCCACAACTAAGAATTCAAAGGATAAGTACATTATTACCACAACTGACTACCTTACACATTGGACTGAGGCAACAATTGTTCAAGATTGTTCGACTAATATTGTTGCTAGGTTCATTTTTGAAAATATTATCACTCGGTTTGGATGTCCTAGGAGTCTGACCAATGATCAGGGGGCTCACTTTATCAGTAGTACAATAGAAAATATTACAACAGAGTTCTTGATCCAACATCATAAAAATAGTCCCTACCATCTGCAAGCAAATGGAACAGTGGAATTGTTTAACAAGATTCTGGAGAGAGGATTAACGAAGGTCTATTGTGAAAATAGGTAAGATTGGGTTGACATAGTTCCAACAGTACTATGGGATTATAGGACAACCACAAAGAAGCTCCACAAGTACACTCCTTTCAGGTAGTTTATGGGAAAGAGGTTGTGGTACCTGCAGAATTCATTACTCCAAGTTTGTATATTGCACAGATTACACACATGGTAGCAGATGAATTAGTTGCGAAGAGGCTCATGGAATTACAAGAACTTGAAGAGACCAAGTTTTTAGCAAACTTTCATCAGACAGTTGAGAAAGCAAGGCAAAAACCTTGGCATGATAGATACATTAAGACCAAAGTATTTGCATAGGGAGACAAGGTCCTACTTTATAAAAGTCGATACTAGAACATCTAGGCAAGTTTCGCATGCATTAGTTGGGGCTATTTATAGTTGTGAATATCCGACCATATGGAGCAGTCAGACTTGTGCAACTGGATGGTATGTTGTAGCTAGGACGGGTGAATGACACTCGCCTGAAACCTTATCTATCTTCGAACTGAGTTAAAGGTCTGCTTCTCTAGTTCGAAGGAGCATGCATAGTAGTCAGATTTGAATTTTCTTGCAAATTATTGTGAATTCAGTTAATAAAGTTGAAGAGTGCCTTGTTGCGTCACAATATGTAGTTCATTTTTCTATTTAAGTGTTGTTTTGATGCATAACTGCTTAATCAACAGCATGGGATCCGAAGCGTCAAAAACCTATTAATGACAGTCATTAATATGACGAGGACCCATTTTTGGTCAGAGGGAGAACGAATACGGACGTAATCTGAGTCCATGTGCCACATGAACCCAGTCCATTCACAACCTTTATTACTACTACAGTACCCCGTCTGAATTTGGTTAAGCCATAAAGTCGCGATACACGAAGATGCCATTGGTATTCGCGCTAATATTCTCATCCGTCAAACAGTAAGGTCTAAAATTGACCACATACCTGACCAACTTGCCCGGTAAACGCTGAGATCACCTAAGAGATTTACCCCATTAACCAGTCCCGTCGGAAAACTCAGATCCAAGCTACGTTTATAGGGTAATGATCAATAGCAGTTATTACAGAACTTTCTAGCTCAACACGGATATAAGGGTCTAAGAACTCGGTGTAGGACGCATTTCTTCCGATAATGAACTTGGAAATTTATGAATTATGAAGAGTGAGCAAGCCTGTGTAATCCCTCAACCAATAGTCGTAATCCCCAATCCCTGTTTTGCTTGTCCAAATTTCTGATAGCTCATACTGACCATGTCGAGAGCTACAAGGAGTCAAAGTGTTGTTTCCAAGGATGTAGTACCAGATGATCCCTGTGACCCCCGAGTCGAGGTCGTTGATGATATTAAGGGGAAGGTGGAGCAATTCAAGATCCTCGATCTCGACTTAACAAACTAGGTCTTGTTCCCTCAGATGAACATAGATGTTTTCTGGAGTATCGCTCTAGATGAGTTGGGAGGCATGTAGTTTGTGCTGAAGCCTGAATTTATCAATTTGTTCAATTCGACCATCATGAACCTCAGGGACTTGCCAGTTTTTAGCACCACTGGCGAAGTTGTGAGGTGTACCGAGTTTTTGATCAACAGGGTGCATGACAGAAGTCTATGGTTGGATAGGAGATATCTAATCCATGCATAAGGCATCCACTAGCTTACTGGACTGTCCCTTAAGGGTGAGGACATGTCCAAAGGTTTCCAGGGTCCTAGCAAGCATGGAAAAAATAAGGTGGAGCCCAATATATATGAGAGGTTTCACACACAGAGGGAGGGGGGGGGGGCACACAACCAAGATCGACCCCATACTACCTGAGATGGTCAGGACCGATTGCTACATCATTACTATAAAAATTATGAGGTTATACTACAACGGAGAATGTACACTTGATGTTTTATCAGTGGTATGTTTTTGCGCCAATGGCGTTGTCTTAAATTGGTTCAACTACCTATTGGAGGAAATCGTTGTGGCCTGCGAGGAATCCCAAGAGAAATGTGGTACTTTCACATATGGATTCTTGTTTCTTTCATTCACAATGCTCAAGTGGATGCTACCTCCTGAAAGACCATTGGCGCCAGCATATAAGGGATGCTTGGAGAAAATGTTTGAGCCCTGGAACTCAAGGGCGGACTCGGAGAACACCTCCTTCAACAAAATGACGTTCTCCAAGTGGTACAAAAAATTAATCGATGCAACACAGAGGTTGCACATTCCACAAGAGATGCTTAAATGAAATACATGGAACATTGCATTCAACAAGAACCGACACCATACATTTTTGTGGTCGAGATATTGTAACACCCTGTTTCCCCTAGTCTGTAAAAATAACTATACTGGCCAAGTATTGTGGCAAACTCAGAAATGTGAATGTGTGATGTGAATGGACCTTGTGAAAAAAAAATTCGATGAATGTAAATAATATTATGAATATATATATTGCAGGACTGCTGAGAGGGGGATGTGCTGAAAAAGAGACCACGATGGCTGAAGAAATGTGGTGGAAGGCACCTGGAATGGTGGCGTTAACTTCCACTGAAACCAATACCATATTTGGACTTCACTAGCCTGGAGAACCAAGAGCGTCTCTCTAGCCCCAAATTAAATGACTTTCCAAGTTAGTAGGTAAATGTCTCCTCATGAGTAATGAGGGATGGGGGTGAACCACCCATCCATAGAGTCCTCAAACCTGACCACCGCGAGGAAGATCGTGCCACACGCAACCTCACCGAAAAGAGAAAAGGTAGGAAGAGTGTGAGATAAGGAGGCATACGCGAGGGAAGGAAAAAGAGGAAAGAACTCTGGAAAATACAGAGTGAGTGATAGCGGAGAAGAAGGAGAGTAACCTTCGTTCTCGGTCACTGGAAAACAAAGACTCAGTTTCGTAGCATCGTGGTCTCAGCTCGGGGGTGGCTAGTGGTAAATCCATTCGGAATCACTGAGCCTACGGTTGGGTGGAAATGAGCACCCCTCTCAGTAGTTTCATCACCTCTGGTGTTCTTCTGATAAGTGTTATATATTTTACCTTGAAATTTATATGCTGACATGTATGCTCATAGTCTATGCAATTTATGAATGGTTTGAGTATAAGACCGTCTGTGTGGTGTTTTGATCAAAAATGGTGGTTGCATGCTTTTATTGGAAGGACCACGTATGGATTATGTTTATAGATAGATTTATATATACATATATTGAACTAATTTGGACTTCAAGTCTATTTTCAGGAAATCTATGCCCTTATTCGTCTCCAAGAATACCCGGAATAGATATCTCCACAGAGATACCCTCTCTAGAAAGCTTACCAAGAACCTGAAAGAGGATTTGGTGGCGCAAGTCTTAGCCATCCTGTACGAGGAAGAATGGGCCTCTTAAAATCCCGACACTTCGACATTTCAGCACTCGGGGTATCTAAGCGCGAGTCCTCTCGTACTCGCAATTCCTGAAACCCCAATTCGTGAAATCCCGAAATGGCAGCGTAGGGATAAGTATCGATTGACAGATGAGATTATGTCGGAAGATCTGTGGTCAATTGTGACCGTTATATTGGAGGAATAAATGAGGGCATTTAATGTCTCAACCCCTTTTCTTTTATCTTCATGAGTAGCGAAGAAATCAGGACCGTAGATCCAGAGGTTCGTGGGAGTACCTGGACCGTCCATTTATAAGGACACGTGGCTGCCAGTAAGTGTTTCGACGTTTCGGCACCCAGGAAATCAAAGGGAAAGAACCCTGGTCATCACGAGTGACCAAATCCCGACGACCGAAACCCTGAAATAGTTAAGGATTTGGATGAGATGGGATATTTCGGCACTTCGGGGCCCGGAATACCTAAGTGCGTATTACCTTGTGATCGCGAGTCCTAAAATCCCGATGGGTGAAATCTCGAAAGGACAATATGCGAGTATGTTACGATATTTCGGCATTTCGGTAATTGGAATACTCAAGGGTGTATTCCCTTGTATGCACAAGACATGAAACCTCGATTCTCGGAAACCCGAAGTGACGGCTTGTGGGTGAATTAGGACCTTTTGGTGGTTTGGTACCTAGGATACCCTTCCTCTTGCTAAATGCACGAATGAGACCCTTTTGGAGGATCTAAGCTCTATTATGACCGTTAAATTGGATGAAGGAACACAGGCGTTAATGCCTCAACCCCTTTTAACCTTCGCAAGTAACGAAGAGATTGGGACCATCGATCCCAAGACCCATGGGAGTGCATGGACCACCCAACTATAGAGTACATGTGGTATCCGGTGAGCGTTTCGGTGTTTCAACACCTAGGAGACCCGAGGGTAAGAACCTATGTCATTGCATCCCCCAAACTCCCGACTTGCGAAATCCCGAAATGCTAGCGTGTGGGTAAGTTATGAGTTTTTCGGAGTTTCAGCTGCCGGAAAACCCAGGTGCGAGACCTCCTGTCGTCGCATGTCTCGAAATCCCAATGGAGGAAACCCCAAAATAGCGAAGCATGTTTAGAGGTAGTGTTTTGGAGTTCATCTCCTAGAAGATCCCTATGTGAGACCTCATGTCATCGCATCCCCCAAACTCCCGACTTGTGAAACCCCAAAGTATGAAACTCTGAAAATGAGTATAGGGCCACTAGAATTAATGTTTCGGTGTTTCGTCACTCGGGACATCTAGAGGCAAATGTCTTGTCCTCGTATATCGTGAAATCCCAATGGGCGAAGTCCCGAAATGGATTAGCACACGTGGTTTTGGCATTTTGGTTTTTCGGTGCCAAAGACTCTCAAAGGTCAGTGTTCCTCATATTCGCTAGCAAAAATTTCGAGGGATGAAACCCCGAAAGGAACAAAGGAATACCTGTACCTCAATTTCCTGTATCGTGAAATTCGATGAGTACCCTCCGATAAGGCCTGTGGCCATAACCGCCGAACATATGAGTGTGGATAAGGGGATGGAAGGGTCTGTATCAGGCCCCGTAGGGCTTCAGGGAACTATGTTCCTCGGAGAAAAGAAGAAAAAGGCCGAAAATTTATTATGCCATAGTGGGTATGTTACAAATTGGTATCAGAGCATGGTTACAACACTTGGCCTGCTTGGGCTCATGAACGGGTTGCGTAGAGACTCCATTCGGAATATTGTTAAAAGGAGTAACCCCCCTGTCTTAACCTTCTTAATTAAAAGTCAAAGTTAAGAATGAAAAACTCCTATGGTGTGTGTGCATGTGAAAAATATGAATTATGTACTGGGTATAAATGAATATAAACATTGACTAACAACCATCGTTTTTCTTTTCCACACAAAGAGGAAGATTAACCGCGGGAAATTATCAATGCATAGTATGGTGACTCACCATGAAGTGGGAGAGGGCTCCCACAATAGAGATGAAGAGTCTGACGAAAGGAGGGCAGTAGGGACCCCTCTATATCTAGCATAGACTGTGAGGAGTCTCATGGTCGAATTACAAAGCTGCAAGGCTGACAATGAAAGGATGATGAAAGAACAAGAAAAGCAAACATAAATTAACGTAGTTTTACTGCAGAGTTTATCCAATCTACAAAGACACATGCAACATGAACCTGAAACTTAGAAACAGGGTCATATCAGTGGCCACACTGAGAGGAGCACCTCGAAAAAGGTCCACCCCAGAGGTAAAGGACAAGTGGCAGACGATTCCTCTGAGAAGGAAGCGGGCGTTTTAGAGGGCTCTTCTAGCAGCAGAACTAGTTCATATTCTCGAAGGAAACAGAAGAAGAAAAAGTCTTCCAAAGGTTGTAAATTCGAAGAATTCAGAAAAGCCAAACCACCCTCCTTTGATGGTGAAATAAATAAGGGAGAGGAAGTAGAGGCCTGGTTGCTTGGACTAAAGAAGTATTTCAGAGTCCATGACTTTTCAAAAAATATGAAGGCCCGAGTGGCCACCTTCAACTTGAACGAAAAGGCTTCCATTTGGTAGGAAGACCTTAAGAATGTGAAAGGGGTTTGCGAAGAGGACCTGTCTTGGGAATGGTTTGAGAAATACTTCCAGAAGAAGTATCTGTCGGAAAAATATTTCGATGAAAAGACTAAAGAGTTTTATGAACTCAAACTGGGAAAATTCACTATAGAAGAATATGTCAACAAATTCCTCAATTTGTTGAGGTATGTACCCTATATCAAGGCGGAAAAGGAAAAGGTGCAATGCTTCATCAGTGGACTACCTAAGGACTATCGAAATAGAATTGAATTTGATGAGCCAAAGACTCTAGAAGGCACTATTCGAAAGGCAACCTATTGTCATGAATAGTTTGGGCATCGAGCAGAACCTCGTGAAGGATGGAAACATAAGAATAGTTCAAGATTTCAGAAAAAGTGGATTAAATCCCTAGGATTTAAGAACTATAATAAGAACCCAAGAATGAGCTTCCCAGCTTGGAGTATGCACCAGCAGAATTTTCCCTCCTTGATTGGAAATAAAACTTTTGGATCCATATCAATGAAGACTGATAACCCAAAGAGAGAACCTTTGAAATGTTGGGGTTGTAGGGAAGAACATCTATTGAGATACTGTCCACACCGACAACAGAATAGTCGAAGGATTTATAACATCTAGGAAGCTACTACCATCAATGATGTGGCCAGGAGTGTGCCGCAAATTTATGCAGCCTTGGATAATAACCAAGCTGACCACTAAGCTTCAGTGGTGTAAATAGAAGGTATGATTTCCAACCATCTAGTGTCTGTTTTGATTGACCCTAGTTCAAATTTGAGTTATATAGCCCCTAAAGTTGTTGATAAGTGTAAACTACATCCCCAAAAACATACCAAGACATGGTTGGTACAGTTAGCCACTGGCACCAAAAGAAGGGTAGCAAAGGTTATACCAGCCTGACAATTGATGTTGGGTAGATTCCCCACCCAAGCAACCCTTAACTTATTACCCCTGGGATCGTATGATCTGTTGATTAGTATGGATTGGCTAGCCACCCATAAAGCCAGATTGGACTGTTACCATAAAACCTTAGAATGTGTAAGTAAATAAGGGAAAAAGATAACCCTTCAAGGGATCCGAAAACCTGTCTCGGTGAGACAAATATCAGCCCTGCAAATGAGAAAGTATTGCCAAAAGGGATGTCCCCTATATGAAATATAGGTGTTGAAAACAATCGAAGGTGACAAACCAAGCCTTGACGATCACCCTATCCTGAGAGAATACAGAGATGTGTTTCCGGAAGAGGTACCGGGTCTACCTCCGAGAAGGGACATAGACTTCTCGATAGAACTTGCACCAGGAGTGGTGCCGGTGTCTAGAACACCCTATTGGATGAGCACACCTGAACTAGCTGAAATTAAGTTGCAATTAAAAGAAATGATGGATAAGGGCTATATTCGGCCCAGCGTGTCTCCATGGGGAGCACAAGTCCTGTTTGTGAAAAAGAAGGATGGTACCCTTAGACTGTGTATAGATTATAGGCAACTCAATAAGGTAACCATAAAGAACAAGTACCCCTTGCCCAGGATCGATGACTTGTTCGATCAATTGGGGGGTGCGTCTATTTTCTCAAAGATTGACTTGAGGTCGGGATACCATCAAGTCCAAATTAAGGGTGAAGAAATCCATAAAACTTCCTTCCGAACGAGGTATGGTCACTATGAGTTTGTGGTAGTGCCATTTGGGTTGACCAATTCCCCTGCCACTTTTATGTTCTTGATGAACAATGTACTCAGCAAATTCCTAGACAAATTTGTGCTTGTTTTTATTGACGATATATTAATTTACTCCAAGAACAGAAAAGAGCATGAAGAGCATCTTAGACTTGTGCTGCAAGTGCTAAGAGAACATCATCTCTATGCCAAATTCAACAAATGTGAATTCTTCCAAAAGAAAATACATTACTTAGGCCATGTTCTATCCGAAGGAGTAGCAGTAGACCCTGACAAAATCAGGTCTATCATGGAATGGCCTACCCCAAAGGATGTTTCAGATATCAGATCTTTTATGGGATTAGCAGGATACTATAGGAGATTTATAAAAGGATTCTCCAAGATTAGTTGTCCAATCACTGCCGTCCAAAAGAAGGGGACAAAATTCTGATGGACACAGAAATGTGAAGAAAGATTTCAAACCCTGAAACATCTACTGACCCACGCACCCATGTTGAAGATCGCCGATTCCGAAGCCGACTTCCTCGTGTGCACAGATGCCTATAAGGAAGGGCTCAGAGGATTCCTTATGTAGGGAGGAAGTGTGGTCTACTATGAATACTGAAAATTGAATGAGCACGAAGTCAACTATGTGACCCATGATCTAGAGCTGGCTGCCATAGTGCATGCCTTGAAAATGTGGAGGCATTACCTCCTGGGAAGAAAATTTGTACTTATGACAGATCACTGTGGATTGCGATACCTGT